>OY101449.1:62742833-62887833 GCA_956483635.1 Panzeria rudis
TGGAAATTGATCCTGAAAGTAGTGATGATGAGTCCAATAAGCCTAACCGAAAATATTTATTGTGAGAAGGTTAATATGTATATGTGGAGAAATAGTGCTAGAGAGATAGGGATAGATATATAGGAATATTAATTGAATGTTCCTTTTTTTAATTTTTTAATAGTCTCTTTGAAAATGAGTTGGAAAGAGAAATATGTATATTCTATACCCTCTATTCTAGAAGGATTATAGGAAAATGGAGAAGGATAGAGGAGGAAAAAATAATGTTGAATTTTATTCACTTTGTAGCTAAATATTTAGGAAAAAAATTATCAGTATCGACGAATCCTTTGAAAAAGTAAGCAGCAACAAAATTAATACGGAATATTAACAAAAAATTAGTCAAATAAGAAGGAGTCTTAATAAATTTATATCGGATTTTGATAACTTTAGACTATACGATCATTGGGAAATGATCATATTTTTTCAAAATATGCTGGACGAGAATGATGAATTTGATATTATGGAAGATGAAGACAACACAGAAGGACATTTCAAATGCTGTCCCTGGTATGATCCGAATTGTGAGGAAGGACCTGATACATGTAGGAGCTCGGTATACTTTCTACGGAAAGCTATATTAGAAAATTTAATGGAATCTTATTATACAATGTTTCAACCATCATAATAAAATTTAATAAATAAAATAGTATTATTAAAATAAAATATTCACTGTCTTGTATTATTTTTTCTAAAGGATAATTAGGAAAATTAAAGAAATTTTTAAGTTAAAAATTTAATGAATAACTTATGAGATTATCCAACTTTTTTTGACTCTGTAAAATGTTGAAATAATTAAATTTAATACAATTTCATAATGTTGTGAAATTCAAATTCCCTTGTCAAGAAATAAACAAATCAAATCAAGATTATGCAGGATCTAAGAGTACAGTTAAACCTATAAACAGAAAAATTTGCAAGTAGGCAAAAAACAAGACAAGAATTGTTTTGATCCAACAAAAAATGTTTTCTCTGCTAGCAGCAAGACGTGTATGCACAGTCAACGTCAGCGTTTTTTCAATTTGATGATGATATCAGGGCTGAACAAGAAAATAAAACAAAGATTGTATATTTTTTTTGATATTAATAAGATTTTTTTTTATTATTATTTAATTTTTTTCTTATTTCATTATTATTATAATTTTTTTTAATAACAAACCAAATTTTCTTAATAACTAAATATTAATAACTAAATATTTACATATAAACAGAAACAAATTATATTTAAGTAAAAAACTCATCATTCTTCTTGAAGCTTATCAATTTCCATTAGCAACATATCCAGTTCATATTCTGGATTTGTTTCCTCAATTCGATAATTATACCATGCTAATGTATTTATACCATCACATTGTATTTTTCTTTTATCATCTTGATAACTAAGTACAACCTTATTTAGTTGGTTGGTATAAATTTGATGAACTTTTGACTTAAATGTTAACATATCATCATAAACAATAGACTTATTAAATAAACTATTTCTATACGCCTCTAAACTATATTTATCAAGAACACATTTCTTAACCCCCTTCGATTTTTTTACATCATTTTCATATTGCACGCTAAAAGAATACATTTTTGACCGAAGTCCCACAAATTCTTTCATAACTTTACCACAATTTTCATCCTTCATCATACCCAGCACCTTTTTGTTTAAAAGAGGAATACCATATACGTTATCTTTTGGATAATCGGAAGTGTCAAATTCTTGTTCTATGTCAGATTTTATGTCGGCATAAAAGTCGTCAGTTTTTATTGTATATATAAATGAGCCGGTGTCCATGTAATTTAAAGATAAATCTGCTTTAAACTTGGGCTGCATGAATCCATAATGGAAATTATACATTTTCCATTTAGAAAGCTCCAAGACGCAAAATCCCAAGTATATGGGCTTGTTATAGTATGTTTTGACTCTATTCATTTCTATAGCTACCATATCTTCAGAAAATATAGATAAACTATGAAAATTGGATTTAGATATCCAATCTTGAGCCCCCAAATGGTTACAGTTTGTTCTGTTCCAGTTGGTTACAATTTTCACATCTCTCCTCTTGTCCACATTCTCCATTGTTTTGCCATACACAGCATTATTGAGTAATTTGAAAAAATTTTTTTCAAAAGCATTTTTAGCAGTGGCTCTGTGTTTGGTATTTAAGTCAATATAACCTTTTAACCATGGAGATTGTTTACATGCTAGAATACGATGCGTTTTCTTTAGAATCAAACCATATTCCAAACATTGCTTAAGAACTCTGTAATGTATTACATAAGAGTTTTTTGGTGAAAAGTCCGCAATTAATTTCTTATGGTTTGATTCTAAAGTTTTCTTGTTTTCAACACAGAAGGGAAGGTCATTGTGAGAGTCATGCAGATGTGAAGGATATTCTAAAGTGACCTCATATACATAACCATCTTGTGAGTTCTTATCTATGCTTTTCGCATCCAGATTCACCTCATCACTTGTCAGCCATCGGAATCCTCCATAAGGAAGATACTCAGACATCGCCCAACCATAAAGGTTATTTGCGTCTTAATATATTAGAAATTCTGAAGGCTTGTCTTCATCAAAATCATCTAAATATTTATTATTTGCTTTGGAATATCGCTTACTGCACTGTACCATTCCACCGCGTATTTCCTTTTTAAAGAAGTTATACATGTCAATGTCTGTTAACAACTCTAATTCTATTTGTGTGTGTGGAGCAGTATAGTACTGACACGGATCTAGATTATAAATCCCCTTACAGACTTCGAAAATTTTCGAATATGTCTGCTAACAAAAGCACATCTGTTTTGAGATATAATTCCATATAATCTCGCAGGGTTTTGCAATTAAAGGTATGCCAAATCTTTATTGCATGCTCATAATCTTCAATTGAGCATTCCTTGTTATTTAATTTATTAAAAAAATCTTCTCTTGATGGAAGCTGACCATCATCCAATTTTTCAAATGAATCAAGATATTCATAAGGGAAAACACCCTTTCTTCGTACAAGATCAAATTCTGTCTTTCTGTTAAAGTGTGCCCTAACCGTATGGAAATCATTGTCCGTTAGATTATTAGCTAAAGATTCTAAGCTATCAGCCGTAAAACGAATAGTATCTAAAAATCGGAGTTCAAGATTGCAATTGTCAGTCATTTTTGTAAATGTCGATAGTGAAATGTACAGTTCTTTGTTCAGTGGTAGGACTTTTATGTTGTCAGACTTTTTACCTAATTCTTTAACAAAGAAAGGTGCGAGTCATAAGATGAATAATTATGAAAATATATGGGTATGAACTTCGGAATTTGGTACTTTAAGTTACAAATATTGTGAGCTGCACCTCGATATTTACCACTTATGTGACAATGATCTCTTACACGATCTTTACCGAGAAATTTGTCACATATGTGGCAATTTATTGGATTTTGAAAACTCTATATTTCCGAAAGGGTCAAGCTGTTCATTTTTGTCTTACTGGTGAGGAACTGATTGTAAATATCTTCACAATCGTCAATTAACCAGTCAACAAATTTTACAGATGCGTCCTCACCAGTATATATCTTAAATTTATCTAAACTATTATTACCTACACATTTTATATAATAACTAAAGGCACAAGGAATGTGCCTCTTTATAACTTGAGTTTTGTCACTTACAGTAGTTTGAATGTCTTCTAGTATGCACTCGAAATCTGCGTATATAACGAATGGCGCATCCATATGCCGCTGGTGATCTTTGAACTTCAAAATACTATCTTCGGGAGAAGGTAACGCAGCAACAATTTTCCCACATTCCGTTTTGTGTTGTTCCATAGTCTATTCATTGTGCGTATATTGTAGGCAGGTATTACAGAATAAAAGTCTGTCATGGCACTTGGTTGTCTGAGATTTCAAAAGTCTGTAAAAGGAATAAATTTATATATGTATATAGTTATTCAATCATAAATATGTATTTACTTACCTTGATATATCTTTAATAAAAATGTAATGGTGAATGTCTCCAGCTTCCAACAGCAATAATTTCACATGCTTTGTTTTTTCCTTTTGTGTATTGTAGAATGGTCCAATGATTTCATCCTTCTCATTATCATACCCAAACACATTCACACTTATTCCATCATTCCTATCCTCAAATACTTTGATGTTTTTTAATGCCAATGGGAACTTTAAATTTGTGAAGTCAAGCACAATTCCATTTTGCAAGCAAATGACATCAGCACTAATGTCCTCGATGTTATATGAGGTGCAACGTTCGTTATGCTTTATTATTGTGGTATCTAATGCAGCAACTAAACTCCATTTAAAACAATAATCATCATTGTTTTCAATGTTGATACAGCCCTGCTTTTTAGCCAGTTTCATTGGTGTGCTTATCCAATGAGATCCTTTTACTAGTGAACTTTTGTTTATGTTAATTTCAGCGCGAATAATTCTAACTAAAGTCCACGCAGAGTCTCTTTCCTGGAATTCTGACATTTTATTATGAATGTCCTGGAATTGTTTTTCAATTAGCTCATCTACATTACTTCCCAGACACAATAAATCCATTTTTGCTCTGTGTGAAATTTGACACAAGTCAATTTCTTCACCAACAATTTTTATGTACTCTCCAATTAGAGTTTCAGAAATTTTAACATATTATGTTTAACCAAAATTTTTTCAAATCTTTCCTTGAAAATAGGTTTATTTTCCAGAACAAAGTCTTCAAATAGAAGATCATCTTTTTTGTTTGGAATTCCATATGTTGCAATATTTTTTTTGAATGCACTGTTTATTTCATAATATTTTGGTTCTACATTCAAAGGAGTATTATCATATTTACCGCTGGGAGAATTTGAAGTATCCATGTCATCAAACACAATATTATCTAGTTGTTGCTGTTGTTGATGTGGATGATGCTGCTGTTGTTGCTGTGGTTGTTGTTGATGTTGTGGCTGTGGTTGTTGTTGCTGTTGATATTGTGGCTGTGGTTGTTGTTGCTGTTGAGGATATCTGGAACTGTCCATCGTCAAGGCAAATTGATTATTCAAAACTGAAGGATAATAGTTGGGCATATTATATTGCTGCCATTGCATGGATGATGTATATTGATAAGGAATAGGAAGATGATGTGGAATTTTTGTGGGTACTGAAAACTGATTATTCCATGACATTGGTATCGGATAGCTGGTTGACATACCGTATTGCTCATAATTCATTGGTAGTGGATATGGTTGGTACCGTAGAGAAGCTTGGTGCTGATGTTGTTGGTCTCCATTTGAGTCCTGATTGATGATCACTTGACCTGGTTGACCATGATTTCGGACGTGATCCAAGAACGCTTTTTGGTATTTGTATACCTTATTACACAAATTACATTGATATACAGAAGAACAAATTTTTTTTATTTATTTTTTAATCAAATTTATTTAATTATTTTATTTTATTTATTTAGTCCTTTTTTCAAAAACACTATAAACTTCTTTATTAATCAATTTTTTGTTTTCAAACTATTTATTTAATTAGTAACAATTAACTTTATTTAATTATTTTATTTAATTTCTATTGTAAAAACACTATGAAATTGTTTATTAATAAATTTTTTGCTTTCAACCGCACTTATTGAGTTATCAGAATATACCGATGAAAATCTTCATTATTTCTTCTACTTATATACATCCTATGAGAATCGCGTAGTAGGCATCAAGTCTAATTTTTTATTGATATTACGACATTGATGAAATTCATATGTATACATAGCAACAGCAAGAACTAGAACATAACATTGTGTAATATTTTATATAAATGATGACTAATAAAATTTTGTTATCAAATGATGACTCATTCTCAAAAAATGCGCAGCTGAATAAACAAAGCAATAAACATGATTCTGCAAAACAAATAATCAGACGGACATTTCAAATGATGATTCATTCTCAAAAAATGCGCAGCTCAATAAACAAAGCAATAAACATGATTCTGCAAAACAAATAATCAGACGGACATTTCAAATGATGACTCATTCTCAAAAAATGCGCAGCTGAATAAACAAAGCAATAAACATGATTCTGCAAAACAAATAATCAGACGGACATTTGAAACGACATACAGACATTCTTCAAAAATCTAAAGATAAGAAAAAAGAAACACACACACACACACACACCCCCATCCCCCACACATTCACGTACCCACAGCCATGCACAAAGTAAATGTAAACACAAGCATCACAAAAAATTATCAAGAGCAAAAAATAATAATAGCGGCACAATAAACCCCGTAGGAACCCAAGTCGACAGTTTTATCTACAACTTTGGTGACGTTGTCACCAAACTTGTCTACACTCTTTATTACCACATATAATCTAAAACACTACCCATAAGAACCACATTGTCTATACTAAGCCTATACTTTCAAGCTCCAAACTCAGTAACCAATGTCTCAATATCACCCCATTAGAACCACATTGTCTATACTAAGCCAATTGTTCCTAGGTCACTATCTCAACACAGCCACAACCCACGAAGCAACGGAAAACATCCAGGGTCTATGGCAGGTATCGAACCCCACTCACCCACAGATACACCCATATCCGAAATTCATATAACACAAAACATTATCTATAATATAATTTCACACTAACACTTTAACTCAATAATAATTCATCACAATTTTTTACCAACATTTTACCTACAGGGTACTTTAATTTTTTTTCCCACGGGTATCAAATTACATTTTTGTTTATTTAACAATTAAAATTTCAAAATTTCAATTTTTAATTACCCAAATTTTAAAATTTTAATTGGGGCCAGACGCATAGTTCCCTACTACTAACAACGTTGTTGGTTTTTAATTTATCTGTTTTTGTTTTATTATTTGTAAATATGTATGTGTATAAGTGTTTTGTTAGATTTGTATCCTATTGTTGTTTTTGTTTCAGGCAGAGTACTTTTTAATGTGGCCATCTCCGTTAATTTAGGTATAAAGGGTATAATTTAAAAGTCTGTTATATTGTCTGTTTTGGGTGGTTTAACTTGTTTATAGTTTTTCAATGTTTTATTTATTAAATTATAAATATCGGGTAATTATTTTTAGTAGTATATTTCTTATTTTTTCCATGTTGTTTCTCTTGTACTGTTCATCACTTATTTTCAAAACTTTATCGATCAAATTGGTTGCTGTGTTTTGTTCATTTTAAAGGGTTGGGTTGAGTGAAAATTTATCAACCTACCTGATGCAGTTGGTTTTGTATACCAATTGGTTATGAGTTTGACATGATTATTTTCATGTCAAGATATGATATTTCTCCATTTGTCTCATTTTCTAGTGTGAATTGAAGCTTATTATGATAATTATTGAGTGCTTTGAGTATTACCGTTTCATCAGATTTCTTGATTATTTAAAAAATATAAATAAAAAAAATCTGAAAAGAAAAATTTGAAAAACGTTAAGCAAATAAACCGGTGAATAAAAAAAACCCAAAAGGTTCATCTTTCGTAAGCATCATAATCAACATCATCATCAAACTTCATTGTCGTCATCATATTTCTCGTCATCATCGTCTTCAACTGAATTGCTAGCCACCACATTCCTCTGCTGTTTCATCAACATCGTCGCCATCGCTTGGTAGCATCAAACATTTATATCAAACATCAAACAATTATATCAAGCCTACACGTACTCATCTAGCCAGTTGTGTTTTTACAAAAAAAATCTTTAGAGTCTCACACACAAGCATACGTATACATCGAGTTGGTTCGTTTACAATACGTTAGTGTTGGGCAGTTTGGACAACAGTTGGTACTTTGTTGAATTTGTACCTTTTTTATATTTTTTTGAATTTAATAATAATATTAACCAATTTTTGTTAGAAATGAGTACCGATAAAGTGGAAACCGAAACTATAGCCTTATTAAAGGGACAAAGGTCAACAATGAAAAGAAATATTACGCAAATGAAGGTAAAAATAGAAAGAGACGGAGCCTCTTCTAATTATATTATACTTGAATGCCGATTGCAGATTCTTGAATCATATTTCAGGCAAATTAGCTACATTCAATCCCAAATTAAAAAGCTAGATCCAGCTGACCTTAACCGATCGGAAATAGAAGAGCTTTTTATCGCGGCTAAGGCAGCTTTGATTACTCTTATGAGCCAAAAGCGTAGACAGAGCGATGTTGAACAAAGCCTTTTGAACGTGACAAATACACCGTTTTCGCATCCGAATCGTTTGCCTCAGCTATAACTTTCAAAATTTGATGGAAAGTATTCGGAATACTCACGATTCATCAGCTCCTTTAATACTTTGGTCAATGAAGATTCAAATATTCCAACTATAGACAAATTTAATTATTTATTAAATTGTTTATCTGGTCAAGCATTAGCTGTTATTGAGCCATTTCAGGTAGTTGAGGAAAACTGCAAATTGGTTTTGGACCGTTTAAAGGAAAGCTATGATAACAAACCATTAATATTCATCGATAACGTCAATTCTTTGTTTTCAATTGTTCCTATCAGCGAACCCAATGCTACGTCTTTGAGTTCAATTCTTGATAACGTTGCCAGTCTTCGTAGCTCTTCATTAGGATCAGAGCTTGATATTATGAACGCAATGATAATACATATCGTATTGTCGAAAATTGATGCAGAATCGAAAAAAGTGTATGATGAGAGACAAGATTTTAAAGCTTTGCCTTCCTGGAATCATTGCTATTCCATTCTCAGTCGTCGCTGCCAATTTCTTGAAAGTCGTACTGCTGAAATAGACTCTTTTTAACAACGTAATCCAAAACATACACTTAATCCTAGGCGTCCTAGCTCATCGTTCGTAATTTCAGCTACCCTTTGTGAATTTTGCAAAAATAATAAACATTTTATTGGATCTTGTACTACATACTTAGCACTACCTGTACCTCGGCGATTTGAATTTGTTAAAAGCTCAAGTATTTGCATCAATTGCCTTCGAAAGGGACATATGGTGTCAAAATGTCCTTCAAACTTCCGATGCCGTTTTTGTCGTATTTCACATCATACAACTTTACACAATTCCAACTCGTCGCTATCAAATGACTCTCAACCTCCCTCAAATCACCAAAATTCATCATTAAATCAATCGCAATCTCATCGTTCATCGCAAAGTCAACAGTTATCGTCGAATTCGTCGTTTCAACAACCTCATACTTCATCGTTTCAAAACCCTCGTACTTCATCTCTTCAACCATCTTCGTCATCGTTTCAGCCTACTACACCACAATATTCTTCATCGTTAAATCCATCAACTGCTTCAATTCATTTAACAATACATTTATCATTTCTCACTCGCAGTAGTCATATGAATCTTCTACCTACTGCTGTTGTTCTTATTAAAGATTCCTATGATAATTATCAACCGATTCGTGCAATATTAGATTCTTGCTCCGAACTTAATTTGATAACTCAAGATGCTATTAGTCGCCTTCGATTAAAACAAGCTCGATCTGACCAAGAAACCGCTGCAGTTGAAGATATTCGCTCTCAGCTCAAGTTCGTAGTTTCAGCCACCATAAAGTCTCGAATAACAAAATTTGAATGGACTTCTAATTTCTTCGTAACCAAATCCATTTCGGTTCAACATCCAGCAGAACGTATCAATACAGCCGATTGGAACATTCCCAACGACCTCGAGATGGCAGATCCACAATTTTATACACCTCAGCGAATTGATCTTTTAATAAGTTTTGAAATTTTCTTCGATTTTTTACTAACTGGTAAAATATCCCTCGGAAAGAATCTTCCTTGTATTATAAATACGCCACTGGGTTGGATCGTAGGAGGAAAAATTAACAATTAACATCAACATCGTTCTCTAACGTGCAATGTTATCACAAAACTTCAAGATTTGGATAATCTTTTGAAAGCTTTTTGGGAAATTGAGGAATTTCAAAAATCCAAGCCTCTCAGAACGGATGAAGAGGAGCTTTGCGAGCAGCACTTCTTGGAAAATACTATTTTCGATTCGTCTGGAAAAGTTCAGGTACGTTTGCCATTTAAATCCACTATTAATAAACTTGGTAATTCCTTTGATACTGCTCGTCGACGTTTTATGTTGCTTGAAAAGCGACTTTTAAAAGACATTTAAAAAAATGTATATTGATTTTATGGACAAGTATATTAGTCATATGTCACCTGCTTCTTTTGATAAGCTCAACTCCTCGCACTATATAATACCACACCATTGTGTTCTTCGTCCTGAAAGTTCATCAACAAAACTCAGAGTTATTTTTGACGCATCGTGCCGCACTTCAACCAATGTTTCGCTTAATGAAACGTTAATGGTCGGTCCTACTATACAACAGGACTTGATTACAACAATCTTTTATTTAAGTCTTAATAAATTTGCACTACCAGCCGATATCTGTAAAATGTATCGGCAATTTTTGGTGGACGAAAGAGACCGAAACTTCGAGCTCATTTTATGGAGAAGTAACGTCAATGATCCTATAAGTTTATACCATTTAAATACGGTAACTTACCGTACTTCTGCCGCTCCATTTCTCGCCGTAAGAAGTTTATTTTTTATTGCTGATTTTCACAAAGACCTGTACCCTATTGGATCTGAAGTTCTCAAACAGGATCTTTATGTTGATGATCTTCTCACGGGGGCAGATGATCTTTTTGAACTCTCAACGAAAAAATCCGAAATTATAGAATTTTTACAGAAAGCTGGTCTAGAATTAAGCAAGTGGAACTCAAATTGTCTAGAACTAGCACCCTCTACTGGGGAAATTATTTTAAACTCAAATGATGAAAATATAACAAAAACTCTTGGAATGGTTTGGAAACCTAAGGAATATGTTTTTTGTTTTCGCTTTGACTTACCAACCGTTGAAGTTCCCACAAAACGGACTGTTATATCAGCTGTTACAAAAATATTTGATGTTCTCGGTTTACTCAGTCCAATAGTCATTTCTTGTAAAATTTTAATTCAACACATGTTTTTTTTCGGTTATATGTATTTATTTATTGTATCTTCAATAAAACTGAACTAACAATAAGTAATCAAATCTTAATTCTAAAATTTTAATTTTTAAGTCCAGCCAGTGCCAGACAAAAATATTTGTTTCAGCGGTTGGTTGTTTACGTCTCTCGTGTTCGGCTGAGAGCAAGAGTGTCCCTCCTTCTCAGCCGAGTGTGGCCTCTAAAGTTAATGATGTTTCGGGCTAGGGGATTTGGGTGCAACTCAAATCTTTTTATGTAGCTTGTCACGTGTTTAGAAAACACTGTCTTAACCGGCGGCACATCTAGGTCTTTATGAATTCGCTTGTTTCTGACATACCATGGGGCTGCTGTAATCGTACGGAGTATTTTATTTTGTTGCCTTTGAATTTTTTCTACATTTGATGCCGATGCAGTGCCCCATAACTCGATTCCGTAGGACCATATTGGTTTTAGAATGGAGTTGTATAGAAGAAGTTTACAATCTAGGCTTACAGTAGAGTTCCTTCCAATGAGCCAATTCATTTGAGCTACTTTTAGTTTCATTTGGGTCACCTTTGCATTTATGTGTGACTTCCATGTTAGACGACGATCAAGATGAACACCGAGATATTTTACTTCAGTGTGTTGAGGTATAGTTTGGTTATTTATTTGTATAGGTGGACAGGTTTCTTTGCACAATGTAAAAGTAATGTGTAGACATTTTTGTTCGTTAATATTTATCCGCCATTGTTTTAGCCATTGCACAGTGGGTTCGATGACACCGAAAGTGGCGATTAATTCATGGGAGCCGTAATTAAAATTTTTTTGACATTTTTTTAAATCGTTAAATATACATAAAAAGGCATATTCTGAAAAAAAGATACACGGAAAAATTTTTTTTTTACGATTTATAGACATTTTTATTTTTCGGAAAATTATAGTTTGTTTCAGAATTTTCGCCGTAATTTTAAAATGGAAAATGATTTTTTAAAAAATGAGAAGCAAACGAAAGCTGATATTGTCTTCTTTCTGAAAAATAAAAAAATAAATTTATATTTTGCATAAATATGAACATAAGTTTAATTTAAAGTCTGAATTTGGGTTTTGAAGGATTTTGAGAATTTTACAAGTTTTTAAAAAAGTAACGAAATAAATTTTTATAATTTTTTTGCTTATCAATGATTGTCATACACTTAAAAACAAACCATATTAAAGAAAAAAATTAAAAAAAAAATGTTTTTGTCTGTTTGGGAAGGTTTTTTCAAGTTTGTGGAAAATGGGCTTAATTTACAAATTTTATTGTAAATTTAAAATAGAAAGCTATAAATGATTAAATAAAATTTAAACTTCAAATATATTGAATATATTATTAAAAAGACAAATTAAAAATAATATATATATATATATATATATATATATATATATATATATATATATATATATATATATATATATATATATATATATATATATATATATATATATATATATATATATATATATATATATATATATATATATATATATATATATATATATATATATATATATATATATATATATATATATATATATATATATATATATATATATATATATATATATATATATATATATATATATATATATATATATATATATATATATATATATATATATATATATATATATATATATATATATATATATATATATATATATATATATATATATATATATATATATATATATATATATATATATATATATATATATATATATATATATATATATATATATATATATATATATATATATATTGGGTGTTTTTTATTGAGGTATAGAACTTTAAGTTGGCATCACTTTTTTAACTGGCGGCCATTTTGTCAGCTGTCAAGTGATTAATATTTAGTTTGGTTTGCCATTTCATCATGAACAGGTTGACAAAAGAACAACGCTTGCAAATCGTGCAAATTTATTTCGAAAATAATGGTTCAGTTCGCGAAGTTTACCGCAAGCTCCGTCCATTTTATGGTCGACATAATCGTCCATCAGAGCAATTAATTCGGTTAACCATGGATCGTTTTCGCACTACGTTTACTCTATGTGATAATACGCATCCGCAGAGACGTCGAACAGTGCGCACCGAAGAAACAATTGCCTCTGTAGAGCAAAGTGTTGAAGAGGACCCGAATGAATCGATTCGCCACCGTGCACAGCAATTGGAGCTTTGTCCATCAACTTTATGGAAGATTTTGCGCAAAGATCTTGGCTTGCGACCTTACAAGATCCAGCTTGTGCAAGAATTAAAGCCGCGAGACCATGCAATGCGTCGTGATTTTGGTGTATGGGCCGAAAATGAGATTGATCTCGATGCTGATTTTCATCGCAAAATTTTGTTCAGTGATGAGGCTCATTTTTGGTTGAATGGCTACGTCAACAATCAAAATTGCCGCATTTGGAGTGAAGAGAATCCACATGAGACCCTTGAGACGCCATTACATCCACAAAAACTGACTGTTTGGTGTGCTCTATGGGCTGGTGGAGTCATTGGGCCATACTTCTTCCGAAATAATGCTGGAGAGTCAGTTACCGTTAATGGAGACCGGTATAGAGCCATGATAACCGACTATTTTGTTCCCGAATTGGATGGCATGAATGTGGATGAGTTGTGGTTCCAACAAGACGGCGCTACATGCCACACAGCGCACGCCACAATCGATTTATTGAAGGAAACATTCGATGAGCGCATAATTTCGCGGAATGGACCTGTCAATTGGCCACAAAGATCGTGTGATTTGACACCATATATATAATTTTACAATATTAGGACTAAAATATATATATATATATATATATATATATATATATATATATATATATATATATATATATATATATATATATATATATATATATATATATATATATATATATATATATATATATATATATATATATATATATATATATATATATATATATATATATATATGGATATATATATATATATATATATATATATATATATATATATATATATATATATATATATATATATATATATATATATATATATATATATATATATATATATATATATATATATATATATATATATATATATATATATATATATATATATATATATATATATATATATATATATTAGTCCTAATATTGTAAAATTTCTTTTACTGCTCATTTTTAAATATTTCATAGTCCGTTTCTATCAATGAATTTTTAATTTTTTTTTCTATTATACTAATCTCGTTTTTAATGCATGTTATGTTCGTGTGTTTCTTTAATCTCTATATTCAACAGTTTTATATGTAGATTTACGGTTTTAGATGACGTAATCAAAGAGCTAGACTTAAAAAAAATTCCTATCAAAGTATGTTGACGATTTATTCGCAATAATCAAGAAATATGATGAAACGGTAATACTCAAAGCACTCATAATAAGCTTCAATTCACACTAGAAAAAGAGACAAATGGAGAAATATCATATCTTGACATGAAAATAATCATGACAAACTCATAACCAATTGGTATACAAAACCAACTGCATCAGGTAGGGTGATACATTTTCACTCAACCCAACCCTTTAAAATGAAACTAAACACAGCAACCAATTTGATCGATAAAGTTTTGAAAATAAGTGATGAACAGTACAAGAGAAACAACATGGAAAAAATAATAAATATACTACTAAAAATAATTACCCGATATTTATAATTAATAATTTAATAAATAAAACATTGAAAAACTATAAACAAGTTAAACCACCCAAAACAGACAATATAACAGACTTTTACAGTATACCCTTTATACCTAAATTAACGGAGATGGCCACATTAAAAAGTACTCTGCCTGAAACAAAAACAACAATAGGTTACAAATCTAACAAAACACTTACACACATACATATTTGCAAATAATAAAACAAAAACAGATAAATTAAAAACCAACAACGTTGTTAATGAATTTAAATGCGAAGGCAACGAAAATGAAAGATGTGATATGGTTTACATTGGAACAACTAAAGCTGAAAGTCCATAACATGCGTTTAGTGCGTTGAGCGTTTTGTGTGTTTCATACTTTAGACGCCTTTCTAAATTCAAGTTACATGCAACGCTTTTTGTGCACCAATGTTTATGTTTTGATCAGCTGTAGTGTAAATATTTTTAATTTGTGAAATTTATTGAGTTTATAAATATAATATTTTGTGCAACAAGGGCATACTCAAAGCTCCAAAATAAAACGAGACGGTTTTTGGTGCGTCCCTTGTATATGGAACGGGAAGTGAGTGGCTTTTTGAACTCAGCGAGATCTATTCCAACAGATTGTCGGCTCTTCTTGACTTTAATGTAAATTTAATTGTGTCAGTACAATATTGAATAAAGTATAAAAATAAATTAATAAATATAACAGAGATGAAACTTATTACATAAAATTAATCGATAAATAAAATGAAAATTTTGTTGATGAAAGAATTGTGTTAACAAATTAATTTTAATGTATTTTATTCTTGAGAACATTTGTAAACTCTATTGCGATAAGGTTTTTTTTATTAAATACTTCTTTTTTGTAAAAAAATAACCCACCATACAAACATTAATATAATTTGTCATCCCTGGCTATCGAAAACAGCTGTCATTTTTTGATGGCGCATGCGACGCATACAAAAGTAGAAAGTAAACCTATTTTTCGAGTCAAGCGTTTTACGCTTTGTGCTATGTAACTCGTCACATACATTTACACTGATTCTACTTTTTTGACAGCCGCTTATAACGCGCTACCGTGTGTAACGCGTGTTATGGACTTTCAGCTTAAGAGAATGTTGGGCACGCGTATAAAGGAGCATAAAACAGGTATAGAAAAACAAAAAGATGCGACGGTGCTTTCGACACATGCGAAAGAGCGCAATCACAATATTAATTTTGATGATGTACAAATATTAAACTGAGAAAAGAAAGATAATACGCGCTTCACTATTGAGAGCCTACGGTTACAAGAAAAAATAAACAAAACAATGAATACCAAATAGGATAAAGATAATACCAAGCTCCAATATTCAGTGGCAATAAGTTAATTAGTTAAAGTTCTGTGATACTAGTAATAAGTCTGACGATTAATTTTGTGTTGTGTTGTACCGCTTTTTTATTTATTTATTATTCAAATCTGTGTCGTGAAGTTCGGTTTTTAGAATAATAATTTAAATATTAGAGTGATAATGTAACAAATCGGAAGTTTGAGATTAGGTATTATGATAATTTACTAAATGAATATTCATATTTGTGCTAGATTTTTAATAAACAGAAACTAAATCCCTGAAGAAGTTTGTAAAAGCAAACGAAACGTTGGGTGAAGGAAAATAATGTGACATAGTTCGTTTTATTTACTTTTGGAAACAAATAGTTGACAATATATAGCCCGTAGCTAAACCCCATTGATATAATTGAAGATTAGTCACTGGTCATAAAACAAAAACTTAATGTAAATTGTCGGAGGGCCCGCCGAATATAATAAAGGAAAGTCAGAAAAAAAAGAAAACAAACGCAAAAATTTAGCACAACAACAACAACATGGATAACTTCTACCAGTATGTAAGAGAACAATATAATTTACAAATTTGTAGCTTATTAAAAAATTATAGCAGACAAGTGGAAAAGTTGGCAAAATACATAGAAAGAGCCAATTATTTACAAAATTGTAAAAAATCTAGAATCACTCCTACACATATAAAAAATAGTACATATATTTTCAACAAAAGCTGCAATGACGGAAATGGAAAAAATAGAGACAAATCTACATATAAAACTGTTGAATATAGAGATTTAAGAAACACACACGAATATAACATACATTAAAAACGAGATTAGTATAATAGAAAGTAAAATTAAAAATTCATTGATAGAAACGGACTATGAAATATTTAAAAATGAGCAGTGGAAGAAATTTCACAATATTAGGACTAAAATAAGGGAAACACATTCATCGAAAACAAATAGGTTAAAACAAGAAAAATTTAGAACATTCAACCTCACCTTTAATGAAGACTGGTTTGTTAACTACACAAGAGTTGCATTCGACTTTGACGTAAAATGGCTATTTTCGCTAGGTAATAAATTCGCAATTCCGGTAGACAGAAAGAATAACCCATTCCACTCATAGCTGACATGGAACAGTGGATACAGAATATAAAGGATGAAACAGAAAAGGATTTAACAAGCAAACTATGGAAGAAATTTTAGAAACACTGAAAAGGAAAAGTTCATATTGAGCATACACGAAAGAGCAAAAAGATGTATAAGAGAACATAAAGAAATAATTATAACTACAGCGGACAAAGGTAACAAAACGGTAGTAATGTACAAGGACAAATATAAAAAGAAAATGTACACTTTATTAAAGGATAAAACAACATGTTCAAGCGAAAAATAACTTGTTGAAAGAGAACAACGAAGGTAAAATAAAAAAAAAAGAATTTTTTTATGCTTGCTTGTTTATTGTTTAACGACTTATTATCGACTGTTGAAAATTCATAGTTGCCAAGAAGCAAGAGGCAATAATTTTTTAACGGAACTTACAAATACACTAACATAAGAAGTTAGTGAGATAAATAATTGATTATATACTAAAGAGTTCAAAGTTTTAGTAATCATATAATTTACAAAAAATATGTTTAAATGAATGTATTGTTTGACGGTTTAAATTAAATAAACGTAAAACAATAATATAAATATTTACAATAATGAATTTGAATTTAAATAATGTTCAATGGTTATAATTAAACATTAACTTTGTGTTTTGGCCGAACATACTGCCCCCATTGAAAGGGACTTTCAATTTTATGGATAGAACTTCGAAGAATGCCCTTTGGTGTTTTTAGATCTACGACTCTGACTTTGCCATCACGGCCGGGAATAACCTAGATGACTCTAGCGAGAATCCATTGCTGAGGAGGGATGTTGTCTTCATGTACGATGACTAATGAACCTTCTTGGATGTTTGTTGAAGAGTTAAACCATTTAGCCTTTTGTTGTAAATTTAAGACATAGTCACGAACCCATTGTTGCCAAAATTGTTGTTTCAAGAAGGTGACTAATTGGTAACGCTTGAGATAATTGACATTTTTATAGTTGTCTAGGTTTTCATCTGGTAATGCCATTAAGGACGAACCAATTAGCATACGTGCCGGAGTTAAGGCTTCACCATCATTTGGATCATCAGATCGAGGAGCTAGTGGCCGAGAGTTTAAAACAGCTTCAAGTTGTAGCTCTTCGTACGTAACACCAGCCTTTGACATGTTTTTTATTAAAAGATTTTTTGTTGACTTAACGGCCGATTCCCAAAGGCCACCAAAATGTGGAGAACGAGGAGGAATGAAGAAAAATTTGAAGCCAGTTATTGAAATAAATTGTATCATATTTTTAATGCTAGCGTCGTCGAAGAAACTTTGTTTAAACTCTTCAAGTTTTCTGTTGCCACCAACAAAATTCGTTGCGTTATCACAATAGAGCCTTTGGGGAATGCTACGACGGCCTATAAACCTTTTAAGACAAAGAATTAAATTATTAGTAGATAGATCCGAAACGTGTTCTATATAAATCGCTTTAGACGAAAAACAGACAAAAATGGCTACGTATGTTTTATATGGTGGATTTCCTTTAATACGATAAGTCGTGTAGAACGGACCACAAAAGTCTACACCAGTGACGAAGAAAGGACGTTGAACTTTTAATCTATCTGCAGGAAGATCACCCATTATTTGCTGTAGAAGTCTAGGCGTGTTTTTAAAGCAGTGGACCACTTTTCTGACGATGTCTCTAGCGTTGATTGCCCAGACTTGTTGGCGAAGGATGCCGATGAGTGCCTTTGCACTAGCATGTAAATGTTTCCGATGAAGATGTTCGACGAAAAGCTGAACGAAGCGATGATTTGGTAAGAGTGCAGGAAACTTAGTGTTGTACGGTAAGTCTGAATTTGCTAGCCGACCACCAACTCTAACGATGGTTAAAGTTGAATTGCAGCATTGGACTTTGTCGAGGAACGGTGATAATTTTTGAAGACTTGGTCTTAAAACCTTTTCCTTGTTAAGGAAATCAATTTCTTCTTTGAATGTAGTTTGTTGAATGTCGTACACATTTTCCAAAATGATTATTGTAGTTCTTCCAATGATATATTCATCGATTTTTCGAAAAATCGATGAATATATGCGATGATGCGAACAATGCGAAGATACGAAGATTGACGATGAATAATAGTTTCGATGACAATAGTTGTACTGAAAATTGATTTTCTCATTTCCGTTTGAGGTAAATCGATGATTTCATTGTTATTTTTGGGCCACTCGTCTTCATTTTTGAGAATGAATTCTGGACCACTAAACAAAATTGTTGATGTTAATTAATATGCCAGACAGCCTCTCGAAACTACGTCTGCTGGATTTTGTTTAGAGTGCACGTGTCTCCAAGGTATATTGTGAGTCAGATTTTGAATTTCTGAAACTCGATTTGCCACGAAACAGACGTGAGACGATGAGTGATTACTGAGCTAATTCAAAACGATTTTTGAGTCAGACCAAAAAAATATACGATAAGTGTGACAATGAACTTTGTGTTTAATTTTTCCCCAAGTTGGACTGAGCAATAAGGCAGCACAAAGCTCCAAACGAAGCAAAGATTGTTGAACAACTGGAGCCACTTTTGATTTTGCAATAAGCAAAGTTGATTTACATTCATTTTTGCGAAGTATTGAAACGTAAAAGCAGCATCCATACGCTAACTGGGAAGCATCAGCGTGGATGTCAAATTTTATTTTTGGAGCAGCACCAACAAATCTTGGAACCTCAATCTTTTTTATATCCAAAAAAATTTTTTCAAATTGTCGCCAACGATTTCCTAAGCGTTCATTTAAAAGCGCATCCCAATCCATTTGTTGTTTCCACATGTCTTGAATTCAGTTCGCAGCTTACTCTCGAAGTAGAAACAAGCATTAATTTGCCGTCGGTGAACAAAATAAACAATTTAAAAACATACATACAATATTTATAAAAAAAAGAAAAATCTTCGCAACAACAAAGTATTAACAAACACCGTTTTGTTTAATATTTTACGTACCTATACATTTTTTCATTTCTTTTTGTAAAGTAAATTATAATTATAAGCAAGTAGGCACACAAACAACAAATATATTTGGTATTCGTACCAAATGAGTACGAATACAATAACAAACAACAGAAATGCCTGCGTTACTGTTGTTGCTGCAGAATGTGATAACCCAGTAAACAAAATTTTACACTTGCGTACACGGGTACGCTCAAATTCAATGTCTATGACGGACCATAACATAAAAGTAAATTTTTTGATACCAGCTTCACAGCAAAGCACAAGTGCCAACAATATGAGCCAACATCAAGCTGAAAAAGAAAAACCGACAGAAAGTGTCCCCCTAGAAACTGATTCAGAAAATCCAAAAATCCAAATGGGTATTGATCGCTATTTTAAAGTGATAAAAAATAAAAAAAAGACAAAGAAGTCCAAGATCGAAAAACCATTGGCGAAAATGGCCAAAGATGGTAAATCTGATGCGGCGCTCTCTGAAAACCGGTTTTCACTTCTACAAAACGACGAAGACGAAATCACCATTGTCAGGTCAAGCAAGCCGCCCCCAATATCCTTAAGAGAGAAAAACTCAAATGAGCTAATTAAATGGCTAGTACAATTAATCGGTCAAGAGGCGTTTTACGTGATCCCGATAAAACGTGGTGCGATTAATGAAACAAAAATTCAAGTAAATGAAGAGTTTGAAACACAAAATAAAAATTTTTACACCTACCAATTGAAAAGTGCAAAAGACCTCCAGGTAGTGATAAAAGGCATCGATTCATACGTGGATCCAGAAGAGGTAAAAAATAATAATTTTAAAGTAAAAAATGTTACTAACATTAAAAATAAAGAGCGAGTTCCCCAACCCACTATTTCGTGTGGAATGGAACCAAGTGATATGAAATTAAAAAGGAATGAAGTACACCCCATTTACAGCTTAAGATATTTGCTGCACCGACGAGTTACCGTAGAGGAACCACACAAGCGAGCAGGGCCCATTCAATGTCTAAATTGTCAAGAATATGGCCACACCAAAACATATTGCAAGTTGCGCACCGTTTGTGTCGTCTGTGGTGAACTACACAGCACTGCCAATTGTGATAAGCAAAAAGATGATTCCAAAATGAAAAAGTGTAGCAATTGCCATCAAAATCACACTGCAAACTACAGGGGCTGCTTTCTATGTACATGTTAAGCAGTCTTTGTCTAACAGACGTAATCACACCTATGCTCAACCTAATTTCGACAATACAAAACTATCCCCAGTTGCGCCAACCAGCTACCAGCCGGCCTTCATACGCCAACATTTTTAAGGCTAACCAGCCCATAGCGCAAAACATAACAGTTAGTTGTCGTACGCTAATGCTTTGAAGTCTAACCAGCCCAACAGTGGGTTCGATGACACCGAAAGTGGCGATTAATTCATGGGAGCCGTAATTTAAATTTTTTTGAAATTTTTTTAAATCGTTAAATATACATAAAAAGGCATATTCTGAAAAAAGATACACTGAAAAAAATTTTTTTTACGATTTTATAGACATTTATATTTTTCGGAAAATTATAGTTTGTTTCAGAATTTTCGCCGTAATTTTAAAATGGAAAGTGATTTTTTTAAAAAATGAGAATCAAACCAAAGCTGATATTGTCTTCTTTCTGAAAAATAAAAAAATAAAATATATTTTGCATAAATATGAACATAAGTTTAATTTAAAGTCTGAATTTAGGTTTTGAAGGATTTTGAGAATTTTACAAGTTTTTAAAAAAGTAACGAAATAAATTTTTATAATTTTTTTTCTTTATCAATCATACACTTAAAAACAAAACATATTAAACAAAAAAAATTAAAAAAAAATGTTTTTGTCTGTTTGGGAAAGTTTTTTCAAAGTTTGTGGAAAATGGGCTTAATTTACAAATTTTATTGTAAATTTAAAATAGAAAGCTATAAATGATTAAATAAAATTTAAACTAAATATATATATATATATATATATATATATATATATATATATATATATATATATATATATATATATATATATATATATATATATATATATATATATATATATATATATATATATATATATATATATATATATATATATATATATATATATATATATATATATATATATATATATATATATATATATATACATATATATATATATATATATATATATATATATATATATATATATATATATATATATATATATATATATATATATATATTTAGTTTAAATTTTATTTAATCATTTATAGCTTTCTATTTTAAATTTACAATAAAATTTGTAAATTAAGCCCATTTTCCACAAACTTGAAAAAACTTTCCCAAACAGACAAAAACATTTTTTTTTAATTTTTTTCTTTAATATGTTTTGTTTTTAAGTGTATGATTGATAAAGAAAAAAAATTATAAAAATTTATTTCGTTACTTTTTTAAAAACTTGTAAAATTCTCAAAATCCTTCAAAACCTAAATTCAGACTTTAAATTAAACTTATGTTCATATTTATGCAAAATATATATTTATTTTTTTATTTTTCAGAAAGAAGACAATATCAGCTTTGGTTTGATTCTCATTTTTTAAAAAAATCACTTTCCATTTTAAAATTACGGCGAAAATTCTGAAACAAACTATAATTTTCCGAAAAATAAAAATGTCTATAAAATCGTAAAAAAAATTTTTTTTCAGTGTATCTTTTTTCAGAATATGCCTTTTTATGTATATTTAACGATTTAAAAAAAATGTAAAAAAAATTTAAATTACGGCTCCCATGAATTAATCGCCACTTTCGGTGTCATCGAACCCACTGTGGGCTGGTTAGACTTCAAAGCATTAGCGTACGACAACTAACTGTTATGTTTTGCGCTATGGGCTGGTTAGCCTTAAAAATGTTGGCGTATGAAGGCCGGCTGGTAGCTGGTTGGCGCAACTGGGGATAGTTTGTATTGTCGAAATTAGGTTGAGCATAGGTGTGATTACGTCTGTTAGACAAAGACTGCTTAACATGTACATAGAAAGGCAGCCCCTGTAGTTTGCAGTGTGATTTTGATGGCAATTGCTACACTTTTTCATTTTGGAATCATCTTTTTGCTTATCACAATTGGCAGTGCTGTGTAGTTCACCACAGACGACACAAACGGTGCGCAACTTGCAATATGTTTTGGTGTGGCCATATTCTTGACAATTTAGACATTGAATGGGCCCTGCTCGCTTGTGTGGTTCCTCTACGGTAACTCGTCGGTGCAGCAAATATCTTAAGCTGTAAATGGGGTGTACTTCATTCCTTTTTAATTTCATATCACTTGGTTCCATTTCCACACGAAATAGTGGTTGGGGAACTCGCTCTTTATTTTTAATGTTAGTAACATTTTTTACTTTAAAATTATTATTTTTTACCTCTTCTGGATCCACGTATGAATCGATGCCTTTTATCACTACCTGGAGGTCTTTTGCACTTTTCAATTGGTAGGTGTAAAAATTTTTATTTTGCGTTTCAAACTCTTCATTTACTTGAATTTTTGTTTCATTAATCGCACCACGTTTTATCGGGATCACGTAAAACGCCTCTTGACCGATTAATTGTACTAGCCATTTAATTAGCTCATTTGAGTTTTTCTCTCTTAAGGATATTGGGGGCGGCTTGCTTGACCTGACAATGGTGATTTCGTCTTCGTCGTTTTGTAGAAGTGAAAACCGGTTTTCAGAGAGCGCCGCATCAGATTTACCATCTTTGGCCATTTTCGCCAATGGTTTTTCGATCTTGGACTTCTTTGTCTTTTTTTTATTTTTTATCACTTTAAAATAGCGATCAATACCCATTTGGATTTTTGGATTTTCTGAATCAGTTTCTAGGGGGACACTTTCTGTCGGTTTTTCTTTTTCAGCTTGATGTTGGCTCATATTGTTGGCACTTGTGCTTTGCTGTGAAGCTGGTATCAAAAAATTTACTTTTATGTTATGGTCCGTCATAGACATTGAATTTGAGCGTACCCGTGTACGCAAGTGTAAAATTTTGTTTACTGGGTTATCACATTCTGCAGCAACAACAGTAACGCAGGCATTTCTGTTGTTTGTTATTGTATTCGTACTCATTTGGTACGAATACCAAATATATTTGTTGTTTGTGTGCCTACTTGCTTATAATTATAATTTACTTTACAAAAAGAAATGAAAAAATGTATAGGTACGTAAAATATTAAACAAAACGGTGTTTGTTAATACTTTGTTGTTGCGAAGATTTTTCTTTTTTTTTTATAAATATTGTATGTATATTTTTAAATTGTTTATTTTGTTCACCGACGGCAAATTAATGCTTGTTTCTACTTCGAGAGTAAGCTGCGAACTGAATTCAAGACATGTGGAAACAACAAATGGATTGGGATGCGCTTTTAAATGAACGCTTAGGAAATCGTTGGCGACAATTTGAAAAAATTTTTTTGGATATAAAAAAGATTGAGGTTCCAAGATTTGTTGGTGCTGCTCCAAAAATAAAATTTGACATCCACGCTGATGCTTCCCAGTTAGCGTATGGATGCTGCTTTTACGTTTCAATACTTCGCAAAAATGAATGTAAATCAACTTTGCTTATTGCAAAATCAAAAGTGGCTCCAGTTGTTCAACAATCTTTGCTTCGTTTGGAGCTTTGTGCTGCCTTATTGCTCAGTCGAACTTGGGGAAAAATTAAACACAAAGTTCATTGTCACACTTATCGTATATTTTTTTGGTCTGACTCAAAAATCGTTTTGAATTAGCTCAGTAATCACTCATCGTCTCACGTCTGTTTCGTGGCAAATCGAGTTTCAGAAATTCAAAATCTGACTCACAATATACCTTGGAGACACGTGAACTCTAAACAAAATCTAGCAGACGTAGTTTCGAGAGGCTGTCTGGCATATTAATTAACATCAACAATTTTGTTTAGTGGTCCAGAATTCATTCTCAAAAATGAAGACGAGTGGCCCAAAAATAACAATGAAATCATCGATTTACCTCAAACGGAAATGAGAAAATCAATTTTCAGTACAACTAATGTCATCGAAACTATTATTCATCGTCAATCTTCGTATCTTCGCATTGTTCGCATCATCGCATATATTCATCGATTTTTCGAAAAATCGATGAATATATCATTGGAAGAACTACAATCATCATTTTGGAAAATGTGTACGACAGTCAACAAACTACATTCAAAGAAGAAATTGATTTCCTTAACAAGGAAAAGGTTTTAAGACCAAGTCTTCAAAAATTATCACCGTTCCTCGACAAAGTCCAATGCTGCAATTCAACTTTAACCATCGTTAGAGTTGGTGGTCGGCTAGCAAATTCAGACTTACCGTACAACACTAAGTTTCCTGCACTCTTACCAAATCATCGCTTCGTTCAGCTTTTCGTCGAACATCTTCATCGGAAACATTTACATGCTAGTGCAAAGGCACTCATCGGCATCCTTCGCCAACAAGTCTGGGCAATCAACGCTAGAGACATCGTCAGAAAAGTGGTCCACTGCTTTAAAAACACGCCTAGACTTCTACAGCAAATAATGGGTGATCTTCCTGCAGATAGATTAAAAGTTCAACGTCCTTTCTTCGTCACTGGTGTAGACTTTTGTGGTCCGTTCTACACGACTTATCGTATTAAAGGAAATCCACCATATAAAACATACGTAGCCATTTTTGTCTGTTTTTCGTCTAAAGCGATTTATATAGAACACGTTTCGGATCTATCTACTAATAATTTAATTCTTTGTCTTAAAAGGTTTATAGGCCGTCGTAGCATTCCCCAAAGGCTCTATTGTGATAACGCAACGAATTTTGTTGGTGGCAACAGAAAACTTGAAGAGTTTAAACAAAGTTTCTTCGACGACGCTAGCATTAAAAATATGATACAATTTATTTCAATAACTGGCTTCAAATTTTTCTTCATTCCTCCTCGTTCTCCACATTTTGGTGGCCTTTGGGAATCGGCCGTTAAGTCAACAAAAAATCTTTTAATAAAAAACATGTCAAAGGCTGGTGTTACGTACGAAGAGCTACAACTTGCAGCTGTTTTAAACTCTCGGCCACTAGCTCCTCGATCTGATGATCCAAATGATGGTGAAGCCTTAACTCCGGCACGTATGCTAATTGGTTCGTCCTTAATGGCATTACCAGATGAAAACCTAGACAACTATAAAAATGTCAATTATCTCAAGCGTTACCAATTAGTCACCTTCTTGAAACAACAATTTTGGCAACAATGGGTTCATGACTATGTCTTAAATTTACAACAAAAGGCTAAATGGTTTAACTCTTCAACAAACATCCAAGAAGGTTCATTAGTCATCGTACATGAAGACAACATCCCTCCTCAGCAATGGATTCTCGCTAGAGTCATCTAGGTTATTCCCGGCCGTGATGGCAAAGTCAGAGTCGTAGATCTAAAAACACCAAAGGGCATTCTTCGAAGTTCTATCCATAAAATTGCACCTTTGCCTTGTGATGAAAATACTTGAAAGTCCCTTTCAATGGAGGCAGTATGTTCGGCCAAAACACAAAGTTAATGTTTAATTATAACCATTGAACATTATTTAAATTCAAATTCATTATTGTAAATATTTATATTACTGTTTTACGTTTATTTAATTTAAACCGTCAAACAATACATTCATTTAAACATATTTTTTGTAAATTATATGATTACTAAAACTTTGAACTCTTTAGTATATAATCAATTATTTATCTCACTAACTTCTTATGTTAGTGTATTTGTAAGTTCCGTTAAAAAATTATTGCCTCTTGCTTCTTGGCAACTATGAATTTTCAACAGTCGATAATAAGTCGTTAAACAATAAACAAGCAAGCATAAAAAATTCTTTTGTTTTTTATTTTACCTTCGTTGTTCTCTTTCAACAAGTTATTTTTCGCTTGAACATGTTGTTTTATCCTTTAATAAAGTGTACATTTTCTTTTTATATTTGTCCTTGTACATTACTACCGTTTTGTTACCTTTGTCCGCTGTAGTTATAATTATTTCTTTATGTTCTCTTATACATCTTTTTGCTCTTTCGTGTATGCTCAATATGAACTTTTCCTTTTCAGTGTTTCTAAAATTTCTTCCATAGTTTGCTTGTTAAATCCTTTTCTGTTTCATCCTTTATATTCTGTATCCACTGTTCCATGTCAGCTATGAGTGGAATGGGTTATTCTTTCTGTCTACCGGAATTGCGAATTTATTACCTAGCGAAAATAGCCATTTTACGTCAAAGTCGAATGCAACTCTTGTGTAGTTAACAAACCAGTCTTCATTAAAGGTGAGGTTGAATGTTCTAAATTTTTCTTGTTTTAACCTATTTGTTTTCGATGAATGTGTTTCCCTTATTTTAGTCCTAATATTGTGAAATTTCTTCCACTGCTCATTTTTAAATATTTCATAGTCCGTTTCTATCAATGAATTTTTAATTTTACTTTCTATTATACTAATCTCGTTTTTAATGTATGTTATGTTCGTGTGTGTTTCTTAAATCTCTATATTCAACAGTTTTATATGTAGATTTGTCTCTATTTTTTCCATTTCCGTCATTGCAGCTTTTGTTGAAAATAAGGTTTTTATTTTATATGTACTATTTTTTATATGTGTAGGATGATTCTAGATTTTTTACAATTTTGTAAATAATTGGCTCTTTCTATGTATTTTGCCAACTTTTCCACTTGTCTGCTATAATTTTTTAATAAGCTACAAATTTGTAAATTATATTGTTCTCTTACATACTGGTAGAAGTTATCCATGTTGTTGTTGTTGTGCTAAATTTTTGCGTTTATTTTCTTTTTTTTCTGACTTTCCTTTATTATATTCGGCGGGCCCTCCGACAATTTACATTAAGTTTTTGTTTTATGACCAGTGACTAATCTTCAATTATATCAATGGGGTTTAGCTACGGGCTATATATTGTCAACTATTTGTTTCCAAAAGTAAAAAAAAACGAACTATGTCACATTATTTTCCTTCACCCAACGTTTCGTTTGCTTTTACAAACTTCTTCAGGGATTTAGTTTCTGTTTATTAAAAATCTAGCACAAATATGAATATTCATTTAGTAAATTATCATAATACATAATCTCAAACTTCCGATTTGTTACATTATCACTCTAATATTTAAATTATTATTCTAAAAACCGAACTTCACGACACAGATTTGAATAATAAATAAATAAAAAAGCGGTACAACACAACACAAAATTAATCGTCAGACTTATTACTAGTATCACAGAACTTTAACTAATTAACTTATTGCCACTGAATATTGGATCTTGGTATTATCTTTATCCTCTTTGGTATTCATTGTTTTGTTTATTTTTTCTTGTAACCGTAGGCTCTCAATAGTGAAGCGCGTATTATCTTTCTTTTCTCTGTTTAATATTTGTACATCATCAAAATTAATATTGTGATTGCGCTCTTTCGCATGTGTCGAAAGCACCGTCGCATCTTTTTGTTTTTCTATATCTGTTTTATGCTCCTTTATACGCGTGCCCAACATTCTCTTAAGCTGAAAGTCCATAACACGCGTTACACACGGTAACGCGTTATAAGCGGCTGTCAAAAAAGTAGAATCAGTGTAAATGTATGTGACGAGTTACATAGCACAAAGCGTAAAACGCTTGACGCGAAAAGTAGGTTTACTTTCTACTTTTGTATGCGTCGCATGCGCCATCAAAAAATGACAGCTGTTTTCGATAGCCAGGGATGACAAATTATATTAATGTTTGTATGGTGGGTTATTTTTTTACAAAAAAGAAGTCTTTAATAAAAAAAACCTTATCGCAATAGAGTTTACAAATGTTTTCAAGAATAAAATACATTAAAATTAATTTGTTAACACAATTCTTTCATCAACAAAATTTTCATTTTATTTATCGATTAATTTTATGTAATAAGTTTCATCTCTGTTATGTTTATTAATTTATCAATTTATCTTTATACTTTATTCAATATTGTACTGACACAATTAAATTTACATTAAAGTCAAGAAGAGCCGACAATCTGTTGGAATAGATCTCGCTGAGTTCAAAAAACCACTCACTTCCCTTTCAATATACAAGGGACGCACCAAAAACCGTCTCGTTTTATTTTGGAGCTTTGAGTATGCCCTTGTTGCACAAAATATTATATTTATAAACTCAATAAATTTCACAAATTAAAAATATTTACACTACAGCTGATCAAAACATAAACATTGGTGCACAAAAAGCGTTGCATGTAACTTGAATTTAGAAAGGCGTCTAAAGTATGAAACACACAAAACGCTCAAGGAACTACACGCGTGAGTTACGTCACCCTAAAGCTACGTCACCCTAATTGAGGCACAATATATAAGTTTCACCCTAATGTAAGCACAATATATAAATGTCACCCTAATATTACACTTAAACACCAATTTGGGTTCACTTTAGTACACTGACATATTTAATTTTACATTGGCAATATTGATAGGTTCATTGACACTCAAAATTCTTTATAATCAATTTTGTTAACATACATACTTAAAATTCCTCATAATTTTATATATTGACATACTTAAAATTCTTTATAATTTTAAATAGCGGATTAGCCCTTATTCATCGGTTTCAAATTCAATGTAAACAATTATAATACATTGTAGCAGCCACACACATTTAAACTCTTTTGTTGTTTATGTGTTGATGTTTGGTTCTTTATGACCCAGACATTGTTGCAACATACAAATTCAACTTCCAATTAAATCTCTATTTCAGCAATATTGATTTGTTCAATTAAATATATATTGATGAATTCGTCAAAGGGAGAGCAGAGTGATATTGAATTTGAAACCCACAAGACACAAATGAAAAAATCATTGATACTTGTAAAAAAAAAATTTAAAATAAAAAAAGGAAAATTAACTATTAAATAAGAAAGAAAACCAAAAGGAATTTTAATTTTTTTCCTCCCTGCCACGACACATAACTGGCGCAGTCGGAAAAGCAACATGCAGTTCATCATCCTTGGGGCAATGTAAGTCTACACATCGTACAATTTCATTATTATGTAAGAATAAAAAATTAATCTATATATATATATATATATATATATATATATATATATATATATATATATATATATATATATATATATATATATATATATATATATATATATATATATATATATATATATATATATATATATATATATATATATATATATATATATATATATATATATATATATATATATATATATATATATATATATATATATATATATATATATATATATATATATATATATATATATATATATATATATATATATATATATATATATATATATATATATATATATATATATATATATATATATATATATATATATATATAAAAATAATAAATGCTAATAATAATAATAAAAAATAATATAAATATATAAAAATAAAAGAAGGAAAAAAAAGAAATATACAAATAATATTGTGACAGTGAAGTGAATATCAAATATTGTGTTCTCCCTTAATGTCGAAAATTCCCAAAAGATTTTCTCCTTATACTCTGTTTAAAAGCAAATCCCTTGAAACAATTAACGAGATATCAGATACTACTATGATTAATGCTCAAGAATCATTGGGGTCACAATTCGTGACAACCAATACCAATACTCCAAATACTATTACTGCTCAAAATCTCTTGAATTATAATGATATTTTGAATTCTCTAAAAATTCCCGACGCGATAAAAGATTTACCCAAGTTCGACGGAAACCCTAAGCTCCTCTATGAGTTCATTAATAATGTGGAAGAAATCCTTTTATATGCTAGAGGTGCTGATAGTACACCTTACGGAACAATTTTGTTGAGAGCCATTCGAAACAAAATTGTTGATAAAGCAAATGAAATTTTAAATGTGCATGGCACCCCCCTTAATTGGGATAGCATTAAACAGAGTTTAATATTACACTATTCCGATAAGAGAACAGAGACTTCTCTCATAAGGGATCTACACAATGTAAGACAGGGCAACAAGACGATTGAAAATTTTTATAGCGAAGTCATTGAAATTCAATCATCACTTTACAATAACATTTTAATTCACGAAAAAGATAAGAATGTTATTAAAGCAAAAAAGGAACTTTTCGCGGAAATGTGCTTGAATTCATTTTTGACAAATCTCAGAGAACCATTGGGTTCTTCAATAAGAGCAATGAGACCGGAATCCCTCGACTCAGCTCTAACATTCTGTATTAAAGAACAGAATATCTATTATGGTCAAATGAGAAATAGACAAAACTTTGAATATCAACGACTGACAAATAGACCGTACTATGCAAGAAATTTTAATACAAAACAGCCACAAACCTTTCAATATCCAAATCAGACTTCAGCCGGGTATCCCAGAACTTCAATGAGCTATCAATTACCAAATCAAAACTACTTTGGATATCCCAGACCCTTAATGAACTACCCAAACCAAAATGGGTACTCCAGATCTCCTATGAATTATCAATACCCAAGACCAAGTAATAACACATCATATAACAGATCGATCCAATCGACAATTAAGGCCCCTAAGCCTATGGACACTAGTACCACTTATTCTCGCTTCGGGAATAGACAAAATATGAACTTTAGATCCTCACCAAGCACAAGGACTAATAAAACTTCCAACTCAAGAATGGAGATAAATAACATTAATGGAAATCCCTCAACCAAACAGTTCAATAGGCATACCGAAAACTTCCTAACAGTAGAAAATACAAACCAACTAGATTATGATGAGATAACTAACGTTGATGATATACAAAATTTTCATGTACCAGCCTTGATGAAGCGAGGGGATACATAGATATCAATGTTCATGGAATCGAATTGGCATATGTGGATATCGCCTCACCATTTGGAAGACCACTTAGATTCTTGATAGATACAGGTGCTTCTTCTTCATTTATCAATCCAATATACATTAATTCAAATAAACAAGTAACAACGAAACCTATAACAATTAGGACAGTTTTTAAAGAACATAGATTAGACAAAAAAGTTAAATTAAATTTATTCAAAGAATTCAACCAAGAAGGAAAATTTGAGTTTCTCTTATTTAAATTTCATAATTACTTCGATGGGTTATTAGGTTTGGATTTTCTAACTAAAACTGGGACAATAATTGATTTACCTAGTAAATGCCTAAGAGCAAATAGTACAATTATTCCTTTAAAATTTAGAATACATAGAACATCAGAAAAACATACCATAATACAAAAATCCAAAAATATTGTAAAATTACCTGTAAACATACAGAACGTAGTAATCGAAATTAACAATATACAGATAAATGAACACATATTTGTTCAGGGTGGTCTCTACAAAGCATTAAATGGATTCAGTTACATGGAAGTTGTAAATACCTCCGACGAAGATCAAACCTTTATTTTGGAAGAACCTTTAAGAGTAAACATTTATGAACTAAACGACTATATAGAAATATATAACATGGACGTATCTATAGACAAAGATAGAAATTCAATAACGGACATTCAAAGCAAATTAAGATTAGATCACCTCAATGCTTCTGAAATTAAAGCAATTTCAAAAATTTTACATAAGTATAAAGATGTTTTTTTTAAAGAGGAAATTAATTTAACTTTTACAAATCGAATCAAACATTCAATCACGACTTCTGATGACATACCTATCCATACTAAATCCTATAGATACCCTTATATACATAAGGAGGAAGTCGGTAATCCAATAACTAAAATGCTTAATCAAGGAATAATAAGACCAAGTTATTCACCTTGGAGCGCACCTGTTTGGGTCGTCCCTAAGAAACTAGATGCAAAAGAGGAGCGCAAATGGCGTCTAGTGATAGATTACAGGAAACTAAATGAAAAGACCATTCCGGACAGATACCCACTACCAAATATAACGGACATTTTGGATAAATTAGGGAAATGTTTGTACTTTTCCACTCTGGATTTGGCCAATGGGTTTCATCAGATAGAAATGAACCCAAAAGATATTCCAAAAACAGCATTTACTGTCGACAACGGGCATTATGAATACGTTCGTATGCCATTTGGGCTGAAAAACGCCCCAGCAACATTCCAACGAGTAATGGACAATGTCCTTAAAGACCTCATAGGGAAGAATTGCTTGGTATACTTAGACGACATTGTAATATATTCAACTTCTTTGGAAGAACATATGTTGAATCTTATGCAGGTCTTTGATAGACTCCGCGAAGCTAATTTCAAAATACAAATTGACAAATGCGAATTTTTTAAAAAAGAAAACGCCTTCCTGGGTCACATTATTACAACGGAAGGAATTAAACCGAACCCGGATAAAATCCATGCTGTGAAAAATTTCCCAATTCCGAAAACCCAGCGGGAAATAAAATCTTTTCTTGGACTTTTGGGGTATTATAGGAAATTTATTAAAGACTTTGCCCACATCATCAAACCCATGACGAAATGTCTGAAAAAGGGCAAAACGGTGAAATTAACAGAAGAATATATAAAGGCATTTGAGACCGTAAGAGAACTTTTAATTAATGACCCCATTCTCCAATACCCTGATTTCACCAAGTCGTTTATCTTAACTACAGATGCCAGCAATGTCGCATTAGGAGCCGTACTTTCACAAGGTACAATTGGCAATGATAACCCGGTATGTTTTGCCAGCCGCACATTATCCGATACGGAAACAAATTACTCGACGATCGAAAAGGAATTGTTGGCCATTATTTGGGCCACAAAGTATTTCAGACCATATCTTTATGGCAGAAGATTCCAAATAGTTACAGACCACAGACCTTTAACTTGGTTAATGAGTCTAAGGGAACCAAACTCCAAATTAATAAGATGGAGACTAAAGTTGGAAGAGTTCGATTACGAAATAATTTACAAAAAAGGCAAATGTAATACGAACGCTGATGCCCTAAGTCGTATAAAGCTGTACACAGATAAAAAGCTGTCCGAAATCCATATCCTTCATAATGACAACAAATCTTTAGAGGGAATCACAACCATAGATGTCACTGACACACTTTCTATCCAAGGAACACAGGGAACAACCATTCATTCGACAATTGAAAATTTAGACGACGGTATCTATATTTCAGAACGACCATTAAACAAGTTTAACTTACAATTAATTTTAGAAAAAAGTGAATCTGAATCATCAATATCCCTCGAGACGGTTTTTCGCAATAAGCAAAGACGAACAATTAGGGAAAAAACATTTAACGAGACGAATATCACCAACATTTTCAAAAGATTCCTTCCTCCCAACAAGCTTACTGTAATCTTTACAGATGATAACACTTTCAGAATAGTACAATCTGTATATTCTAAATACTTCCTTCATAGCAAACTTTTCAGGATACTCAGAAGCATGGAACTTTTGGAAGATATAGTTGAAGAAGACCTTCAGGAAACGATTATAAGAGAATATCATTCAAACAATAATCACAGAGGTATTAATGAAACGCATGCACATCTAAAAAGAAAATATTTCTGTCCCTGCATGAAAGAGAAAATTACCCGAACTATAAATAACTGCATTGTCTGTTCTACCCAAAATTATGACCGAAATCCTCCGAAAATAGTTTTTCAGAAACCAGAAACACCTATCAAACCCTTGGAGATATTACATATAGATCTATATGCCATTAACAAAAAGCAAATTTTAACTATTATTGATAAATTTTCTAAATTTGCCTTTGCAGACACCCTTCCGAATAGAACAAGTCTCTCTGTAGTTAAGGCCATTAATTATTTTGTATCTCTTTACGGTGTTCCAAGGAAGATCATATGTGACCAAGGTTCTGAGTTCAATTCAAATATATTTAAAGACTATTGTAAACAATATGAAATTAGCCTTCATTTTACTTCTTTTCAACAAAGCAGCAGTAACTCGCCAGTAGAACGATTACACTCTACCCTAACTGAAATCTATCGATTGGTAGCGACAAAACGAAAAGAACTAAAACTTCCAATGGAACATGAAGAGATTTTACGTGAAGTTTTAATAACCTATAATAACGCAATTCATTCAGCAACTGGACTGACACCTTATGAATTGTTTTTTGGAAGAGCCTATACATTCAACAGACAGACTACATTCAATAATAAACATGACTATTTACAAAAACTTAACGAATTCCAACAAAAATTATTTCCGTCTATTAAGGAGCGAATGGAAAAACAAACAAGTAAGAAAATAGATAAACTCAATGAAAGTAGATCTAACCCAACCAATAGAGATGTCGATGAGGTAGTTCTCCGAAAAGAATGCAAACGCAATAAATTAACACCTAGGTTTTCGATTCATAAAATTAGATCTGACAACAACGTAACAGTTTTGACCCAAAATGACAAGAAAATCCACAAAGCCAGACTACAAAAAAGACGGAAATTCCAGACTCTAACGTAAACATTTTTAATTTAACCTCATTTCAGGATTGCGTTGACAATCGGACAAACCATTAATATACAAAAGGTGGACAATAATCAAGTGGTCATGAAATTTAATTTAGGACCTGCTAGATTGAAAGGAAGTTACCGTAATCTAATACACATTGTTGACCTAGGCCAATATATTACTAGCATGGAACAAATAATCGGAACTATTGCTTCAATAAGACGAAATGGACAAGACGAGGGAGTAGAAGATCTCTTATCGGTATCGGATTTTAAAATAAATGAGCTCAAGAATAGGCTTAACTCACTCTTGCCATTCAGACGAACTAAAAGAGGACTTTTTAACGGACTTGGGTCGGCAATTAAATTTATAACGGGAAATATGGATGCGGAAGATGCAAAAAAATTGAATACGGAAATAGAAACTATACAAAAAAGAAATATTCTGTCACGAAATGACTTTCAAGAACAAAAACTTTTAAATATGAAATTAATTGAAAGATTTCGTAACATAACTGATCACATAAATTCCGAACAGAGAATAATATCAAATAATTTCCAATTAAATTCAAACAAAATTAATAAAAATTTCAGGGATATATCGGAAATACAATATTTGAACAGAATAAATTATAATATAGATGTCTTATATAATCACATAACAAGTATTGGGGAAGCAATTATCCTCGCAAAACTAAATATTATTTCTAAGTATATTCTGAACACTGAGGAGCTTGCTAGAATAAGAGAAATCATGGAATATGTTAATCTCCCAAATAGACAAGACGTCATGGAATATGACAACTCCTTGGGCTCGGGGAACTTCACTGAATATGAAGATTCCTTGAATTCAGACGAACATATATATGAATTGCTTGAATTACAAGCTTATTATAACAATACCAACATAATATTCAATTTTAGAATACCAATAATTACAAAAGAAAAGTTTAACCTATATCATATCATACCATTACCACTTAATAACACTAGGGAAATAATCATACCATCTTATATTTTACACAATTCATTTAAAATTCACAAACTAAGTAGCATTTGTCCCAAGATCGAAGGAATATATTACTGCAATTCGCATGAAGAACTGCTAGAGGACTCAACATGCATTGCCCCACTTTTCAACGGCGGGACGGCAAATTGCAATCTAATGGAGTTGGGAAAGATAGAAAGAATTATTCAAATCGAGAATAACTATATAATTTTCATAAATATTCCACAATTATTAATAAAGTCTACTTGCAGAAAACAAAATCCAATAGAAATTGAGGGTACTGGAATTATATCCTTCATAGGATGTAGCGTTCAGATCAATTACATAGCATACTATGATCAAACGCCAACATTTTGGGATAACGTCATTTTTATTCCAGATAACAATATAACACTGAAAGAAAATTCTACGACTAAAATAACAACTCTAATGTCACTCGAACAAATGAACATTGATAATCTAAAGAACATTACCACTTTGAAGGAGAAAACTGTCATACATATCGGATCTATATACGCTGCACTATCAACACTCTTGCTTTTAATAATCATTTTTGCACTGATACCGTCAAAGAAAAGGATTATATATACAACAACCACACCGATTCACGCTCCATCCCAAATGAATTCATTGTGGCCGTCGCTTTATTCCGGGGAGGGGGGGGGGGGGGAGGAGTTACGTCACCCTAAAGCTACGTCACCCTAATTGAGGCACAATATATAAGTTTCACCCTAATGTAAGCACAATATATAAATGTCACCCTAATATTACACTTAAACACCAATTTGGGTTCACTTTAGTACACTGACATATTTAATTTTACATTGGCAATATTGATAGGTTCATTGACACTCAAAATTCTTTATAATCAATTTTGTTAACATACTTAAAATTCCTCATAATTTTATATATTGACATACTTAAAATTCTTCATAATTTTAAATAGCGGATTAGCCCTTATTCATCGGTTTCAAATTCAATGTAAACAATTATAATACATTGTAGCAGCCACACACATTTAAACTCTTTTGTTGTTTATGTGTTGATGTTTGGTTCTTTATGACCCAGACATTGTTGCAACATACAAATTCAACTTCCAATTAAATCTCTATTTCAGCAATATTGATTTGTTCAATTAAATATATATTGATGAATTCGTCAAAGGGAGAGCAGAGTGATATTGAATTTGAAACCGACAAGACACAAATGAAAAAATCATTGATACTTGTAAAAAAAAATTTTAAAATAAAAAAAGGAAAATTTACTATTAAATAAGAAAGAAAACCAAAAGGAATTTTAATTTTTTTTCCTCCCTGCCACGACACATAACTCGTGTTATGGACTTTCAGCTTTAGTTGTTCCAATGTAAACCATATCAACCAACGTTGTTGGTTTTTAATTTATCTGTTTTTGTTTTATTATTTGCAAATATGTATGTGTGTAAGTGTTTTGTTAGATTTGTAACCTATTGTTGTTTTTGTTTCAGGCAGAGTACTTTTTAATGTGGCCATCTCCGTTAATTTAGGTATAAAGGGTATACTGTAAAAGTCTGTTATATTGTCTGTTTTGGGTGGTTTAACTTGTTTATAGTTTTTCAATGTTTTATTTATTAAATTATTAATTATAAATATCGGGTAATTATTTTTAGTAGTATATTTCTTATTTTTTCCATGTTGTTTCTCTTGTACTGTTCATCACTTATTTTCAAAACTTTATCGATCAAATTGGTTGCTGTGTTTAGTTTCATTTTAAAGGGTTGGGTTGAGTGAAAATGTATCACCCAACCTGATGCAGTTGGTTTTGTATACCAATTGGTTATGAGTTTGTCGTGATTATTTTCATGTCAAGATATGATATTTCTCCATTTGTCTCTTTTTCTAGTGTGAATTGAAGCTTATTATGATAATTATTGAGTGCTTTGAGTATTACCGTTTCATCATATTTCTTGATTATTGCGAATAAATCGTCAACATACTTTGATAGGATTTTTTTTAAGTCTAGCTCTTTGATTACGTCATCTAGAACCGTAAATCTACATATAAAACTGTTGAATATAGAGATTAACGAAACACACGAACATAACATGCATTAAAAACGAGATTAGTATAATAGAAAGAAAAATTAAAAATTCATTGATAGAAACGGACTATGAAATATTTAAAAATGAGCAGTGGAAGAAATTTCACAATATTAGGACTAAAATAAGGAAAACGCATTCATCGAAAACAAATAGGTTAAAACAAGAAAAATTTAGAAAATTCAACCTCACCTTTAATGAAGACTGGTGTGTTAACTACACAAGAGTTGCATTCGACTTTGACGTAAAATGGCTACTTTCGCTAGGTAATAAATTCGCAATTCCGGTAGACAGAAAGAATTTTGAACCTATTCCACTCATAGCTGATATGGAACAGTGGATACAGAATATAAAAGATGAAACAGAAAAGGATTTAACAAGACCTAGGATAGCTAATCGAATCGCAAACTATAGAAGAAATTTTAGAAATACTGAAAAGGAAAAGTTCATATTGAGCATATACGAAAGAGCAAAAAGATGTATAAGAGAACATAAAGAAATAATTATAACTACAGCGAACAAAGATAACAAAACGGTAGTAATGTACAAGGACGAATATAAAAAGAAAATGTACACTTTATTAAAGGATAAATGAACATATAAAATAATAAACGAGGATCCAACCGACAAACTGCAAAAAAAACAATAACAATCTAGTGACACAACTCTTAAAACAAAACAGAATAGATAAATTTGAGAAAATAAGAATGACTACACATGCAGCCGCTGCTCCTGAACTGTACGGTCTGCCCAAAATACATAAGGAAGACGTACCACTTAGACCAATTTTCTCGTCCATCAAAGTTCCATGCTATAACCTAGCGAAATATATAGGGAAAATTCTCAAAATTCTAATTTCTCCCTGACACAACATAAAAAATTCTGAAGAACTCAAACAAAAGCTACAAGACATAAGGCTGGATGACGATGATATTTTAGTTTTATTCGACGTGGTATCGTTGTTTACCAACATACCGATTCATTTAGCTATAAGAAATATACTGAGCAAATGGGACAAATTAATGGGAATCACTACAATAACAAAACAAGAATTCCTGAAACTTCTTCAGTTCTGCCTAACAGATAATAATTATTTTAGACTTGACAATAAGTTTTACCTCCAATTGTATGGTATGCCCATGGGAAATCCATTATCCCCAACAATTCCTGATATCGTACTTGACGCGCTTCTAGATGACGTAATCAAAGAGCTAGACTTAAAAAATGTAAAAGTAAAATTCCTATCAAAGTATGTTGACGATTTAATCGCAATAATCAAGAAATCTGAAGAAACGGTAATACTCAAAGCACTCAATAATTATCATAATAAGCTTCAATTCACACTAGAAAAAGAGACAAATGGAGAAATATCATATCTTGACATGAAAATAATCATGACAAACTCATAACCAATTGGTATACAAAACCAACTGCATCAGGTAGGATGATAAATTTTCACTCAACCCAACCCTTTAAAATGAAACTAAACACAGCAACCAATTTGATCGACAAATTTTTGAAAATAAGTGATGAACAGTACAAGAGAAACAACATGGAAAAATTAAGAAATATACTACTAAAAATAATTACCCGATATTTATAATTAATAATTTAATAAATAAAACATTGAAAAACTATAAAAAAGTTAAACCATCCAAAACAGATAATATAACAGACTTTTACAGTATACCTAAATTAACGGAGATGGCCACATTAAAAAGTTCTCTGCCTGAAACAAAAACAACAATAGGATACAAATCTAACAAAACACTTACACACATACATATTTACAAATAATAAAACAAAAACAGATAAATTAAAAACCAACAACGTTGTTTATGAAATTAAATGCGAAGGCAACGAAAACGAAAGATGTGATATGGTTTACATTGGAACAACTAAGAGAATGTTGGGCACGCGTATAAAGGAGCATAAAACAGGTATAGAAGAACAAAAAGATGCGACGGTGCTTTCCACACATGCGATAGAGCGCAATCACAATATTAATTTTGTTGATGTAGAAATATTAAACAGAGAAAAAAAAGAAAATACGCGCTTCACTATTGAGAGCCTACGGATACAAGAAAAAATAAACAAAACAATGAATACCAAAGAGGATAAAGATAATACCAAGCTCCAATATTCAGTGGCAATAAGTTAATTAGTTAAAGTTCTATGATACTAGTAATAAGTCTGACGATTAATTTTGTGTTGCGTTGTAGCGATTTTTTTATTTATTTATTGTTCAAATCTGTGTCGTGAAGCCCGGTTTTTTAGAATAATAATTTAAATATAAGAATGATAATGTAACAAATCGTAAGTTTTGAGTATGATTATGTATTATGATAATTTACTAAATGAATATCCATATTTGTGCTAGATTTTTTATAAACAGAAAATAAACCCTTGAAGAAGTTTGTAAAAGCAAACGAAACGTTGGGTGAAGGAAAATAATATGACATAGTTCGTTTTATTTACATTTGGAAACAAATAGTTGACCATATATAGCCCGTAGCTAAACCCTATTGATATAATTGAAGATTAGTCACTGGTCATAAAACAAAAACAGCTTGAAATTTTTTTGCTGGAATGCAAACGGCATCCGCCAACATAAAAACGAACTCGAATACTTCATGATGGATAAACAAATTGATGTTATGTTTATCGCGGAGACACACCTAACGGTTAGAATCTTTTTTAAAATCAGCGGATGTACTCCGTACGATACAAAGACCCACAAGGTAGAGCTTGTGGTGGCTCGGCTGTACTAATAAAATCGATATTAAAACACTACATAATGGGTGATCATTGCAAAGGAAATCTTCAAACAACTAATTCTGCATTGAAAATTTTCATCAAAACCTGGTGATTTCATCAATTTACTCTCCTTCCAGGTATTCTATTACATAAAGTCAATATAGTACATTTTTTAATTCACTAGGCCCACGCTTTTTGGCCGCCGGTGACAACAACGCTTAGAATGCGTTCTAGGGATTGCAGCTAATCACCCCGAAAGGCTGCGTGCTGTTTGACACAATCTTCGGTAGCGTGAATAAGAGGCGAACATTTCCCATGTACAAAAAATGGTGAACAAAACGAGCAAAATAGTATAGTAACACAAGAACAGTACAACAAAATTGGCGATCGCAGTTTTAGGGAACACATTTCACGTGAACTTTTATTACCGATAAGGGTGAATTTCTAAAAGGCGATTGAATGTTGTTTCAAGTGGACAGCCAACTTGTTGGCAAACAGATCGCCGAAAAATACCTGATGTTATTGACTTCGGAGTAGTAAATGGAGTTCCTAGCGAAATAATTAAAGTTATTATAACTATATACTCCCTCGATTTAATGTACACACGCATTGATTAGCTGAAATATATAAATAATATTTAAGTGCGCATTGCACAGAAAATTTGCCGCTGAGAACGCCTGAAGACATAGAGGCCTCTATTACACAGTTAGAGGCAAACATCAAGCAAGCTGCTAAAAATTCTTCTTCTATATTTCGACAGGTGAGATTTAACAAAATTTACTCTGAGGATGTGGAACGGCTATTATCAGAAAAAAAGAGTTCGTATAGAATGGCAACGTAACAGATCCTCAAAGTTAAAAATTATGCAGAAAGAATGCACCCAGCAGCTTAAAAAATTATTAGAACTAAAAAAAAGCATCTTTGCAAAAGTTCCTGAACGAACTTGACGCAATACTACAAACGGATTATTCGCTATGGCGAGCAGCTAGAGGTCTTAAAAGGACGGTGATATGTAAACCTCTATTACGAAGTACGAATGGGGACTGGGAAAGAGCTGAAGCTGAAAAAGGCACGCTGTTTATTAACCACTTGAAAAATGTATTCAGTCCAAACACACCATCTGGTATAGCTGCCGTTCCTTTGAGATTTAACATTGGAGAAATTGAAAATGCTATCGCCAAATTAAATTCGAAGAAAGCCCCAGGTGCTGATAAAACAGTAGTTCTTCTAGAGCTAACCAGTACAGCAAAACGATAATTTCATTCATTTTTAATGCAGTTCTACGAATAGAATACTATTCAGCGGAATGGAAGATGTCATTGATCACCATGATACCTAAACCTGGAAAAGACCATACTAAAATGGAATCTTATAGGCCTATAAGCGTATTGTCAAATACATCAAAACTATTTGAGAAACTTCTTATGAACAGGTTGATCCCCACACTAAATTAGAGTGGATGCATCCCAGATCATCAGTTTGGCTTCAGAAGACAACATAGCACTATCGAGCAAACGTGTAGGCTTGTGAATATAGTTAGAAAAACGTTCGAAGAAAAGAAATATTGTTCTGCTCTCTTCATTGTTGTTTCTCATGCTCTTGATAAAGAATGGAATGAAGGATTAATCCATAAATTAAAGCAAAATGTACTCTCTAACACTCACAAGCTATTAGAAAACTATCTAACCGGGCGAAAATTCATCATCCAGGAAGGTTATTTTCTAAGCACACCTCGGATGATTCAAGCTAAGGTTCCTCAAGCTAGCATTTTCGGTCCTCCGGATCCGAAAAATTGCAGGAATATGTATTGCATCTGGAAAAATGGTTAAGGCCGTGGAGAATAAAAATAAACTTACAGAAATGTGTACATGTTACGTTTACAATACGCAGGGAAACATGTCCGCCTGTTTCTATCAATAATCATATCATACCGCAGCACTTTGAAGTTACCATGGAAGACCCACATAGATTCAAAGCTGACCGAAATGAAATTGAAAGCAGTTCAACTTAATTGGCTAATTGGAAGAAATTCAACACTTAGTCTAGAATGTAACTTCTTCTATACAACACAATACTTAAACCAATTTGGTGCTATGATATTCAGTTATGGGGCACTGCCTCTGCATCAAATATAGAGAAAATTCAAAGGCGACAAAATAAAATTCTGCGTTTGATTACAGCGGCACCTTGGTATGTCAGAAACCAGCGCATCCATAAAGATCTAGATGTTCCATTAGTAAAAACTGTATTTTCAAAACATGTGACAACATACATAAAATAAATCGAATCGCATCCAAACCCTTAGCCAGCAACATCATTAATTTTAGAGGGCACACTCGGCTGAGGAGGGACAGTCTTGCTCTTAGCCGAACACGAGAGACGCAAGACATCTAAAGAAGCAGCCGTTGAACCTAATATTTTGTCTAGCAGTGGCTGCACTAATTAGTAACTATTTTAGTTTTAAGATATGAATAATTATTGTTAGTTCAATTTACAATTGAAGATTCAATAAATAAATTTAAGCGAAAAAAAAATTTAAAAATATTATATTGCAAGGATTCGTGTCGGTCTCATATAACCTCAAATAAACAACTGTCATACAGACATCAGTTTTAGTAGTTTTTGTGCTTCTTAAAAATGTCGTTCAATTCAGAGCAATGACTTAGCTATTTAAAAAATGTATTTTTTTAAATAAGTAACAAAAGAAGCAAAAAATTAAATTTATTCACTTATATTTTGTCAATTCGCTAAGGAAGCCGCGGTGATTCTTACTGAAAAATATGTATAGTGCTACATGTCGCAACTATGCACAAAGTGCGCTAACAAAATAAAATATGGAATTTTGCCTTTATATTGTATCAAAAAATTCGTAATGATATGTTAAACCACAGTGTTTAATTGAAATATAATACATATGTATGTGTCTAAGATATATTTACTTCCTTCAAACAGAAGAAGCGCAGGAGCATTGCAATAAGGATTCCAAGGCACATACACATGTAGAAGCCAGTAGCCAAGAAGAAATTGTCAAATTTAACCGATATCTTTAACAGATTTCTTGTAGCATCTGAGCCAATAATAGATAGATTACGCACATATAACTCATAGCTATGCTAGTATAACTTTTTTAAAATCAGTAATAGAAACTATTACATTTTGTGCAAGATCCCCATATTAGTAAAACATCTTTCCTACCAGTTGTAGGGTATCAGTGTAGTGTACACAAAACTAAAATATATTATACACCAGACTACTTTCTTAACAATTCTGTTGCGAGTGTCCAAATTTTTAATTAATAAAACTTATGGTACATTTACAAAGAACGAAAATGGCATATGAACGTTTTCTTTTTCAATTCACCAAAAAAATGGTTAACATCTAAAATTTAAGAAATCGCTAATACACTTATCTTTATTCTCTATTTTTAGGAGAATCAATTGAAAAAATTTCGAATATATCTCTGAACCTATCGCTTATAACAAAGGCGCTATCAATTAAAATAGGGGATGCGAGCGTTTTTATTATGTTTTCCCCAATTCAATGACTTCTCGAAAAAAAGAAATTTCGTATATGAAAAAATAAAACAATAAAAATTATATTTTGGTACATTATATTTTAACAATTGAAATTATAATATATCGTTATCTGCAACGCAAAATGCCCTAACTAAAATTTTCATTATTTTACAAGAGAATCAAGGAACAAAGCTAAGCTACTTTAGACTTTGGGCTATATTTTGTTAACTGGATGATATAACAAAATAAAAGAAAGTTAAAAGCTATTGGTGTGTAGACAAATAATGTAATTGGCCAGTCATGTTTCCATTTTGATTTTTTTAATAAAATCGCTATTTTTGTTCGGAGAAGTCTGATTTTTTGTAGTGATGTATGTTCGTGAAATATATCGGAATTTTTAAAAAAGTCTATTTAGAATGTTTTTGTTAGTTGGGGCGTTTTGCATTTTAGGTAACATATTATGTAAATATTTTATACAATAAATAAAACCTTAAAACCTTTGTAGTACAAGGAATACACAAAATATATTATCGATAGACATGATTTTTACTGAAAACTTAATATTTTTGCTTTGTAAAGCTTTGCGATGTATCAGGTTGAACAAAGTTTATCTTAGCATATTCATTTTTCATCTCTTCAATATTTGTATCGCTTAAGCTTTCCTGGAAGCCATATCGATTGTTTACTCCATTACCACATTTTGGTAGGTCTAAGCTGGCATAATAAAGATCCTTGTTTAAACCCGTCTCTTCTAGTTGTTCCAATTTGATGCCATCATGATGATTTTCACTGCACGTTGTAGAATGAATTGATTTATTGAAAGAAGTTGATTTATTCGTCTTAAATCTATCATCGTTATCACTTGTACATAAATCTTTATTAGTCAAGTATAGATCAGTTGTATCTTTTTCACAGGAATTAGTTTTTACGTTGTTAGTTGTTTCAGTAAATATTGCGCAATCAATTTTTGAATCTCTTAGTTCAAAGCTGTGTTCATTTTGTGGGAACATATTCGCATTATATATAGGACTATTTTCATTGGATGTGATGCTATTACTATCTAATGTAATAGGTTTCATTTCTAAGTACCCGTTGTCACTTCCTTTTATACTTCTTTGAACGGACTCTTCTGAATTCGAAAAAGTCAAATTTCGCGGTAGCACGTAAGACGAAATTTGGCACTCATTTCTATTATAGATAAAATTCCTATTTAGAGTTTTTCCAATGGATTTCGAAAAATCGATTTCCATTAAATCACCCATTCGATCAATAGCTTGCAAATTTTTATTGATTAGAACCGGAACACTGATCGACTTTCTAGTTGAACAGTCGACAAAGTCACTATTGAACAATTTTGGAGCTGCTTTTGAACTTATACGAGTACTTCTAATTCGTGATCCAACTGAAAATGCTCGAACTCTATTAACTGTTGCTTGCCTTGTTATATCATTTTCACAATTGCCTTCAAAAGAGCAGTTTTTAGTAGAGAAATGTAATCTGCAAGTGAATAAGATGAAAGTTTGATATTACAAAACTGACTGTTTAATAATTAAAAATAACGTTCTTTAAAATATAACAGAAAGCGAATACAATTTTGTCAACACTCTCTGAAGAATTTTTACTTGAATTTGAAAAACGTATGACCACATCGATGGTCATACGTTGAGTACGTATACATTTAGACTCTTGGCCAATAACAAATTTGTATTACAACTAAGCAGCGAAATAAATATTTATGTACATCTAAGGGCTAGGCCACACAGGCGTTTTTAAAACGCGCGTTTCTGCTTTTTTGTATTAAATTTGAAGTTTTATAAAATTTAGAACTTTCAAATTTAATATAAAAAAGCAGAAACGCGCGTTTTAAAAACGCGCGTGTGGCCTGGCCCTAAGTACGTAAGTTAGTGATGGGCAAAATAAATCGATATATCAAAATTTCGATATTTAAGGAAAAAAATATCGATATATATCGCCGATATTTCAAAAACCTATACATCGACACATCGATTCTTATTTACAAGTATCGTTTTCGATATTCTTAAAGCTCCAAGGCGGATTCATACCAGGTGATCTCACTAGTACAACATGTACAGAAACCACAAGATTTTTGTTTTTTGTAAAATTACAAAGCAAATAGTGTACTCTGACATCCAACCCTGATGTAAATGGAACAAAGTTACCAACCGTGCAGTTACGATTACCTGTTACAATTCGCCTTCAAAAGCTCTATAAATTTTATCCGTGTTTCAACTTCATACAATACTGGCATCACTACATGCATCACATGTTTTTTAAACTTATGCGAAGAAAAAGAGAATTTTCATAATAACAGTCAATATGGATAAACTACAAGCTATTTGCTAATGGTTTGGTATGATAAAAGATGGTTTTTTACCCCGGCGAAAGGGGGGTGGATTTTAGGTACACGGACATCGGGGTTGGGTCATAATTACCCACTTTTTAAACACCATTTATTTCATTATATTTATGAAAACAATGTTGACTTTTGATTATATCTGATTTTATTAAGGAAATAAAACATTATGTTATTAACAGAACGATATTAGTTTTTATTTAAAAAAAACAGTTTCACAATAAAAAAAGTTAAAAAAAGTAGCTTAATCTAGCTTAAATATAAAAACACTTCTTTTTTAGCAGTCTTTCAATTTGAATGACTTTTTTATGATTTTGGGACAAATTGAAGTTTTCCACATAAAAATGTCAAGGGAATAGATATTAGCAACAAACAATAATATTACATACGCAAAATAAGTAAAATACATTTAGCGCAAAACAGCTACAAAGAAAAAATTATTGTCTAATTTTTGCGAATTAACAGCTTGCTCAGAAAAAAATTAATTTTTAAATAGTTTTTTCGTTACATCAATATTTTCTTTTGTTGCTTTTGCTGTTATTTGATAAAAGTACTGCCAACACAACTGAAATACTAAATACTAAAAAATTTTATATATTAAATGCATGTAAAAAATATAAGATTTTATGTTATGTCTCAAAAACCAAAGTTTTTTAGAGTAGGCAGAACTTATATGAGAAAAATTATTAAAAAAAGAGAACTCTGTGCTTTTATTCTCTTGCTAAACAAACACAACTACACACATATGTACATACTTAACAACAAGCTTTCGATCAAGGCACAACCATACCAAGCAGTATCGCTAGTACGATATCTACATATAACAAGCATTTTGTTTTTGGAATATCATTGCACGATGTCAAAGCAAAGCGAATCACAAACCAAATAAAGAGATTTTGACGTCCAGCCATAAAAAATAAAAAAAAATAATGTCAACTTCATCTGTTATGGATGCCTTTGCTTTCGTTTGTTAGCCAGGGCTGCCAGTTTAGGGGTTCTGACCCCAAATTATTGGAATTGTCATCACAAAAAGGATGAAATTTAAAAGTTTCTTTTCTTTGATCTATAATTAAAACTACTTCTATTAAAATATTTTTAGCATGCATACATATATTGATAGATTTGGACTCCAGGTAAAGGACTAATCCCTATTAACACAATATGTAAAAGTGAAATATCGTGTTTAATATACAATTTTTAATTTTTCGCCTGACCTCAGTTGAAAATAGAAGAAATTCTATTATCATTTACTATAAAATGTGAGTTTTAAATGTCATATTCTTAATGTTAGTTCTTGAAATCAGACTTAACAAAATTTTGAGTTTAGTATTAAATTCATGTTTATATTTTCCTTGTTAACGGCTCTAATTTCTCCACTATGACAAAAAGAAGTAGACTACATGTTCCTACAGAATAGATTTTGTTAGAAAGAGTAGTATTATTGAGTTCATGTGGTTCACTTTGGAAATAACTTAATATTTTTAAGAATACTTTTTTTAGCAAATGGTTTCAAAAATGTTTTATATTTTTGTTTTTGATCAGTCTTTCCTTTTTGGATAAATCTTTTTGTTTAGGAGAAGTTTTTGTATTTGTTCGTATGATCCTTTAAATACTTTAAAATAAAAAATAGATAAAACAATAGAAGCATTTTTTATTAATAACACTGAGCATGAATTTGCATCTCTTTTTCTTTAACAAGCTGGGCCCCCTACTGGTAAAGATAATTCGAGTACGCTGATTTCAATTTATTGAAGTTAGCGCTCCTATTCGCGACATTCGCGATTTACAATTTATATATTAAAGCGTAGTATGCAGCTCTGTGTAAAAAAACAAACTGAAATTCAGGTTGGTAAATTTCGTAATTTCGTCCGTTTACTAGTTAGTACGCAGTTCCAAAAGAAAAGTATACGGAATTTTGGCATTTATTGTCTATTACAGGCACTCTATAACAATAAATGGAGAATTTTTTCCGTCAACTGAAACAAAAATTAATGTTCAAACAATTGTTTGGTCACGGAATTTTTGACATTTCTAATTTTTTGTACATTGTAATTAATCTTTAGTGTTTTTGTGTGTTGTACACTAAATAATTCTAGCAAAAAAAAGTAGTTCAGTACAAAGATCAATATACTTGATGGCCTTTCATATAAATAGTTTCAAAAATCGGTATGCAAATGTTGGAATTGTGCTCTAATAAATATTTTGGGTGGAGGCGTGGAAGACTTGCCCCACCGATTTTCGTAGAAAAATTATGCGACCAAACTCTAAGCAAACCATTCCAAACAAAAAAAGAATTTTGGAAGTCTGCCCATAAGTGGAGGAGCTATGCGATAATCAATATTTCGGGGGAAGGGGAAAAAATTATAGTGCCAATCAGCAAGGGGGCTTGCAGCAAATTTCCCAACTGATTTTCGAAAAAAAACTATGGAACATAACTGTAGTCAAACCCTTTCAAACAAAAAAACTGCTTTGAAAATCGGTTCACAAATTACAAAGTTGTGCATGTGGGGGGGGGAGTAAGTTTCCCCCTTCCATTTTCGAAAAGAATTGTGGGGCCAAACTACTAGCGAACCCTTGCAAACAACACAAGAATTTTGAAAATCGGTTCACAAATGACATAAGTATAGATTTTCGGGGGCAAAGGGGGAAACAAATTTTCCCCTCCCATTTTCGAAAAGAATTATTGGGCCAAACTGCCAGCAAATCCTTTCAGACAAAAGAGAATTTTGAAAATCGGTTCAAAAATGACAGATTTATGAGTTGGGGGGCTAAGGGGTAAACAAATTTTCCCCTACATTTTCAAGAAAAATTATTGGGCCGAACTGCTAGCAAACCTTTTCAAACAAAAAAGAATTTTGAAAATCGGTTCACAAATGACAGTTATGGATTTTTACCAAATTTCCCTCTCCGATTTTCGAAAAAAAATTATGGGACCAAACTGCAGGCAAACCCTTTCCAACCAAAAAAGAATTTTAAAATTCGGTTCACAAATGACAGAGTTATGCGTGTACAAACATAAAAAAGTAAAAATAAATTAAGTAAGTGCGACTTTGGCTCGCATACGAAGGGTTCCGTACGAATACACATATGTATATCCCTCTTTGTTTTTGCCCCTTTCGTCATTTTGGCAGTTTTTTCGTTGTGCTTTCTTGTTTAATTTTAGTTTTTTATTTTATAAGTATTTTTCGTTGTTTTTGGGGTTTTTTTTTGATTTTTGCGCTTTTTCAATTTTCGTGATTTTTTTATTTTTTTCTGGCGATTTTTCGTTTTTTGCAATTTTTTTTTGTTTTTTGTCTAGTTTAGTTTTGCTGATTTTTGGTTATGGTATTTTTATAACGTTTTCACTTTCCTACAATATTTTTAGTTTTAGCGATTTATTTTAGGTGTGGCGATTTTTTTCAGTTTTGGCGCTTTTTTCGTTTTTGGGGAGTTTTTTTCGGTTTTTTGTGGTTTTTTAGATTTAGCGATTTTTTTTGTTTTGACACTTTTTTTCGTTTTAACGATTTTTTTTTTGGTTTTTCGCGATTTTTTTAGTTATGGCGTTATTTGGTTTTTGCGCTTTTTTTCGTTTTTGTGATATTTTTTTCATTTATGGCGATTTTTTTAATTTTTTGATGATATAGTTTTAGCGATTTTGTAGCGCTATTTTCGTTGTGACGACTTTTTTCGGTTTTTGAAGTTTTTTTTAATTTTTTTGACGATCTTTTTAGATTTGGTGATATATTGCGTTTTAGGGATTTTTTTAATTTTGGTGCTTTTTTCCTTTAAGCGTTTTTGTAATTTTAGCGTTTTTTTCGTTTTGAATTTTTTTTTAATTTTGGATTTTTTTATTTTTAGCGTTTTAAAGATTTCATGATTCTACATCCTACGGTTTCAAAGATACAGTATATTGTCTAAATTACATAGTCAAAATTACATTAGCTAATAGAATACCCTTTAATTTTTATTGCTTTAAATAGCGGTGTTAATTGGTGTAGTCTATTATACAGACTACACCAATTAGCACTTACTTTGAAAATTTAAAGTGTCTATATATAAGTGTCTTCATATTACATTAGTATTTCAACATATTGCGTTGCTCGCTTTAGAACACCCTTTAATTTTTAACTGTCATATATTTGTTGTAGCGGCCAAAGCTCTACATATCCTATGAAAATTTCAGGTCCGTAGCTCTTACGGTTCCCGAGAAAACAGCCTGTGACAGACAGACGGACAGCGTAGCGAAAACAATAGGGTTCCTTTACACTTTTGGTGTATCGGAACCCTAAAAAAGAACATACACACGAATTTAACCTTCTTTTTTGAAGTCGGTTAAAAATATATAAGATTGTGTGCATGCAAACAAAATTCTGTACAGAATTTTACACGATTATTTTTCCGTGTAGAAATAAATGCAAAACTCCAAACCTGAATTTCAGTGAGACCTGCTGCATACTACGCTTAAAGTACTGTAAAACCATATTTTAATAACTTTGTGAAAATGTTCGAATTTAAATCGGTTAAACAAACACAACATAATACGATACTGTGATTGTTTTTTTGAAATATATACTTTTTTCGCAAAAAAGATTGTATAATGCGAACTTTACTATTTTCGAGTTTTAGTCATCTAAATTAGGGTTTCACGTTCGGCTTTAATCGAAACCGAAACCGCGGTTTTTAATGTCTAAAAACCGAAACCGAAAACCGTCAAAGAAACCGTCGGTTTTTATATTTTACTTTATAATTATTACTATGTTGAAAGAAACTATAAATGCACTTTGCATTGAAGACTTTTATACATTACAAAACAGTCTGTTACAATGACAAGGTGTTTCAAAAACTTTTAGTTTGAAATAACAGACATACTAAAGTGAACTATACTGTTTTTGTAATTGTTTGCTTTTCTCTTTTATTACAATTATTCGTAAACAAACGTTTGACCGTATTATTGGAAGTCAAAGTGAAAAAAATCATTTCTTACTTAAGAATAAAATTTACAATTACATTAAAATTTAAAAGGTAATAATCAATCCTAAATGCATATTATTTAATCTATAATACTAACATTATCTTAGAAATGTCGGAACTAAATTATCAGCGTACCAAAAAAATACAACAATATGTCAAATTTGTAAGAAAGCCCTTAAATATTTAAAAGGGTCTACAAGCTCTATGACAAATCACTTAAGAGTGGTATGCTATAGTCGCTGTAAAAGCTAAAACTAATGATGAACCTTTGCAACGTGGTAAAGATATTATTGTATCCAAGCTTGCAACAGTGGATGGGCTTTCAATTAGAAGCATAACACAATCCAAATTTATAAGAGAATATATTTCTTTTAAAGGGGTTTCTCTTCCCAAAAGTGAAACGCATGTAAAGAATTTAATATTAAAGGATTTTGAAAACAAAAGAAATTTATTAATAAATCTTCTGAACGATGAGAAATCCGGAGGTGAAAAATACAGTTTAACAATGGATGAATGGACTAGTGCTCGAGGTAGACGATATATGAACGTTAATATACACAACTCCAATGGAAAATTTTATAACCAAGGACTTAGTCGTATTTTTGGAACATGCAATTCTGGAAAAACTCAAGAGATTGTGCGTGAAAAATTGTTTGAATTTGATATTTCGTTGGATTCGGACATTGTGGCAAGTACTGCGGATGGAGCAGCAGTTAACATTAAATTTGGATCAGAAAATACAACAGAGCTTCAGTTGTGCTTGGCCCACGGCATCCATCTTGCGGTGATGGATGTGGTTTATGAAAAAACTACCTATAAACAAGAAATTGAAGAAATTGATGAAAGTGAGGAAAGTTTTGATGAGAACGAGGATGAAGCTGGTACCCTGCTCAAAAAATTATAGCTTATATAAATTTGAATCTAGAAGATGTAAGAAAAACTGTTCGTTATTTTAAAAATTAATTAATCAGATAGGTGAAATTTCAAAGCTGACTAAATTTAGTTGAAATAAAAATGCAAGAATTTACCATGGAAAATAAGTCTTGTATTCTATTTACTGGCAAAAATTAGTTAAATAGCTGATGTTTCATTGAAAAAAGCATCCACCTTCATAAGTGGTAAAAGCGAACAAGAACGCTGATGATGACGAGCGTAGCGGCCGTCGAAATCAGTAGTACTGATCCGTTCTGCTAATCTGATTTGAATATTCCAGCACTCCACTCTTAATAAAAATAATTTGAATTTACATTAATTCAATTATTGAACTAGAAAGCCGAAATAATAAAAAAATTTTTCAGACTTTACCTATTAGTTCAAATAAAATAAAAATTACGTAAAATAATTACTATGCAATCGGCCCGTTGCAATAAGTTATATGCATGTGTTTACTTCTCGGTTGGCTGCCTAGAACTAAAAATCAAGACAAGCAACTGAAGACTGTTAAAGGCATGTATAATAACAAAAACCAAACAAACAGCTTTGAGTGAATGTATTAAAAAAGAATACTCATCAAAAGCGAAAAACAATAAGTGTGGTAGTGTTGGATATTAATCAGATAGGTGAAATTTCAAAGCTGACTAAATTTAGTTGAAATAAAAATGCAAGAATTTACCATGGAAAATGAGTCTTGTATTCTATTTACTGGCAAAAATTAGTTAAATAGCTGATGTTTCATTGAAAAAAGCATCCACCTTCATAAGTGGTAAAAGCGAACAAGAACGCTGATGATGACGAGCGTAGCGGCCGTCGAAATCAGTAGTACTGATCCGTTCTGCTAATCTGATTTGAATATTCCAGCACTCCACTCTTAATAAAAATAATTTGAATTTACATTAATTCAATTATTGAACTAGAAAGCCGAAATAATAAAAAAATTTTTCAGACTTTACCTATTAGTTCAAATAAAATAAAAATTACGTAAAATAATTACTATGCAATCGGCCCGTTGCAATAAGTTATATGCATGTGTTTACTTCTCGGTTGGCTGCCTAGAACTAAAAATCAAGACAAGCAACTGAAGACTGTTAAAGGCATGTATAATAACAAAAACCAAACAAACAGCTTTGAGTGAATGTATTAAAAAAGAATACTCATCAAAAGCGAAAAACAATAAGTGTGGTAGTGTTGGATATTAATCAGATAGGTGAAATTTCAAAGCTGACTAAATTTAGTTGAAATAAAAATGCAAGAATTTACCATGGAAAATAAGTCTTGTATTCTATTTACTGGCAAAAATTAGTTAAATAGCTGATGTTTCATTGAAAAAAGCATCCACCTTCATAAGTGGTAAAAGCGAACAAGAACGCTGATGATGACGAGCGTAGCGGCCGTCGAAATCAGTAGTACTGATCCGTTCTGCTAATCTGATTTGAATATTCCAGCACTCCACTCTTAATAAAAATAATTTGAATTTACATTAATTCAATTATTGAACTAGAAAGCCGAAATAATAAAAAAAATTTTTCAGACTTTACCTATTAGTTCAAATAAAATAAAAATTACGTAAAATAATTACTATGCAATCGGCCCGTTGCAATAAGTTATATGCATGTGTTTACTTCTCGGTTGGCTGCCTAGAACTAAAAATCAAGACAAGCAACTGAAGACTGTTAAAGGCATGTATAATAACAAAAACCAAACAAACAGCTTTGAGTGAATGTATTAAAAAAGAATACTCATCAAAAGCGAAAAACAATAAGTGTGGTAGTGTTGGATATTAATCAGATAGGTGAAATTTCAAAGCTGACTAAATTTAGTTGAAATAAAAATGCAAGAATTTACCATGGAAAATAAGTCTTGTATTCTATTTACTGGCAAAAATTAGTTAAATAGCTGATGTTTCATTGAAAAAAGCATCCACCTTCATAAGTGGTAAAAGCGAACAAGAACGCTGATGATGACGAGCGTAGCGGCCGTCGAAATCAGTAGTACTGATCCGTTCTGCTAATCTGATTTGAATATTCCAGCACTCCACTCTTAATAAAAATAATTTGAATTTACATTAATTCAATTATTGAACTAGAAAGCCGAAATAATATTAAAAAAAAATTTTTCAGACTTTACCTATTAGTTCAAATAAAATAAAAATTACGTAAAATAATTACTATGCAATCGGCCCGTTGCAATAAGTTATATGCATGTGTTTACTTCTCGGTTGGCTGCCTAGAACTAAAAATCAAGACAAGCAACTGAAGACTGTTAAAGGCATGTATAATAACAAAAACCAAACAAACAGCTTTGAGTGAATGTATTAAAAAAGAATACTCATCAAAAGCGAAAAACAATAAGTGTGGTAGTGTTGGATATTAATCAGATAGGTGAAATTTCAAAGCTGACTAAATTTAGTTGAAATAAAAATGCAAGAATTTACCATGGAAAATAAGTCTTGTATTCTATTTACTGGCAAAAATTAGTTAAATAGCTGATGTTTCATTGAAAAAAGCATCCACCTTCATAAGTGGTAAAGGCGAACAAGAACGCTGATGATGACGAGCGTAGCGACCGTCGAAATCAGTAGTACTGATCCGTTCTGCTAATCTGATTTGAATATTCCAGCACTCCACTCTTAATAAAAATAATTTGAATTTACATTAATTCAATTATTGAACTAGAAAGCCGAAATAATAAAAAAATTTTTCAAAAATTCTTCAGTTCGCAACAACATTTTACAAACAAACGTTAAGCAATTACACGGTCACGAGCTCAGTTTACTACTAGACTCTCCAACTAGATGGAATTCAATAGTACCAATGCTTGAACGGGTATTGCTGTTAAAGGAATGTATTAAAAAAAGTTTGGGAGAATTGTCGGCCTTACATTTATTTGATGCTATAAACTTTGAGTTTTTAAATTCCTTTAAAGAATCATTACTGGTAATAAAAATGACTGTTGAGGCCATTTGTCGTTCAGATTCTAATATTATTCAAGCTGTAGAGCACAGTTTCTATACAAAAAATTAGATGGTATAAGCACAGATATAAGTCAAAAGTTGCTAGTATCTCTTAAAAAAGGATGAACCAACGAAAAAATAAAAATATTGTTGACTTGGCAAAGTATATTTTAAACCCTACAATTACCCCAAATGCCGATGTCATTAATTTCGCAGCCAGACTATTAAAGCGTTTATATCCCAACAGTGGATATCAATTAGATTCCGATCATGAAGAACATTACAACAATTCTTTGCAGGAAGAATTGGAATGTGATATCAAAAAAGCTCTAACAGATGTAAAGCAAAAAGGCGATAATTTTAACGTTCTTCGACAAGAATTTATGCTTTATAAAAAACTAACAACAAAACAACCAACATATTATTGCTTCACAAGGCAATACAAACAATAAAGCCCTCTTCACCTGAAAGCGAAAGAGTATTTTCTGTCGTTGGTAACTTCTGTACAAAAGTAAGATCTCGCTTAAGCGACTCTTCATTGAATGCTTTAACGTTTCTCAAATTTTATTACGTAGATAATAATATATGAAATTTTTATTCTTAACCTTTTTTACACATAATCATTACCAAATGTTCCTTTTCTAATAAAAGTACCTGAATTGAAAACAACTAAGAGAAAATTATTATTTTTAAATAAGCTTTTAAATTTTCAGATACACACATATTTATACACATACGTATATACATACCAATTTTCAAAACCGTAACCGAACCGAAACCGACCGGTTTTGATAGTATAAAACCGGAAACCGCGGTTGTTTTATTTTCACGGTTTTTGGCAAACCCTAATCTAAATTCTGTTAAACTTACATAAAACGACATGGCACTGTAATGCCACTCGCTAAAAATCGTTTTTAGCAAAACAAAAAATTTGTTTTTCAAAAAAAGTATTTCTTCCCAAAAAAACTTTTTAATTTTGGTGAAAAAAAGTCATAGAATATCTTAATGTTGTACATACATAATCAAATTAGCTAAATTTAAATTTGAAAATCATCCTAAAAGTATTAAAAAAATCGATTTTGTGGTAATTTACTACGAAAAATTCAAGTCGCTAATATAGCGAATACGAACCAACTTTAACTTCAAAAAACGGCTAACGCATTTGTGTTCAGGGTACTTGAATTAACTTTACCAGTAGTTGTAAAATTTTGCGACTTGCATAGTGTAATTTATTAAAAAACTTTAAAATTTTCAGCCGTATGTAAGCTTTCGTAACACTTTATATGTGATAAAAATTATCTCCTGATACATAATATAAAAGTCCGTGAATAATATAGACTAAATTTACATGTAGAAATATATTATGAAGCATTTTTATTTGCTTCTTGTAACTGTAAAAATGCAAATGGGGTAAAGAGACTTGACAAGAATCATCTAAATATTCATTTCACACCACTTTTTCTACACAAATTTCTTACCTGACCATAAAAAGTGTCACACAACAAATTTCATGAACTATTTCATCTTGTAAACTTAGAAATTTTTTTATAAAATACTTTTTTTAATGAGGATTTTCTTGGGGGTTTTCCTTTTACAGGGGATTTTTGGGGAGCTATTTTTTTAAATCCGGGGAGCGCGATAAAAAATACCTGGCAGCCCTGTCGTTAACAATTATTCAATGATATAAATTTATGTATACGTAAATATCTTTTTGTTATCTGATTTCAGTGACGAAGATACCACCACAGCAGCCTGGGAGACGACTATGGGCACGATAATAGTCGTCTCGAGCTATATGGCGCACGAATGCGAATCCCCGCCCGCAAAGGTTCGCGATGCAATTAAAATGGCAAACCAACGTAACTTGCCAGTCTTTCTTGGAGCAGACGCAAATGCACATCATGTCGTATGGGGAAGCTCTGACACAAATACAAGGGGTGAGTCTTTATTTGATTTCATTCTTTGTAACAACTTAGACATATCAAATGTCGGGTCAGAACCCACTTTCGTCATTTCAAATAGGAAGGAGGTTCTAGATATCACGCTAGTTAGTTCTACGCATACTGATATGATTAGGGAATGGAAGGTATCAAATGACTGTTCTTTCTCTGATCATCGCTATATTGAATTCACTATAGGGATTCTAACTGATCGGGCTACGCCCATAATAAATAGGAAGAAAACAAATTGGGAAGAGCAAAAGCTTATTCTCTCTGACTTTCTTACACAATCGCCAATCATAAACGATAGGCACGACATTGACATCGCGGTTGACAATTTAACAAATGCTTTCAACTTAGCGACGGCCGAATCATGCAGACCTAGTATACTGCGTGGGAAGAAAAAGCCACCATGGTGGAGTCTTGAAATAGCGAACGCTCGCAAGGAGAGTCGCAGACTATTCAATGAGGCAAAAAGACTAGGTAACTGGTCAGCCTACAAAGCCTCTGTAAACAGGTTCAAAAACCTCGTCAGGGATGCGAAACGAACGTCATGGAAGTCCTTCTGCAGCAATGTTGAGGGAGCCTCTGAGACTGGTCGCCTTCGCAAAATCCTGGCTACTCTTCCAACTGTCCCAAGTTTCATTAAGAAATCAGGTGGCGGATGGACCACCAGTAGTCAGGAGACCCTAGAGGTACTAATGAACACGCACTTTCCCGGTTGCACTCCCTACACGGGAGAGATTGCAGCCATGCACTCAATACATTCTAACATGGCCACGATCACCCTAAATAGGGAAAAAATAATGTGGGCCATCAACAGCTTTGACCCGTTCAAATCACCGGGTCCCGATGGCATTATTCCAGCTGACCTACAGCGTAATGCAGACGTTATCAATCCATGGCTCATTCGGATATACTCGGCCTGTCTAACTTGGTCCTATATTCCGATAGCATGGACCAAATGTTCCGTGGTCTTTATCCCCAAAGGGGGTAAAACTACACACGTAAACCCGAAAGATTTTAGACCCATCAGCCTATCATCTTTTCTCCTTAAAACTCTGGAACGGATAATTGATCTACACCTTAGATCAACAATTTCTCCGAACCTCCTATCAAGCTCCCAACATGCCTATACGAAGGGCAAATCAGTTGAGACGGCACTTCACTCGCTTGTAGGATTCATTGAAAAATCCCTGGCAAACAAAGAATATACATTCGTGGCCTTTCTTGATATAGAGGGTGCCTTTAACAATGTACGACCTGAATCCATCATTATGGAACTAGAAAGACTGAACATTGATCGGTCAACAGTTAGCTTCATACGAGGACTCTTAACAAATAGGGTAATTTCCTCCACGATGGGGCAAACGACTATTCAAAAAACGGTTAGGCGAGGTACTCCCCAGGGAGGTGTTCTGTCACCTATCCTATGGAATATCGCCATAAACTCGGTACTGGTGGAACTAGACTCTATGAGGTTTAAATCAGTAGCCTACGCGGATGACGTAGCAGTAGCAATATCTGGTAAATTTCTAGATACTCTATCTCAACGTCTTCAATCGGCATTAGGTATCATAAGTAAATGGAGCGTTGAAAGTGGTCTTAATGCTAACCCTCAAAAGACGGATCTTGTTCTCTTTACGAGAAAATACAAGACTCCGACTTTCACGTTACCGACTCTCAACGGAGTCACCCTTAGGTTATCAGACAGCGTGAAGTATCTCGGTATTATACTGGACTCTAAGCTTTCATGGTATCCCAACGTTCAAGCTAGGGCAGCCAAGGCTGCTATTGCTCTATACACCTGCAAAAGGGCGATCGGCAACAGGTGGGGCATAAGTCCCAAAAACGTCAATTGGCTTTTTGAAATGGTGGTTAAGCCCATACTAATGTATGGGTCTGTCGTCTGGTGGACTTCCTTAAATAAAGCCACATACTCTAAAATAATAGAAAAGGTACTTCGAACATCTGCTTTGTTGATTACGGGTGCACCTCGCACTACTCCATCCAAAGCACTGTTCACCATGCTGCATTGGCTTCCTGCTGAACTCATGATCAAACAACTGGCCATGAACTCGGCGGTTAGACTCGATGCCTCAGGTGCATGGAAGCGGGGTAACGTAGGCCATGCGACGATATTAGGGCAAATCTCAGATCTTCCCGACCACACTGACTACTGCTCGCCTACTCTGATGCCCGACAAAAGATTCCGGGTGGACTTCTCGGGCACATCTTCTGAGGCAAACCACATACACCAATATGAGGATGTGCTCGAGATCTACACTGATGGGTCAAAGTCGGGCATCGGAGTGGGCGGGGGTTTCTATATCCCACAATTGCAACGTAGGATAAACTTTAGGCTACCAAACCAATGTAGCATCACTCAGGCTGAAATATCAGCAATCAAAAGGGCAGCCAACTGGTTAAGGTACTACAGGATATTCGATCAGGACATCCGAATTTGTACCGACAGCAAGGCTGCACTACATGCTCTATCTGGTGTTTACACAACATCGGAATTGGTTAAAGAATGCCGGGCATCTCTAAATGAGATGGCGAGACATGCGAACCTAGGGCTCTTCTGGGTACCGGGTCACGCGGGGGTGCCCGGTAACACTATTGCGGACGGTCTAGCCAAGGCGGGTGCCCGCCTACATGAAAATGACATCGACTGGTTAGTAGGTGTCCCACTAAAAAGCTGTAAAATACAAATCCAGCGCCAACTATTTAGAGAGGCGCAAACCAGATGGGCAAATGAAATCACTTGTGAGGTTTCCAGATCCATCTGGCCCCAGTATAACTTCGCAAGATCTGCAACCATACTGGGGCTCCCTCGTCAACAGCTGCGTATACTCGTAGCGGTCATAACAGGGCACTGTCTTATTGGTGTCCATGCCAGAAGATTAAATCTTCCTTTTAATGATTTCTGTAGAAGTTGTCAGAATGAGGAGGAGGAAGAAACTGTTAAACACCTCCTCTGTCGATGTCCAGCACTATATAGAAATAGGGCGTCATACTTGGGAAATCCGTCACTACCTGAACTAGCAGACCTGGGGGAATGCGACGTTAGGGGTATAAATTCTTTCATAAGATACTCGGGTTGGTTTAACACCGACCCAACCTCTGGGATAGGAGGGACAATTCTCTGAACTTCCCTACTATCCATCCCAGGCATCACAAAGGGACCAAAGGACCCAAGTGGGCCGGTTGTTAGAAACCGGCAGCCTGTTCAACCTAACCTAACCTAAGAAGGGAAGGCTTATGTGAGCTTCTTGCTACCGTTTTCTAACAGTGTTTTTGGCAAAGTGGTTGGTGCGTTGGATTTCAAACCTGAAGGAGCTTAGTTCGATACTAGTTGAAGTTAAACTACAAACACAGTAAAAATACAAAATAAATCAAAATCAAAAGTGTATAATCGATAATAAATTTAAACACAAAATAAATTAGCTAAAAATTTCCTAACAGAATTTTTATAATTTCAATTCATAATTTTATTCGATTTATTTGGAAATTTTCAATTAAACTTTTTGTTAATATCCTATTATATTAATTGGAACTTTTAAAAAAATTTGAACTAATTTCGTTTACATGGATATACGAATTTTTTCATAGGTCGTAATCTAAACACTTTTTTACTCAATTCTTCGGATTTTTTAATCAAAGCGCATATTAATTTTTTTCTGTGTACATTAACTGCGGGATTGGGTCATATTTACCTTTTTTAACTTTCAGTACGTAAAACTCGAAGTGCTATCACCGTTCGACTGATTTCAAATTAAAACCGTTTAGAGCGATTCAATATCTCCAGGTACTGCGAAAAGCGGCATAGCCGCAAGTGTAGTTATAAAACCACAAGGAAGTCAAAAGGTTCTTGGTAATTTTGAAAGGGGAATTTCGCCGGGTTAAAAAAATATATCTTCTGTGTGGAAATTAAAAAAAAAATTAAAACAACGAACCCGCTTCTTGTAATTTGTGTGGCACGACTTATAAAACGTGTGGAAACACAACAAATTTCGCTAGACACCTAAAAAGAAACATAATTTTGCTTATTTGAAACTTATGAAAGCATAAAAATCCGACAATGAGACTGAAGAAAATGCGTCGATAAATATAGATGAAAGCAGTGGTGAAGTAAGTCTTAAAACATACACTTGGACTTCTCTTATGGTTTTATTTTCTTAAATTAATTAATTTAAAGGCTACTTTTCCCAGTTTTACAAGAAAAAATCCCCAGCTGATGCAAGAAGTTATGGTTGTTTCTACAGATTCTACTGGAGGCCAAGAAGCCAAAAAAAGCAACCTACCTTATTAAGCTGTTTAGAGCGAAGTTCAAGCTTTGAAGGTAAGTTGCTGCTGCAGTTGCAGAATAATTTTTTTTACCATAACTATTTGTAAACATTTATCTTTTGGTTTTTTTCAGATGGTGGACAAAAGCGCACCGAAATTACACAGGCATTGATTTATATGATATGTAAAGACAATATGCCATTATCATGTGTAGAAAAAAAGGGGTTTCAAAAATTTTTCCGTGTGACTTGTCCTCTCTTTAAAATACCTTCCAGAAAAACAGTACATTTTTAAAAATTATCATACATTATTTCTTTATGGTCTTATTTATTTTATTAAATTTATTAAAAGCTTATTAAACAATATATGAAAATTCGACTTATTAAACTTTAATAAAGAAGCAATATTTTTTATGACTAAAGCCTTAAAGTCAGTCTTTTATGGTCATTAAATTTTTTTATGTAAATACAATTTCTATATAATTAAATCAATAGTTTAATAACTGCTATTTTTAGGTAACCTGATTAGGAGAACGTAGATATGACACTACAAAGCATATTATCATAAAAACCTTAAATCAAGCAATTTTTGTAAGTTTTACAAGTGATTTACTCACAATCACAAATTCGGCAAGGAGTTTTTAGTTCACTTCATCGATACCATAAACGGATCGTCTATTCTTCAGAGCATAAGCCTATTTGCTCAAATACTATCTAAAGTACATATATAATGCACTTTCAAATGCATATACATATGTAAGTATATTTAATATGATCCTTTTATTTTAGTCTCATACAGCACAGTACATCAACGAATGTTGCACAGACGTTTGTGAAGAATTTAAAATTGACCAAAATAAAATCGTTTCCATAACCACTGATGGGGGTGCAAATATAGTAGCGGCAGTGCGATTGTTTTTAGATGATGGTCGTAGGATTCCCTGCATGGCTCACTGCTTAAATCTTGTAGTTGACGGAGTACTCAGGGAAGTTCTGGAATTTTCTGTACTTTGTGATCGCGTCAAAAGCATTGTAACTTTTTTTTAAACAATCGGTTAATGCTATGGATCAACTACGATCGGAACAAGAAGTATCTGGACAAAAAGAAGGCGAAGTATTGACATTAATACAAACTGTCAGCACTAGATGGAACTCGTGCTTTGATATGTTTGTTAAATTGTATTCAGTTGTAGCTAAAGTTTTAGCTACAAGAAGTCAGACAAATAATAATACGCCAGATATGATAACAACTTCACAGCTCAATGTTATACGCGATCTAATTCTTCTCCTTGGTCCTTATATATATATATATATATATATATATATATATATATATATATATATATATATATATATATATATATATATATATATATATATATATATATATATATATATATATATATATATATATATATATATATATATATATATATATATATATATATATATATATATATATATATATATATATATATATATATATATATATATATATATATATATATATATATATATATATATATATATATATATATATATATATATATATATATATATATATATATATATATATATATATATATATATATATATATATATATATATATATATATATATATATATATATATATATATATATATATATATATATATATATATATATATATATATATATATATATATATATATATATATATATATATATATATATATATATATATATATATATATATATATATATATATATATATATATATATATATATATATATATATATATATATATATATATATATATATACACAAGAGTGTGTGGTCTCTTTTTAAACGATAAGACATACGGCTGAGCTTGTGAATTGAACAATTATTTATATAGCCAGAATGCATAATTCAAATATATTGGTAGTTTCAAACACATGGTGTTTTTTAGACAGATTTTGGAGTAATTTTCAACTTTAAAGGTCAATTTGTTGTATTTCTCGATGAGATACGACCATCATTCTTTTTAACCGACTTCAAAAAAAGGAGAATGGGTTATCAATTCGTCATGTAGATTTTCTTCTTTTTTTATGTATTTTATAATCCGATTTCGGATTTTTTTTCTCTATTCAAAAGGATGTACTTCCAGATTGGTCCCATTGAAAAGTGGGCAGGGTCACGCCCATACAAAGTAAATACACATGCGTTTTCAACTACTTCTACTCAACCTATTCTTATGAAACTTTACACACACATTAAGCGTCTGTTTAAATACTACATCAGGATCAAAAAAGTGGGCTCAGCCACGCCCATGCAAGTAAATATTATTTTTCAACAACTTCTACTAAGCCGATTCATATGAAACTTTGCATACACCTTTAGTTATCGTTACAATAAAACCTTATGTTTAGAAAAGTGGCAGTGCCACGCCCATGAAAATTAAATAAGCATTTTAACTACTTCTACTTAGCCGGTTCTTATGAAACTTTGCATACACGTTTAGTTATCATTAATATACAACAATGTTGTTAGAAAAGTGGGCAGTGTCACGCCCATGAAAAGTAAATATTCATTTTAGCTACTTTTACTTATCCGATTCTTATGAGACTTCGCACACACAAAATGAGTTCTCGTAAAAGTACATGCTGATAAAATATGGGGTCGCGGTGCCACGCCTATTTTGTAGTCGGTTTTTTGCAAGAATTATTTTATATTAAAGTACAATCCTTGAACCAGAAGAAGACACGAAAATTGGCTACAGAAAAGTGCAGGTGACAAAATTAGGGGCCTTTTAACAAATAAAGATTTAATATTAAAAATTGTTTTCTTGTTATTAGTTAGGTAATCGTTGCTTTTGGTTGTTGTAGGTACTTCGAGCACATCAGGTATGGAAATTGTTACCCAGAAATACCTTTATCAAATTATGAAAGACGAAAATTTTCCGAATTTCAATGCAAAAGTGAATTACTTAGAAAGTCATTTATTATTAAACTATGGCATTACATACGAGGACATAACAGACTTAAATCAAAGATTTTCTTTATTTAAAGCGTTGTTGAAGGACAAATGGGCAAAATGCCATAGAAACGAAGAGGATTTTTTAAAAAATAATGAGTCTTGGTTGAACGGAACTTTTCAACTTCCTATAAAATTGTTAAATCGATCGGGCGGCCTCCGACATCTTTTCACGAATCAAGTGAACGAAGCAAGCGTCGAAAAACCGAAGAAATCTGGTCAACTGTGGGAAATGACGTTATCGTTCATGCTGCACAAACAACCTTAAGAGTACAAGGAAAAAGAAATGCGTCTAAAGTCCTGAAAGAAATAAATGTTTGTCCTAGTCGAGCGCACGAATATAGAAAAGCAGTCGATGAAAATGGAAATAAAGATAGTGCTACTCCTTTGACACCATACAAGCTTTAACTATGTTCGTTGATTCTGATCTAACAAGTTGTCAGTAAAAGATCATCCGACACACAAATCAGGCATTTTATCCGCCATATTATTTATTGTTACAAGCAAAACACAAATATTATCCACCAAAGATGTTTACGGGTTGTAGGTTCCTATGCGGAAAGCAGCTTAAAGAGTCTTATTGACAATACCGATACCTACATGGCTATCAATTTCCTTGGAAGAAGTGTTATTGACACTTAACGAAGAAGAAAGAAATTCCTTGTATATAATTTGTAAATGGGGCTGTGATGGCTGCCAGAATGCACAATACAAACAAAAATTCGATAGTGATGATGAATCAGATGGAAGTTTATTTTTGAGCTCGTTTGCGCCCCTTCGAATAGTATGTGGAAAGGATAACAAAAAAGTTATCTGGCAGAACCCCAGGCCCTTGTCCCCACGAATTTGCCGTCCAACAAGATTTAAGATACGTCGAAAAGTCTGTGAAAGCGCTGAAACCCACAGAAATAAATTTAAACCAAATAAAATTCTCTTTTGAACATTCTTTTGAGATGACTATGGTAGACGAAAGTGCAAAAGTCCGGGAAATCCCAAACCCTAATGATAACTCATAAAGGAAAGTGACCCCCCAAAAAGTGAATTATTGGTAATTCAATTAAAAATACTGGCGGCCATATGTATTTCACAATATCAATAGAAAAATAGTTTCGTTAAAGAAACAGATGAGTGCAGAAATTTGCAGTCTGCTCTTAGACTATTATGTACCCCCTTATTCATAAATGATTATCAAAACTAATGTTGGTTTAATGTACAAATTTTGTATGGAAAACCCGGTTGTAATACGGCAGTGGTTAGTATATTGTATATTAAATACATGCGAATATATATATATATATATATATATATATATATATATATATATATATATATATATATATATATATATATATATATATATATATATATATATATATATATATATATATATATATATATATATATATATATATATATATATATATATATATATATATATATATATATATATATATATATATATATATATATATATATATATATATATATATATATATATATATATATATATATATATATATATATATATATATATATATATATATATATATATATATATAAATTAATGGGTATTTTAATTACAGCAATGCATGTATTTTGCCCAGATGTGATTGTAAATGGCGTGTACTATAAAGACACAGAAACATATGGATTTCGCACATGCTGATATGTGAAGCGTCTACATGCCGCACATTGCTTTGATCCCACATAACGATTGGACAAAAATAGAAGAAGTTGTCGCAGTTGTGAAATTTGGTACACTACTATAAAATACTTATATTTTTATAAAATCTGACAAAAGACACGCCTACCGCCTACCTACACGCCTAACTGCACACAAAGTCGTCAAAATCCGTACATGTTTTGCATCCAAACATAGTAACTTGTGTGGTAATTTTTATTGTAATTGAATCAAGTACTCTAGGTCGTACCATGTATTCTTTATCGTAAAAATACTAAAACTCTTACAAAAGTTAGCCGATTCTCATTAAATTTGGTATGATATTTATTATATATTAAACAAAACATCTGTGCCAAATTAAAATTTATTTATCAACAGAGGCGGCTACATGGCGGAACGTGATATTCAACCCCCCCTCCCCCCTGTAAAATATACCCAATTTCTATTGGGTTTCTAAAAAAATTTCGCTAAATAGTATGCTTCAGTTGGAAGTCCCCCGCCCCCATATTTCGACTAGCATAGTGTTATTAATTACATTTCATAATACGAGTATATTACAAAAAGTTTTTATTTCTTCTATATGCCTGTATCTCATTGGTAAAACACCAATAAAATTCAGACATATAGACATGCTTAACCCGCCAAAAATAAAACTTTTTCAAAATAAAATTGGGAGAATATCTCAAATAATAAATGGAATAAAAAATAATATTAATTTAAAAACATGTCATATTTGGCATCAATCTTAGCAATTAGTTTCTTAAAACAACAAAAAATCAATTGATTTGTTTCTTTAGCGCCCTCTTTTGGCGGCAAAAAATAAACAAATCTTTGAAACACTGTCAAATTGGCTTAATATTACAGTACATATTTTTGTTTTAAACCAATGAAATGAAGTTATGTTTTAACAAAAATTTATAATATACAGATTGAATAATATACATTTTTCAAACCAATAAAAAAAATTTATTGAACAAAACTTATTACGAAAAATTTGTCTTTAGCAATTATTTTCTTGAAACAATGAAAAACCAACTTCATCTGTGAATTTGGCGCCCTCATGTAGCGCCAAACAGAGACAACCACAATTTTTAAATGGTTTTATTTAACTTACACTGTTTGTGGAGTTTGCCGCGTTTGTGTCGTCGGGTCAAATCTAGTAATTGAAAAGTTACCCTCTTCCTGTTGACCGATTGATCTAAAATTTTGTAAGTGCCTGTAGCTTTGATGACAATTTAATATTGTGATTAGAAAAGTGGGCGGCGCAATGCTCATAAAAAGTGGTACTTAGTTTTAGCCCTTTCCTGTTAACCGATTGATCTGAGATTTAGTGGACGCCTTTACTTACAATTACTCTACAATTTTGTATGTACAAAAGTGGGCGGCGCCACGCTCAAAAAAGTAACATTTAGTTTTAGCCCCTTCCTGTTAACCAATTAATCTGAGATTTAGTGGACACCTTTACTTACAATGACTCTACACTTTTAAATTTAAAAAAAGTAGACGGCGACACGCCCATAAAAAGTATACGCAGCTTTAGCCCTTTCCTGTTAACCGATTGATCTGAGATTTGCAGGACACCTTAACTTACACTGACTATACACTTTTGTATTTAAAAAAGTGGGCGGTACCACTCCCATAAAAAGTAATACTTAGTTTTACCCCTCTTCTGTGCACCGATTGATCTAAGATTTAGTGGACACCTTTACTTACGAAGACTACAATTTGGTAATTACGAAAGTAGGCGGCACCACGCCTATGAAAAGTAATTCTTAGTTTTAACGCCTTCCTGTTAATCGATTGATCCAAAATTTGGTGCACGCCTATAATTTATACTACACAATTTTGAGATTAGAAAAGTGGGCTTGGCTACGTCCATAAAAAGTAATATTGATTTTTAACCCCTTCCTCTTGACCGACTGATCTGAAATTTTGTAAATAGCTTTACCTTTCACGGCAATACAATTTATTGTTAAAAAATGGGTGGCGCCAGCCCTAAAAATTAATACCTAGTTTTAGCCCTTTCCTGTTAACCGATTTATCTGAGATTTGCTAGACACCTTTACTTTCGCTGACTATACAATTTTGTAATTAAAAATGGGGCAGCACCACTCCCATAAAAAGTAATATTTAGTTTTAGCCCTTTTCTGTTAACCAATTGACCTGAAATTTGGTAAAAACATAAACATTTTCATGACCGATTGATCTGATGACGTTACTATTTTGTGTATTCAGTATTATTGTAAATCACAGATGGCCGCCAATAAACACCGCTATAAACACCTCAATAAGGATATCAAATGAAAGGATTTGACTAGTAGAATACAGTACGCGAAGAAAAACTTTCAATTCCATAATGGCGGCCCGTATAAAATGGATAATATCAAAGTTGAAACATGAGCTCCATAATAAATAATGTTTTTTTATTTTATTTACTTGCGTACTACAACAGGTTGGCTTTTTTCCAACTCTAAATTGTAGTTGTAAAGGCAGTTGAAAATAAATAAAAGCAACAACAGCTGCAAATTGTCTTCGTAATAAGCTGTGATGCCAACATAAAAAGTTCTTTTTTTGAGAATTACTAAATTACATTAATTTTAATTTTTAACGTGCTTTTTCCCAACTTAATATTTTACTTTCTAAGTAAAATATTACATTTTTTATTAAAATATATTGAAATTGATTATGGAGGAGTATTAGCTAGTTCCTATTGCCATTTCATTGGGGCTAAAGCAAATCGTCAGGGAACCTTTACCCAAAAATCTCATAGAAAAACTAAAGATATTATATTAAACTCCAAATCATAAGAATAAGAAGTTTATAATATCAAAGTTGAAATATGAGCACCATAATCAATCATGTTTTTTTATTTTCTTTACTTGCGTATTACAAAAGGTTGGTTTTTTTGCAAGTTGGGAAAAAGCACGCTAAAAATTAAAATTATTGTAATTTAATAATTCCCAAAAAAAGAACTTTTTATAAATATGCGAGTGCCCGCGCAAAAAAATACATGTTGGCATCACAGCTCATTGCGAAAACAATTTGCAGCTGTTGGTGCTTTTATTTATTTGCAACTGCCTTCACAACTACAATTTAGAGTTGGAAAAAAACCAACCTGTTGTAGTACGTAAGTAAAGAAAATAAAAGACATGATTGATTATAGAGCTCATGTTTCAACTTTGATATTATAAGCTTCTTATTCTAATGATTTGGAGTTTAATATAATATCTTTAGTTTTTCTATGAGATTTTTGGGTAGAGGTTCCCTGACGATTTGCATTAGCCGCAATGAAATGGCCATAGTAACTAGCTAATACCCCTCCATAATCAATTTCAATGTATTTTAATAAAAATTTTAATATTTTACTTAGAAAGTAAAATATTAAGTTGGGAAAAAGCACGTTAAAAATTAAAATTAATGTAATTTAATAATTCCCAAAAAAAGAACTTGTTATAAATATGCGAGTGCCCGCGCAAAAAAAAATACATTTTAGCATCACAGCTCATTGCGAAAACAATTTGCAGCTGTTGTTGCTTTTATTTATTTTCAACTGCCTTTACAACTACAATTTAGAGTTGGAAAAAAGCCAACCTGTTGTAGTAAAGCAAGTAAAGAAAATAAAAAACATGATTGATTATGGAGCTCATGTTTCAACTTTGATATTATAAACTTCTTATTCTCATGATTTGGAGTTTAATATAATATCTATAGTTTTTCTATGCCATTTTTGGGTAAAGCTTCCCTGACGATTTGCATTAGCCCCAATGACATGGCCATAGGAACTAGCGAATACCCCTCCATAATCAATTTCAATGTATTTTAATAAAAAATTTAATATTTTACTTAGAAAGTAATATATCAAATTGGGAAAAAGCACGCTAAAAATTAAAATTAATGTAATTTAATAATTCCCAAAAAAAAAGAACTTTTTATAAATATGCGAGTGCCCGCGCAAAAAAATACATGTTGGCATCACAGCTCATTGCGAAAACAATTTGCAGCTGTTGTTGCTTTTATTTATTTTCAACTGCCTTTACAACTACAATTTAGAGTTGGAAAAAAAGCAACCTGTTGTAGTGCGTAAGTAAAGAAAATAAAAAACATGATTGATAATGGAGCTCATGTTTCAATTTTGATATTATAAGCTTCTTATTCTAATGATTTGGAGTTTAATATAATATCTATAGTTTTTCTATGAGATTTTTGGGTAAAGGTTCCCTGAGGATTTGCATTAGCGGCAATGAAATGGCCATAGGAACTAGCTAATACCCCTCCATAATCAATTTCAATGTATTTTAATAAAAAATTTAATATTTTACTTAGAAAGTAAAATATTAAGTTGGGAAAAAGCAGGTTAAAAATTAAAATTAATGTAATTTAATAATTCCCAAAAAAAGATCTTTTTATAAATATGCGAGTGGCCGCGCAAAAAATACATTTTGGCATAACAGCTCATTGCGAAAACAATTTGCAGCTGTTGTTGCTTTTATTTATTTTCAACTGCCTTTACAACTACAATTTAGAGTTGGAAAAAAGCCAACCTGTTGTAGTACGCAAGTAAAGAAAATAAAAAACATGATTGATTATGGAGCTCATGTTTCAACTTTGATATTACAAACTTCTTATTCTCATGATTTGGAGTTTAATATAATATCTTTAGTTTTTCTATGAGATTTTTGGATAAAGCTTCCCTGACGATTTGCATTAGCCCCAATGAAATGGCCATAGGAACTAGCTAATATCCCTCCATAATCAATTTCAATGTATTTTAATAAAAAATTTAATCAGATTAGCAGAACGGATCAGTACTACTGATTTCGACGGCCGCTACGCTCGTCATCATCAGCGTTCTTGTTCGCTTTTACCACTTATGAAGGTGGATGCTTTTTTCAATGAAACATCAGCTATTTAACTAATTTTTGCCAGTAAATAGAATACAAGACTTATTTTCCATGGTAAATTCTTGCATTTTTATTTCAACTAAATTTAGTCAGCTTTGAAATTTCACCTATCTGATTAATATCCAACACTACCACACTTATTGTTTTTCGCTTTTGATGAGTATTCTTTTTTAATACATTCACTCAAAGCTGTTTGTTTGGTTTTTGTTATTATACATGCCTTTAACAGTCTTCAGTTGCTTGTCTTGATTTTTAGTTCTAGGCAGCCAACCGAGAAGTAAACACATGCATATAACTTATTGCAACGGGCCGATTGCATAGTAATTATTTTACGTAATTTTTATTTTATTTGAACTAATAGGTAAAGTCTGAAAATTTTTTTTTTAATATTATTTCGGCTTTCTAGTTCAATAATTGAATTAATGTAAATTCAAATTATTTTTATTAAGAGTGGAGTGCTGGAATATTCAAATCAGATTAGCAGAACGGATCAGTACTACTGATTTCGACGGCCGCTACGCTCGTCATCATCAGCGTTCTTGTTCGCTTTTACCACTTATGAAGGTGGATGCTTTTTTCAATGAAACATCAGCTATTTAACTAATTTTTGCCAGTAAATAGAATACAAGACTTATTTTCCATGGTAAATTCTTGCATTTTTATTTCAAATAAATTTAGTCAGCTTTGAAATTTCACCTATCTGATTAATATCCAACACTACCATACTTATTGTTTTTCGCTTTTGATGAGTATTCTTTTTTAATACATTCACTCAAAGCTGTTTGTTTGGTTTTTGTTATTATACATGCCTTTAACAGTCTTCAGTTGCTTGTCTTGATTTTTAGTTCTAGGCAGCCAACCGAGAAGTAAACACATGCATATAACTTATTGCAACGGGCCGATTGCATAGTAATTATTTTACGTAATTTTTATTTTATTTGAACTAATAGGTAAAGTCTGAAAAATTTTTTTTTAATATTATTTCGGCTTTCTAGTTCAATAATTGAATTAATGTAAATTCAAATTATTTTTATTAAGAGTGGAGTGCTGGAATATTCAAATCAGATTAGCAGAACGGATCAGTACTACTGATTTCGACGGCCGCTACGCTCGTCATCATCAGCGTTCTTGTTCGCTTTTACCACTTATGAAGGTGGATGCTTTTTTCAATGAAACATCAGCTATTTAACTAATTTTTGCCAGTAAATAGAATACAAGACTTATTTTCCATGGTAAATTCTTGCATTTTTATTTCAACTAAATTTAGTCAGCTTTGAAATTTCACCTATCTGATTAATATCCAACACTACCACACTTATTGTTTTTCGCTTTTGATGAGTATTCTTTTTTAATACATTCACTCAAAGCTGTTTGTTTGGTTTTTGTTATTATACATGCCTTTAACAGTCTTCAGTTGCTTGTCTTGATTTTTAGTTCTAGGCAGCCAACCGAGAAGTAAACACATGCATATAACTTATTGCAACGGGCCGATTGCATAGTAATTATTTTACGTAATTTTTATTTTATTTGAACTAATAGGTAAAGTCTGAAAATTTTTTTTTTAATATTATTTCGGCTTTCTAGTTCAATAATTGAATTAATGTAAATTCAAATTATTTTTATTAAGAGTGGAGTGCTGGAATATTCAAATCAGATTAGCAGAACGGATCAGTACTACTGATTTCGACGGCCGCTACGCTCGTCATCATCAGCGTTCTTGTTCGCTTTTACCACTTATGAAGGTGGATGCTTTTTTCAATGAAACATCAGCTATTTAACTAATTTTTGCCAGTAAATAGAATACAAGACTTATTTTCCATGGTAAATTCTTGCATTTTTATTTCAAATAAATTTAGTCAGCTTTGAAATTTCACCTATCTGATTAATATCCAACACTACCATACTTATTGTTTTTCGCTTTTGATGAGTATTCTTTTTTAATACATTCACTCAAAGCTGTTTGTTTGGTTTTTGTTATTATACATGCCTTTAACAGTCTTCAGTTGCTTGTCTTGATTTTTAGTTCTAGGCAGCCAACCGAGAAGTAAACACATGCATATAACTTATTGCAACGGGCCGATTGCATAGTAATTATTTTACGTAATTTTTATTTTATTTGAACTAATAGGTAAAGTCTGAAAAATTTTTTTTTAATATTATTTCGGCTTTCTAGTTCAATAATTGAATTAATGTAAATTCAAATTATTTTTATTAAGAGTGGAGTGCTGGAATATTCAAATCAGATTAGCAGAACGGATCAGTACTACTGATTTCGACGGCCGCTACGCTCGTCATCATCAGCGTTCTTGTTCGCTTTTACCACTTATGAAGGTGGATGCTTTTTTCAATGAAACATCAGCTATTTAACTAATTTTTGCCAGTAAATAGAATACAAGACTTATTTTCCATGGTAAATTCTTGCATTTTTATTTCAACTAAATTTAGTCAGCTTTGAAATTTCACCTATCTGATTAATATCCAACACTACCACACTTATTGTTTTTCGCTTTTGATGAGTATTCTTTTTTAATACATTCACTCAAAGCTGTTTGTTTGGTTTTTGTTATTATACATGCCTTTAACAGTCTTCAGTTGCTTGTCTTGATTTTTAGTTCTAGGCAGCCAACCGAGAAGTAAACACATGCATATAACTTATTGCAACGGGCCGATTGCATAGTAATTATTTTACGTAAAAATGCAAGAATTTACCATGGAAAATAAGTCTTGTATTCTATTTACTGGCAAAAATTAGTTAAATAGCTGATGTTTCATTGAAAAAAGCATCCACCTTCATAAGTGGTAAAAGCGAACAAGAACGCTGATGATGACGAGCGTAGCGGCCGTCGAAATCAGTAGTACTGATCCGTTCTGCTAATCTGATTTGAATATTCCAGCACTCTACTCTTAATAAAAATAATTTGAATTTACATTAATTCAATTATTGAACTAGAAAGCCGAAATAATATTAAAAAAAAATTTTTTCAGACTTTACCTATTAGTTCAAATAAAATAAAAATTACGTAAAATAATTACTATGCAATCGGCCCGTTGCAATAAGTTATATGCATGTGTTTACTTCTCGGTTGGCTGCCTAGAACTAAAAATCAAGACAAGCAACTGAAGACTGTTAAAGGCATGTATAATAACAAAAACCAAACAAACAGCTTTGAGTGAATGTATTAAAAAAGAATACTCATCAAAAGCGAAAAACAATAAGTGTGGTAGTGTTGGATATTAATCAGATAGGTGAAATTTCAAAGCTGACTAAATTTAGTTGAAATAAAAATGCAAGAATTTACCATGGAAAATAAGTCTTGTATTCTATTTACTGGCAAAAATTAGTTAAATAGCTGATGTTTCATTGAAAAAAGCATCCACCTTCATAAGTGGTAAAAGCGAACAAGAACGCTGATGATGACGAGCGTAGCGGCCGTCGAAATCAGTAGTACTGATCCGTTCTGCTAATCTGATTTGAATATTCCAGCACTCCACTCTTAATAAAAATAATTTGAATTTACATTAATTCAATTATTGAACTAGAAAGCCGAAATAATATTTAAAAAAAAAAATTTTTCAGACTTTACCTATTAGTTCAAATAAAATAAAAATTACGTAAAAAAATTTAATATTTTACTTAGAAAGTAAAATATTAAGTTGGGAAAAAGCACGTTTAAAATTAAACTTAATGTAATTTAATAATTCCCAAAAAAACTTTTTATAAATATGCGAGTGCCCGCGCAAAAAAATACATGTTGGAATCACAGCTCATTGCGAAAACAATTTGCAGCTGTTGTTGCTTTTATTTATTTTCAACTGCCTTTACAACTTCAATTTAGAGTTGGAAAAAAAACCAACCTTATGTAGTACGCAAGTAATGAAAATAAAAAACATGATTGATTATGGAGCTCATGTTTCAACTTTGATATTATAAACTTCTTATTGTTATGATTTGGAGTTTAATATAATATCTTTAGTTTTTCTATAAGATTTTTGGGTAAAGGTTCCCTGACGATTTGCATTAGCCCCAACGAAATGGCCATAGGAACTATCTAATACCCCTCCATAATCAATTTCAATGTATTTTAATAAAAAATTTAATATTTTACATAGAAAGTAAAATATTAAGTTGGGAAAAAGCACGTTAAAAATTAAAATTAATGTACTTTAATAATTCCCAAAAAAAGAACTTTTTATAAATATGCGAGTGCCCGCGCAAAAAAATACATGTTGGCATCACAGCTCATTGCGAAAACAATTTGCAGCTGTTGTTGCTTTTATTTATCTTCAACTGCCTTTACAACTACAATTTAGAGTTGGAGAAAAACCAAGCTATTGTAGTACGCAAGTAAAGAAAATAAAAAAACATGATTGATTATGGAGCTCATGTTTCAACTTTGATATTATAAACTTCTTATTCTTATGATTTGGAGTTTAATATAATAGCTTTAGTTTTTCTATGAGATTTTTGGGTAAAGGTTCCCTGACGATTTGCATTAGTCCCAATGAAATGGCCATAGGAACTAGCTAATACCCCTCCATAATCAATTTCAATGTATTTTAATAAAAAATTTAATATTTTACTTAGAGAGTAAAATATTAAGTTTGGAAAAAGCACGTTAAAAATTGCAATTAAAAAATTTTTAAGTTAAATGGTTTTATTGTAATGAAACATAATAAGGATGCAGGTAATGCACTAAAAGCTAAAAAATAATTATATAGTACCAGGTGTCAGCTACCACACTACTCTCCTCACCAACATAGGGCATTGATCAGACTAAAATAAAACCATGGGGCACATCGACTTTCGGTTATCTATAGTCAATAATGCCCCTCGGTTTTATTTTAGCCTGATCAATGCCCTACTCCGGAGTCGTGGAATATTGAAGGTGGTTTCACGATGGCCGAGCTGAAGGCAACCGGACGGATCACAAGTTGCGGATAGTGAAAGGCCTTTAGATATAAAGGTTAGCTACGAATAAGTGCCTCGCACAAATAAGTAGTTCCGGACAATCAGCAGTATATGCTACACTATCGGGGCGAGTATGTGCCGCTCCTAATTAAGCACCCCAAACCAGCGTCTGTCTCAGATCGAGCGGCTTTATAAGCAATGCTGTGCCTTTTCAGCTATATCTAAGATGGCAGCCCCATCATAAGGCTATGGACCTTGGGCTAACAACCTACTGTTCCAGAATAAAATTTTTGTTAATGAAACCAATAGAAAAAATTTTTACAATTACCGACATTTGGCAACGACCCTTGGCATGAAATCCCGGACACGAATTGAAACCTGGAATGTAAGAACTCTAGCTCAAGCAGGAAAACTAGCTCAACTCGCAAAGGAAGCCTCCCGTTTAAAAATAGAAATTCTTGGTACATCCGAAGCTAGATGGCCTAAACCGGCCAAGTTTTCATGTACTCTGGACTAACCGGTCCAAATGCATCTCACCACTACGGAGTAGGTTTTCTACTCAGCCGAAACGAGTACCAGTCCTTGATTGAATGGAAACCAATCGACGAACGAATTATGACTGCAACCTTTCGAACTAAGGTTCGTAATACGACCATAATACAGTGCTATGCTCCCACCGATACTTCAACGCTCTCCGACAAGGAAAACTTCTATAGTAAACAGAACGCTACTCTCCGCAATGTACCAATGGGGAACATAAAAGTTTTGGTAGGTGATATGAACGCTAAAGTAGGCGACAACAACATAGATCTCCCTGAAATTATGGGAAAGCATGGCATAGGAAACATGAATGAGAATGTAGCTTCAACAACCTTGTCATCGGCGGAACACTTTTTCCCTACAAACATGCCCATAAGATCACCTGGGTTTCGCCTGATGGTATCACTGAAAACCAAATTGACCACATCTATATCAACTAAATATGGAGGGGAAGCCTTTTAGATGTTAGAAATAAACGAAGCGCTCATATCGCCTCCGATCACCACCTGCTTATAGCCGAACTGCATTTAAAAATCGCACGGACAGACAAGCGCAACTCCCACACATCGCAACGTTTAGATCTTCAAAAGCTCAGAAATTCTAGCAAAAGAGATAGATATAGCCTAAAACTGCGGTCATTAACCTCAAATATAACAGCATCGAGCAATATTGATGAAAAATGGTCTGCCATAAAAGAGGCCTATCTCAGCGCTGGTTGCGAAATATTAGGCGTGCTGAGAAAGGAAAGAAAATATTGGATGACCAACTCCACGTAGGATGCTATAGAGAAACGCCGTAACAAAAAAGCAGACATAAACAGAGCGAAGACCCGTTCCTCAAAAGTACTGGCACAAACAGAATATGAAGCACTGAATATAATTGTGAAACGTAAATGTAGACACGATAAAAGAGCGTGGATTAACTCCGCAGCTGCGGAAGCTGAAACGGCTGCGTCCTGTGGTAATTCCAAACTACTTTATGAGTGCAGCAAACGTCTCTCATCGCGGCAAATGTCGAGAAGTGTTCCGATTAAAGCGAAGGATGGTAAAATCCTCACTTCTGATTCCGACATAAAAAAATCAAAAAACCCTACTGTGTAAAAAAACTAAAGAGGAAAAACCAAGTCCAGTTGTCTATAATTCTGTTAAATAATGTTGAATAACTACAGAATTGAAATAGTAACTAATAATGCGGAGCATGGCGCCATTTAAAGTCGGGAGGCCTTCAAAATCTAATTTTCAAATCTTCTCAATAATGCCTCCCGACTGCGAATGGCGCCATGTTCCGCATTATAATTTACTATTTCAATTCTGTAGTTATTCAACATTATTTAACAGAATTATAGACAACTGGACTTGTTTTTTCCTCTTTAGTTTTTTACACAATCTGGTTTTTTGATTTTTTAGATTTATTTTTTCTTTCTTTTTTAATATTCCATCAAAATGAAAAATTTTTTTGAGCTTAAGTAAAAAATAAGCATTCTTCAAACCAATTAAAAAGACTTATAAAAGAGAATTCACATAAAATTTATTTTACAGTTAGTATTACAGAAAAAATTTTCAATCTCCTACACAAAAAATTAATTTTTTACAACTGTTTTCCTGAAGCATGTAAAACTCATGTACTTGTTTAGCAATTCTTACTCAAAATTCTCTGACTTTAGCGTGCTCTAGCCCCGTTAAAAAGTGTTAAATCTGAAAAATTTTTTTAAATTCGTTTGCATTATATTGTTATCTCTCGATACATTTTTATCTACAATGTAACAACTTCTATTTTTTGTATTTTTGTCTATGGGACACAGCATTGTGTGCCGTGTACTAGTAATATACATGAAGCAATTCAGATGTTTAAACATGTGCTGCCTCTGAAAATGTGTCCGCTTCGGCCACATATGTTACATTTGAATTTTGGGACAAAAATACATATCGTGTACTATCAAAATTTGAACGCATGTAGCCACTACTATGTACTTATTACACGCCTCATAAGCGAAGCGTTGAGGTGGGTACTACTCTCACTTCACGCGAAGCTACTGATTTTTCTAACTTAAAATGGCTCTATTATTATCATATATTGCACTTGTAAAAAATATATACACAAATATTAAGAAAAAATACTATTTTTAGCACTCATGACATTTTTAATGTAATTTTTATTATTTAAACTAATTAAAAAACTGTTTAAAAAAGTTATGTCTTGGACGTCCGTTTGTCTATATGACCGGATCCTGTATGTGGGCACGATAACGACCGAAAGACTTCACTAGTCGAGTCCTTTTTTCATTACGCTTCAGTATAATTAGGAATAGAAGCCTATTTAATTTCACGGTCTAAATGAGATTATGAGGCTTGCACTTTTGGATTTTCCAAACTATTTAAAAAATGTAACCAATATGCTGAAAATTCTCGTGACGTCAGAGCCACATTCGCATGTGGATTTTTATATTTCGTGTACTACAGGATTAAGCCAAGTGGCATCTTTGATTAGCTGACTTTGTAGCAACGCTCACAATATAGACAAACGCATACCAAAACAGCTAACTTTATTTTAACCAACTTATCAAACTCCATATACACACATACATTTTAATTTTTAATCAGGGACAGAAACCATTAAAAAATGGGTTCAGGTTCGGGTTCGGGTTCGGGTTAATCAAAATAAAAAGTTCAGGTTCGGGTTCGGTTCAGGGTTCTGTTCGGGCTTAAAACCAAAATTTAAACGAGCGCAATTATTTTGCTTAATAATAAAATACATAAATCAATTTTACATTCACGTTTATACGTTTAAACACTACCTGCCTGTTCTGTAAATCGAGTGGTTTTAAAAACGCTCGATTTAGAAAAATTAAATCCACTAATAGCAAACTTTTTTCGTACTTTTCAGCAATTTCATATTTTTTAGAGCTTAAAATATCATATCTGAAATGGGGGCATTATTTATTTTTTGAAGCCGAGATATTTACTCGGATTCGGTTTACTCAACAGGGCCGTATATTCTTTTTATTAATTTAATTAAATTTAACTTATTTAGCTTTCGAAAAACTTTTTTCAACTTTGTAGCGAACGTACCGTATTGACATAATAAAATATACTTCAAATAAGAAATGATTAGAAATACCCAGAACAAGAAAAAGCAAAATATTTTGGCAACCATTCGGTACTTTTAAAAATTGCAAATATAGTCAGCTTTCGGGGTGCTGCCACCGGGTATGATTTTGCTTTGGTCGTTATTTTATTTTGATTTTGTTTTTAATTTTTTTTGCATGCAAGATATGTAATGTTTTTTATTATTCTTCTATTGAATATTTTTTTATTTTTGAACCCGAAACTTGCTGAATTTTTGGGTTCAACGGGTTCGGGTTCAAAGTCTCTATAAACAGGGAACCTCAACCCGGGTTCGGTTTCAGTCCCTGTTTTTAATACATCGCGTTTGACAGACTTGATAAGAATTGCTGCTTTGGGGATTTGTCCCCAAATAGGGGATTTTTTTTTGGGATTGGTGATAAAACTTTTGTGAAAATCTCCAGGGGATTTTTGTGGAAACACTATTTTCGCTGGGGATTTTAAATCTATTTCTTCTGCACCAAAATCATTTCAAAATACCAGTCACCCAACAACTATGGTGTGTTGTGTGGCGTACTAGACCTCTTTAAAGAGGCAAAGTGAATCAGTAAAACACAAAAATATCTCAGAACTGCTTCATATAAAAATACTCTAAGAAGAGTTAAGTTTCATTCTCAAACGCTAAAACCTTTTAATACAAAGAACATGTACAACAAGATTGCATAACTGATTATTCAGAAGATAGATTGTGAAGTTTTTGAAATTATGAACATTAATACATATGCAATTGTTTTATTCTTGTGTGTTTTTTACGTTACTCTGTTTATATATGTACATACATATGTAAATACGTATTTAAAACTCAAAGTATAAACTTACGACGCATTCACTAATCATGCCTTTTCAAAGGGCTTCAAAGACCTGAAATAAGATCCAAAACTAATTCTTTTCTGCCTTCTCAGGATAGCCTTCTAGAAGGCCTCTACACTCTTGTTTAAAAGATCCGATACACATTCGTTCTCCCTTCTTTTGGAAGCAGTACCCTATTTTTAGATTTTTCGTTTTGTTTAATAAAAAATGTACTTTAGAAATAACAAACATTCTCGTATTCTTTTTTCGAAAATAATTTGTATATAAGACTGAAATTTACGTACAAGAGGCATCATATATGTAAGGGCATCAATGGGTTAAGTCTATGTTATTCACCATACCTTGAAAGCAACAAGCAAGAATGAAGAAGTAGTAATGAGGAGTATTCAATTGGCAGTCGGTGTGAAAAGTTGTATTAACAAACAGTTGAATATTAAATATTGTTAAAGTCGTTTAAAGTCGTCAAATCATTTTTTAAAAAAGTTGTCTAAAGTTTAGAGTCGAAAAGTCATTTAAAAGTTGCTAGAAGTGTAAAGTCGAAAATCATTTGAAAGTTGCCTACACTTTAATATTGTTGTACTATTTACATAACTTTACATTTCCCTTTAAAATTAAATATTATTGTTTTGTTTAAAAATTCTTAAATTTTTTATTCTTCTCATTCTTATGATTAGGAGTTTAATATAATATATTTAGTTTTTCTATGAGATTTTTGAGTAAAGGTTCCCTGACGATTTGCATTAGCCCCAATGAAATAGCCATAGGAACTAGCTAATACCCCTCCATAATCAATTTCAATGTATTTTAATAAAAATTTAATATTTTACTTAGAAAGTAAAATATTAAGTTGGGAAAAAGCACGTTAAAAATTTAAATTAATGTAATTTAATAATTCCCAAAAAAACAACTTTTTATTAAAACTTTATTTCTGGATAAGGAAATAACTTTAAGTAAACTGAATTATAAAACTAGATATTTGTGTTCTCATTTTGAAATTGGACACAAACTCTTTACATTTGGGGGCTCAACCTTCGAACAAAGTTGCTTTCAAAATGGCTTACATATATAAAACAGGTGCTTAATAATACATCAAATGTTTTTTTGGTTAAAAAGCTCGAAACTGTACTAGTGAACATAAAAAAACATACATACACAGCACATGAAATTTCTTAAATCAAGTGTCATTTAAAAGAATACCATAAAAAGCACAAAAATTACATATTAAAGCAGTATATAAGAATATAGAATGTCAATAAATGATTTCAAATAACGGATCTACAAAACCAGGCGACAGTAAAGTACATAATACAAGAGTACGAGCGAGAAGAAAAAGTGAGAGTGATAAAGGTGAAACAGACGTAGAAACACATAACATCGATGTGGTGAAAAAATCAAAGAAACTAAACAAAGGAAAAAATAAAAAAATTAAAGAAAAAGCAGAAGAAACCGAAAATAGTGCAAATAAATATATTGCAACAAAAAAAGTTACAGAAACCGAAAATAGTGGAAATAAAGAGATCAAAACAGAAACCGCGAATATTAAAGTAGCACAAATGCAAAAAATTTCAAAGAAGATTTAAATTTAAATGACAACAATCAATCAGACTTGAATAGTTTGATTCGTTTACTTAAAATTAAAATACAAAAGGACGACGAATATAACAACGAAGCTAATATCACGGTAGACACTTTTGCCAAAATAGTGCCAGACTTTGACGGGGAAAATATCACAGTGAAGCATTGCCTCGAAATTTTTGAGCAAAATGCTGAAGCATATGATTTGAATGAAAAGCAAAAATACGTTCATGCCGTTCATGAGTATTACTGAAGATGAGAATAATAGCGGCCTTAGGGAATATTGAAGAAAAGTCGGTAATTAGATACATAATAGACGGTCTGAAAATAAAAAGTGAACTGCTATATCAGATGTACACGCCAACGTCCTACAAAGATTTACGTGAAAAATACGATATATTTGAAACGATGAACGTGAATCCTGATTTTGATTATAAATGAATAAAAATGCAAACAATAATAATAATAAATTTATAAAATCTGAGCATTGCTATAATTGTGGTTCTACAGAACATAAAAATAATGAATGTAAAAGTCCTTCAAAATGTTTTAAGTGCAATAGATTTGGTCATATTGCTAAAAATTACAATAAAGCCAAAAGTACCGAAAAAACTGTGCAATTTGCTGTTGATCAGTCGCGTTTTAAGATGATTTATTTTAATAACATCGAAATCAAGTGCTTAGTGGATACCGGATCGGACATTTCGATTATAAAATACAGTATTTAGAAAAAACATTTCCCAGCACACGCGTTAGAACAATGTAAATCATTGTTACGTGGTTTTGGTAATGCAAAAACTGAACCAATCGGAAGTTTATTTGGTACGGTCCGCCTTGATGATAACCGCCTTGATGGTAACCGAACACAACTTTGTAATTATACCAGATAATAGTTTAATTTTTGACGGTATTATTGGACACGATTTTATTAATTTCAGTCTGATGGCAGACGGTAATGACTATATTTTTAAAACTAAAGAACTGCCGCGTGATGAACTTAAAGTATATAATATTAGCGCAGAAGAGATAGATGTTGACATAAAGTTCAGAGATACTGTAAGTAATTTAATTCAAAATTATACATTGACAAAATCAGCTGAATAATGTTCTGTTAAGATGCATGTAGTACCGAATGAAAAAATTAAACCTTTTAGACATGCTCCCAGTTGATTAGCACCAGCAGAAGAAGAAGCTTTAAACTCTCAAGTTAAAGAATGGTTAAAAGTGGCATAATAAGAAAATCTACATCAGATATAGCCAGTAGAGTAGTTGTTACCAAAAAGAAAAATGGTAGATATAGACTATGCATTGACTTTCGTCAATTGAACGACATGATATTAAAAGATGCATTTCCTATCCCCATTATTGATGAGGTTTTGCAAAAGCTAGCAAATCAAAAGTTTTTCACGGTAATGGATTTTTTCACGTTCCTGTCGAGGAGTCCATTAAAAAATATACGGCTTTCGTCACAAAAAGAGGTCTTTTTGAATTTAATGAAGCGCCGTTCGAGTTTTGCAACTCGCCAGCATGTATTGTACGCTACGTGGATTACGTTTTCCAAGATTTGATTAACGAAGATATCATGGACTTATACATTGATAACATCATTATTTATGGACAATTAGCAGATGAGTGCATCAGAAAGCTTGAACACGTTTTGAAGACAGCCGCACGTTACATTTTGAAGTTTACTTCGCCGAAATGCTCATTTATGAAGAACAAAATTGAATTTTTGGGACACTTGGTCGAAAATGGTAAAATATCTCCAAGTAACGCGAAAATAAAAGCAGTTTCAAAAGTAGCAGTACTTAAAAACATAAAAGGTATTATATCTTTCCTAGGCCTTACAGGTTATTTTCGAAGATTTATGGAAGGGTATGCTCAAATTGTTCGTCCTTTGACCGACCTCTTGAAAAAAGACACTGCGTTTTGCATTGGTCAAAAAGAATTAAATGCAATAAATATGATTAAGCAAATGCTAATAAGAGAACCACTGTTGCGGTTGTATAATAGGGAAGCTGAAACTGAGCTTCATAGGGATGCCTGAAAAGATGGGTTTGCCGCGGCACTAATGCAAAAATATGATAATCAATTTCATACTGTATTTTTTTATAGTAAAAAAACTTTTGGTAACAGATTTTGCTGCTTTTAAGCAAACTATTCAAAAGAAAGACATACCAAGTGATGTAACACAATGGGTGATGTATTTACAAGATTTCACATACACCGTCGAGCATCGCACCGCAAGTCGCTTAAAACATGTTGATCACCTGAGTCGTTAACCAGTCGATGTTATGCTTGTCTCGTCAGATATACCTGCCAGATTTAAAAAACTGCAAAACGAAGATGAATGTGCCAAAGCAGTCGTAAAAGCGTTGCAGACAGGTCCTCACGAAAGCTATAAACTAAAAGGAGGTCTTTTGTATAAATGTCTTGACGGTACTGATTTGTTGTTTGTACCAAAAACTATTGAGTCCGAAATAATCAGAAATGCGCATATGAACGGTCATTTTGCTAAGGAAAAAACAATGAATGCAGTACTTCAGAAATACTTTATTCCGCATGTAGAACGCAAGGTTGAACAAATCGTAAGCAATTGTGTTGAATGCATTATTTACAACAAAAAGGCTAGTAAAAAGAAGGCTTTTTACACTGCATAGAAAAAGGGAACGTTCCGCTGCATACCATACATGTCGACCACTTGGGTCCGTTAGACGCTACATCAAAACATTATAAATATATATTTGCAGCTGTTGACAAAATTTGTTTAATTGTTCGCGACAAAAACAACGAGCGCAGAAGAAGTAATTCATCATCTACAAATGTGGTGAAATATTTTTGGTTTTCCTTGCCGAATAATCAGCGATCGAGGTTCTGCATTTACCTCTAAGGTGTTTGAAGAATTTTGCCGTAAATCAGGTGTTGAACACGTCGTAACTACAACGGGTATACCACGCAGCAACGGGCAAATTGAGCGAGTGAGTCGCACAATTTTATCAATCATCGCCAAACTGTCGCAAGATGAAGCAGCTAAATGGTTTAAATATATCGGAAGAGTGCAAAAGGCTATCAATTCATGCTTTCATAGTTCGACCAAAACATCACCATTCGATATAATGTTTGGTACAAAAATTAAAACTGTTATCGACACCAATATACTTGAAATGCTTGAAAACGAACTGAAGAACGGCAGCAAGCGAGAGCAGAAACGAAGCGGCAAATAGAAAAGGCTCAAGAAACATACAAACGCAATTTTGACAAGAAGCGGAAGGAAGCAGTAGTTTATAAAGTTGGCGATTTAGTCGCAATAAAGCGAACTCAGTTCGTGGCCGGCCGAAAGCTTGCAAGCGAATATCTAGGTCCATACGAAGTTACAAAAGTCAAAAGAAGCAACCGGTACGAGGTGAAAAAGGTAGCTGATTGTGAAGGCCCAAGTAGTACATCAACCAGTTGCGACTTCATGAAGCCTTGGAGGCAACAAGCAAGAATGAAGAAGTAGTAATGAGGAGTAGTTGGTGAGAAAAGTTGTATTAATAAACAGTTGAATATTAAATATTGTTAAAGTCGCTTAAAGTCGTCAAATCATTTTTTAAAAAGTTGTCTAAAATTTAGAGTCGAAAAGTCATTTAAAAGTTGCTAAAAGTGTAAAGTCGAAAATCATTTGAAAGTTGCCTACAGTTTAATATTGTTGTACTATTTACATAACTTTACATTTCCCTTTAAAATTAAATATTACTGTTTAAAAATTCTTAAATTTTTTAACTATTAAAACTTTAATTCTGGATAAGGAAATAACTTTAAATAAACTGAATTATAAAACTACATATTTATTCTATATTAGATACAGCCAATATAGTTGTTACCAAAAAGAAAAATGGTAGATATAGAATATGCATTGACTTTCGTCAATTGAACGACATGATATTAAAAGATGCATTTCCTGTCCCCATTGTTGATGAGGTTTTGCAAAAGCTAGCAAATCAAAAGTTTTTCACGGTAATGGATTTTTTCACGTTCCTGTCGAGGAGTCCATTAAAAAATATACGGCTTTCGTCACAAAAAGAGGTCTTTTTGAATTTAATGAAGCGCCGTTCGAGTTTTGCAACTCGCCAGCATGTTTTGTACGCTACGTGAATTACGTTTTCCAAGATTTGATTAACGAAGATATCATGGACTTATACATTGATAACATCATTATTTATGGAAAATTAGCAGATGAGTGCATCAGAAAGCTTGAACACGTTTTGAAGACAGCCGCACGTTACATTTTGAAGTTTAATTGGGCGAAATGCTCATTTATGAAGAACAAGATTGAATTTTTGGGACACTTGGTCGAAAATGGTAAAATATCTCCAAGTAACGCGAAAATAAAAGCAGTTTCAAAAGTAGCAGTACTTAAAAACATAAAAGGTATTCAATCTTTCCTAGGCCTTACAGGTTATTTTCGAAGATTTGTGGAAGGGTATGCTCAAATTGTTCGTCCTTTGACCGACCTCTTGAAAAAAGACACTGCGTTTTGCATTGGTCAAAAAGAATTAAATGCAATAAATATGATTAAGCAAATGCTAATAAGAGAACCACTGTTGCGGTTGTATAATAGGGAAGCTGAAACTGAGCTTCATACGGATGCCTGAAAAGATGGGTTTGCCGCGGCACTAAAACAAAAATATGATAATCAATTTCATACTGTATTTTTTTATAGTAAAAAAACTTTTGGTAACAGATTTTGCTGCTTTTAAGCAAACTATTCAAAAGAAAGACATACCAAGTGATGTAGCACAATGGGTGATGTATTTACAAGATTTCACATACACCGTCGAGCATCGCACCGCAAGTCGCTTAAAACATGTTGATCACCTGAGTCGTTAACCAGTCGATGTTATGCTTGTCTCGTCAGATATATCTGCCAGATTTAAAAAACTGCAAAACGAAGATGAATGTGCCAAAGCAGTCGTAAAAGCGTTGCAGACAGGTCCCCACGAAAGCTATAAACTAAAAGGAGGTCTTTTGTATAAATGTCTTGACGGTACTGATTTGTTGTTTGTACCAAAAACTATTGAGTCCGAAATAATCAGAAATGCGCATATGAACGGTCATTTTGCTAAGGAAAAAACAATGAATGCAGTACTTCAGAAATACTTTATTCCGCATGTAGAACGCAAGGTTGAACAAATCGTAAGCAATTGTGTTGAATGCATTATTTACAACAAAAAGGCTAGTAAAAAGAAGGCTTTTTACACTGCATAGAAAAAGGGAACGTTCCGCTGCATACCATACATGTCGACCACTTGGGTCCGTTAGACGCTACATCAAAACATTATAAATATATATTTGCAGCTGTTGACAAAATTTGTTTAATTGTTCGCGACAAAAACAACGAGCGCAGAAGAAGTAATTCATCATCTACAAATGTGGTGAAATATTTTTGGTTTTCCTTGCCGAATAATCAGCGATCGAGGTTCTGCATTTACCTCTAAGGTGTTTGAAGAATTTTGCCGTAAATCAGGTGTTGAACACGTCGTAACTACAACGGGTATACCACGCAGCAACGGGCAAATTGAGCGAGTGAATCGCACAATTTTATCAATCATCGCCAAACTGTCGCAAGATGAAGCAGCTAAATGGTTTAAATATATCGGAAGAGTGCAAAAGGCTATCAATTCATGCTTTCATAGTTCGACCAAAACATCACCATTCGATATAATGTTTGGTACAAAAATTAAAACTGTTATCGACACCAATATACTTGAAATGCTTGAAAACGAACTGAAGAACGGCAGCAAGCGAGAGCAGAAACGAAGCGTCAAATAGAAAAGGCTCAAGAAACATACAAACGCAATTTTGACAAGAAGCGGAAGGAAGCAGTAGTTTATAAAGTTGGCGATTTAGTCGCAATAAAGCGAACTCAGTTCGTGGCCGGCCGAAAGCTTGCAAGCGAATATCTAGGTCCATACGAAGTTACAAAAGTCAAAAGAAGCAACCGGTACGAGGTGAAAAAGGTAGCTGATTGTGAAGGCCCAAGTAGTACATCAACCAGTTGCGACTTCATGAAGCCTTGGAGGCAACAAGCAAGAATGAAGAAGTAGTAATGAGGAGTAGTTGGTGAGAAAAGTTGTATTAATAAACAGTTGAATATTAAATATTGTTAAAGTCGCTTAAAGTCGTCAAATCATTTTTTAAAAAGTTGTCTAAAATTTAGAGTCGAAAAGTCATTTAAAAGTTGCTAAAAGTGTAAAGTCGAAAATCATTTGAAAGTTGCCTACAGTTTAATATTGTTGTACTATTTACATAACTTTACATTTCCCTTTAAAATTAAATATTACTGTTTAAAAATTCTTAAATTTTTTAACTATTAAAACTTTAATTCTGGATAAGGAAATAACTTTAAATAAACTGAATTATAAAACTACATATTTATTCTATATTAGATACAGCCAATATAGTTGTTACCAAAAAGAAAAATGGTAGATATAGAATATGCATTGACTTTCGTCAATTGAACGACATGATATTAAAAGATGCATTTCCTGTCCCCATTGTTGATGAGGTTTTGCAAAAGCTAGCAAATCAAAAGTTTTTCACGGTAATGGATTTTTTCACGTTCCTGTCGAGGAGTCCATTAAAAAATATACGGCTTTCGTCACAAAAAGAGGTCTTTTTGAATTTAATGAAGCGCCGTTCGAGTTTTGCAACTCGCCAGCATGTTTTGTACGCTACGTGAATTACGTTTTCCAAGATTTGATTAACGAAGATATCATGGACTTATACATTGATAACATCATTATTTATGGAAAATTAGCAGATGAGTGCATCAGAAAGCTTGAACACGTTTTGAAGACAGCCGCACGTTACATTTTGAAGTTTAATTGGGCGAAATGCTCATTTATGAAGAACAAGATTGAATTTTTGGGACACTTGGTCGAAAATGGTAAAATATCTCCAAGTAACGCGAAAATAAAAGCAGTTTCAAAAGTAGCAGTACTTAAAAACATAAAAGGTATTCAATCTTTCCTAGGCCTTACAGGTTATTTTCGAAGATTTGTGGAAGGGTATGCTCAAATTGTTCGTCCTTTGACCGACCTCTTGAAAAAAGACACTGCGTTTTGCATTGGTCAAAAAGAATTAAATGCAATAAATATGATTAAGCAAATGCTAATAAGAGAACCACTGTTGCGGTTGTATAATAGGGAAGCTGAAACTGAGCTTCATACGGATGCCTGAAAAGATGGGTTTGCCGCGGCACTAAAACAAAAATATGATAATCAATTTCATACTGTATTTTTTTATAGTAAAAAAACTTTTGGTAACAGATTTTGCTGCTTTTAAGCAAACTATTCAAAAGAAAGACATACCAAGTGATGTAGCACAATGGGTGATGTATTTACAAGATTTCACATACACCGTCGAGCATCGCACCGCAAGTCGCTTAAAACATGTTGATCACCTGAGTCGTTAACCAGTCGATGTTATGCTTGTCTCGTCAGATATATCTGCCAGATTTAAAAAACTGCAAAACGAAGATGAATGTGCCAAAGCAGTCGTAAAAGCGTTGCAGACAGGTCCCCACGAAAGCTATAAACTAAAAGGAGGTCTTTTGTATAAATGTCTTGACGGTACTGATTTGTTGTTTGTACCAAAAACTATTGAGTCCGAAATAATCAGAAATGCGCATATGAACGGTCATTTTGCTAAGGAAAAAACAATGAATGCAGTACTTCAGAAATACTTTATTCCGCATGTAGAACGCAAGGTTGAACAAATCGTAAGCAATTGTGTTGAATGCATTATTTACAACAAAAAGGCTAGTAAAAAGAAGGCTTTTTACACTGCATAGAAAAAGGGAACGTTCCGCTGCATACCATACATGTCGACCACTTGGGTCCGTTAGACGCTACATCAAAACATTATAAATATATATTTGCAGCTGTTGACAAAATTTGTTTAATTGTTCGCGACAAAAACAACGAGCGCAGAAGAAGTAATTCATCATCTACAAATGTGGTGAAATATTTTTGGTTTTCCTTGCCGAATAATCAGCGATCGAGGTTCTGCATTTACCTCTAAGGTGTTTGAAGAATTTTGCCGTAAATCAGGTGTTGAACACGTCGTAACTACAACGGGTATACCACGCAGCAACGGGCAAATTGAGCGAGTGAATCGCACAATTTTATCAATCATCGCCAAACTGTCGCAAGATGAAGCAGCTAAATGGTTTAAATATATCGGAAGAGTGCAAAAGGCTATCAATTCATGCTTTCATAGTTCGACCAAAACATCACCATTCGATATAATGTTTGGTACAAAAATTAAAACTGTTATCGACACCAATATACTTGAAATGCTTGAAAACGAACTGAAGAACGGCAGCAAGCGAGAGCAGAAACGAAGCGTCAAATAGAAAAGGCTCAAGAAACATACAAACGCAATTTTGACAAGAAGCGGAAGGAAGCAGTAGTTTATAAAGTTGGCGATTTAGTCGCAATAAAGCGAACTCAGTTCGTGGCCGGCCGAAAGCTTGCAAGCGAATATCTAGGTCCATACGAAGTTACAAAAGTCAAAAGAAGCAACCGGTACGAGGTGAAAAAGGTAGCTGATTGTGAAGGCCCAAGTAGTACATCAACCAGTTGCGACTTCATGAAGCCTTGGAGGCAACAAGCAAGAATGAAGAAGTAGTAATGAGGAGTAGTTGGTGAGAAAAGTTGTATTAATAAACAGTTGAATATTAAATATTTTTAAAGTCGCTTAAAGTCGTCAAATCATTTTTTAAAAAGTTGTCTAAAATTTAGAGTCGAAAAGTCATTTAAAAGTTGCTAAAAGTGTAAAGTCGAAAATCATTTGAAAGTTGCCTACAGTTTAATATTGTTGTACTATTTACATAACTTTACATTTCCCTTTAAAATTAAATATTACTGTTTAAAAATTCTTAAATTTTTTAACTATTAAAACTTTAATTCTGGATAAGGAAATAACTTTAAATAAACTGAATTATAAAACTACATATTTATTATATATTAGATACAGCCAGTATAGTTGTTACCAAAAAGAAAAATGGTAGATATAGAATATGCATTGACTTTCGTCAATTGAACGACATGATATTAAAAGATGCATTTCCTGTCCCCATTGTTGATGAGGTTTTGCAAAAGCTAGCAAATCAAAAGTTTTTCACGGTAATGGATTTTTTCACGTTCCTGTCGAGGAGTCCATTAAAAAATATACGGCTTTCGTCACAAAAAGAGGTCTTTTTGAATTTAATGAAGCGCCGTTCGAGTTTTGCAACTCGCCAGCATGTTTTGTACGCTACGTGAATTACGTTTTCCAAGATTTGATTAACGAAGATATCATGGACTTATACATTGATAACATCATTATTTATGGAAAATTAGCAGATGAGTGCATCAGAAAGCTTGAACACGTTTTGAAGACAGCCGCACGTTACATTTTGAAGTTTAATTGGGCGAAATGCTCATTTATGAAGAACAAGATTGAATTTTTGGGACACTTGGTCGAAAATGGTAAAATATCTCCAAGTAACGCGAAAATAAAAGCAGTTTCAAAAGTAGCAGTACTTAAAAACATAAAAGGTATTCAATCTTTCCTAGGCCTTACAGGTTATTTTCGAAGATTTGTGGAAGGGTATGCTCAAATTGTTCGTCCTTTGACCGACCTCTTGAAAAAAGACACTGCGTTTTGCATTGGTCAAAAAGAATTAAATGCAATAAATATGATTAAGCAAATGCTAATAAGAGAACCACTGTTGCGGTTGTATAATAGGGAAGCTGAAACTGAGCTTCATACGGATGCCTCAAAAGATGGGTTTGCCGCGGCACTAATGCAAAAATATGATAATCAATTTCATACTGTATTTTTTTATAGTAAAAAAACTTTTGGTAACAGATTTTGCTGCTTTTAAGCAAACTATTCAAAAGAAAGACATACCAAGTGATGTAGCACAATGGGTGATGTATTTACAAGATTTCACATACACCGTCGAGCATCGCACTGCAAGTCGCTTAAAACATGTTGATCACCTGAGTCGTTACCCAGTCGATGTTATGCTTGTCTCGTCAGATATATCTGCCAGATTTAAAAAACTGCAAAACGAAGATGAATGTGCCAAAGCAGTCGTAAAAGCGTTGCAGACAGGTCCTCACGAAAACTATAAACTAAAAGGAGGTCTTTTGTATAAATGTCTTGACGGTAATGATTTGTTGTTTGTACCAAAAACTATTGAGTCCGAAATAATCAGAAATCCGCATATGAACGGTCATTTTGCTAAGGAAAAAACAATGAATGCAGTACTTCAGAAATACTTTATTCCGCATTTAGAACGCAAGGTTGAACAAATCGTAAGCAATTGTGTTGAATGCATTATTTACAACAAAAAGGCTAGTAAAAAGAAGGCTTTTTACACTGCATAGAAAAAGGGAACGTTCCGCTGCATACCATACATGTCGACCACTTGGGTCCGTTAGATGCTACATCAAAACATTATAAATATATATTTGCAGCTGTTGACAAAATTTGTTTAATTGTTCGCGACAAAAACAACGAGCGCCGAAGAAGTAATTCATCATCTACAAATGTGGTGAAATATTTTTGGTTTTCCTTGCCGAATAATCAGCGATCGAGGTTCTGCATTTACCTCTAAGGTGTTTGAAGAATTTTGCCGTAAATCAGGTGTTGAACACGTCGTAACTACAACGGGTATACCACGCAGCAACGGGCAAATTGAGCGAGTGAATCGCACAATTTTATCAATCATCGCCAAACTGTCGCAAGATGAAGCAGCTAAATGGTTTAAATATATCGGAAGAGTGCAAAAGGCTATCAATTCATGCTTTCATAGTTCGACCAAAACATCACCATTCGATATAATGTTTGGTACAAAAATTAAAACTGCTATCGACACCAATATACTTGAAATGCTTGAAAACGAACTGATTAATCATTTTAATGAAGAACGGCAGCAAGCGAGAGCAGAAACGAAGCGGCAAATAGAAAAGGCTCAAGAAACATACAAACGCAATTTTGACAAGAAGCGGAAGGAAGCAGTAGTTTATAAAGTTGGCGATTTAGTCGCAATAAAGCGAACTCAGTTCGTGGCCGGCCGAAAGCTTGCAAGCGAATATCTAGGTCCATACGAAGTTACAAAAGTCAAAAGAAGCAACCGGTACGAGGTGAAAAAGGTAGCTGACTGTGAAGGCCCAAGTAGTACATCAACCAGTTGCGACTTCATGAAGCCTTGGAGGCAACAAGCAAGAATGAAGAAGTAGTAATGAGGAGTAGTTGGTGAGAAAAGTTGTATTAATAAACAGTTGAATATTAAATAGTTTTAAAGTCGCTTAAAGTCGTCAAATCATTTTTTAAAAAGTTGTCTAAAATTTAGAGTCGAAAAGTCATTTAAAAGTTGCTAAAAGTGTAAAGTCGAAAATCATTTGAAAGTTGCCTACAGTTTAATATTGTTGTACTATTTACATAACTTTACATTTCCCTTTAAAATTAAATATTACTGTTTAAAAATTCTTAAATTTTTTAACTATTAAAACTTTAATTCTGGATAAGGAAATAACTTTAAATAAACTGAATTATAAAACTACATATTTATTATATATTAGATACAGCCAGTATAGTTGTTACCAAAAAGAAAAATGGTAGATATAGAATATGCATTGACTTTCGTCAATTGAACGGCATGATATTAAAAGATGCATTTCCTGTCCCCATTGTTGATGAGGTTTTGCAAAAGCTAGCAAATCAAAAGTTTTTCACGGTAATGGATTTTTTCACGTTCCTGTCGAGGAGTCCATTAAAAAATATACGGCTTTCGTCACAAAAAGAGGTCTTTTTGAATTTAATGAAGCGCCGTTCGAGTTTTGCAACTCGCCAGCATGTTTTGTACGCTACGTGAATTACGTTTTCCAAGATTTGATTAACGAAGATATCATGGACTTATACATTGATAACATCATTATTTATGGAAAATTAGCAGATGAGTGCATCAGAAAGCTTGAACACGTTTTGAAGACAGCCGCACGTTACATTTTGAAGTTTAATTGGGCGAAATGCTCATTTATGAAGAACAAGATTGAATTTTTGGGACACTTGGTCGAAAATGGTAAAATATCTCCAAGTAACGCGAAAATAAAAGCAGTTTCAAAAGTAGCAGTACTTAAAAACATAAAAGGTATTCAATCTTTCCTAGGCCTTACAGGTTATTATCGAAGATTTGTGGAAGGGTATGCTCAAATTGTTCGTCCTTTGACCGACCTCTTGAAAAAAGACACTGCGTTTTGCATTGGTCAAAAAGAATTAAATGCAATAAATATGATTAAGCAAATGCTAATAAGAGAACTACTGTTGCGGTTGTATAATAGGGAAGCTGAAACTGAGCTTCATACGGATGCCTCAAAAGATGGGTTTGCCGCGGCACTAATGCAAAAATATGATAATCAATTTCATACTGTATTTTTTTATAGTAAAAAAACTTTTGGTAACAGATTTTGCTGCTTTTAAGCAAACTATTCAAAAGAAAGACATACCAAGTGATGTAGCACAATGGGTGATGTATTTACAAGATTTCACATACACCGTCGAGCATCGCACTGCAAGTCGCTTAAAACATGTTGATCACCTGAGTCGTTACCCAGTCGATGTTATGCTTGTCTCGTCAGATATATCTGCCAGATTTAAAAAACTGCAAAACGAAGATGAATGTGCCAAAGCAGTCGTAAAAGCGTTGCAGACAGGTCCTCACGAAAACTATAAACTAAAAGGAGGTCTTTGGTATAAATGTCTTGACGGTAATGATTTGTTGTTTGTACCAAAAACTATTGAGTCCGAAATAATCAGAAATCCGCATATGAACGGTCATTTTGCTAAGGAAAAAACAATGAATGCAGTACTTCAGAAATACTTTATTCCGCATTTAGAACGCAAGGTTGAACAAATCGTAAGCAATTGTGTTGAATGCATTATTTACAACAAAAAGGCTAGTAAAAAGAAGGCTTTTTACACTGCATAGAAAAAGGGAACGTTCCGCTGCATACCATACATGTCGACCACTTGGGTCCGTTAGATGCTACATCAAAACATTATAAATATATATTTGCAGCTGTTGACAAAATTTGTTTAATTGTTCGCGACAAAAACAACGAGCGCCGAAGAAGTAATTCATCATCTACAAATGTGGTGAAATATTTTTGGTTTTCCTTGCCGAATAATCAGCGATCGAGGTTCTGCATTTACCTCTAAGGTGTTTGAAGAATTTTGCCGTAAATCAGGTGTTGAACACGTCGTAACTACAACGGGTATACCACGCAGCAACGGGCAAATTGAGCGAGTGAATCGCACAATTTTATCAATCATCGCCAAACTGTCGCAAGATATATCGGAAGAGTGCAAAAGGCTATCAATTCATGCTTTCATAGTTCGACCAAAACATCACCATTCGATATAATGTTTGGTACAAAAATTAAAACTGCTATCGACACCAATATACTTGAAATGCTTGAAAACGAACTGATTAATCATTTTAATGAAGAACGGCAGCAAGCGAGAGCAGAAACGAAGCGGCAAATAGAAAAGGCTCAAGAAACATACAAACGCAATTTTGACAAGAAGCGGAAGGAAGCAGTAGTTTATAAAGTTGGCGATTTAGTCGCAATAAAGCGAACTCAGTTCGTGGCCGGCCGAAAGCTTGCAAGCGAATATCTAGGTACATACGAAGTTACAAAAGTCAAAAGAAGCAACCGGTACGAGGTGAAAAAGGTAGCTGATTGTGAAGGCCCAAGTAGTACATCAACCAGTTGCGACTTCATGAAGCCTTGGAGGCAACAAGCAAGAATGAAGAAGTAGTAATGAGGAGTATTTGGTGAGAAAAGTTGTATTAATAAACAGTTGAATATTAAATATTGTTAAAGTCGCTTAAAGTCGTCAAATCATTTTTAAAAAAGTTGTCTAAAATTTAGAGTCGAAAAGTCATTTAAAAGTTGCTAAAAGTGTAAAGTCGAAAATCATTTGAAAGTTGCCTACAGTTTAATATTGTTGTACTATTTACATAACTTTACATTTCCCTTTAAAATTAAATATTACTGTTTAAAAATTCATAATTTTTTTAACTATTAAAACTTTAATTCTGGATAAGGAAAGAACTTTAAATAAACTGAATTATAAAACTACACATTTGTGTTCTCATTTTGAAATTGGACACACACTCTTTACATATATGCTGCTATTATGTCGTTTGTGTTGCACCTACTATATACATCATGTACAATTCCTTCTTAATACTAGTGGTCTGAAACAATTGATGGTACTATCGATACTATCGATAGTTTTTGACTATCGAATCACTATCGATAGTTTTCAATACTATCGATAGTTGACGATAGTTTTTAGTAATATGATTATTTCGATCGTATTTGCTTTGTGAATCCAAATTGATTATTAGGCTAAGGTTCGTAACGTTTTATTCAGAAAGAATTGGGCATGATTAATATTCCAAGGTACAAGGGAAAAATTAAAATCAACTTAATTTTTCAACGTACACAGCAGAACACAGTAGCGCCACACGCTGGGAAAGTGCATTTTTATATCAGCTTGAGAGTGAATTAATTCTCGTATTCAATTTTCACGAAAAAGTTGTATATATAAGAATTAAAATCACATTCAACAGAGCCACCTGACAAGTGGTGATAGCAAATACACGTAAGCACTGACGATGGAAGTGTAGCGGCTTCCGAAAGTGACGCTACTTTGTTCAGCTGTGTACGTTGAAATATTAAGTTGATATTAATTTTTCCCCTTGTTCCTTGGAATATTATTTATACCCAATTCTTTCTGAATATAACGTTACGAACCTTAGCCTAATAATCAATTTAGATTCACAAAGCAAATACGTTCGAAATAATCATATTAATAAACAATTAGCTACTGGCTTGAGCTTTTCACATGTTTACATGTTCATATCGTTACCTTAATATAAAAAGGCCGTAACTCATTATTTTTTGAAATTGTTTTTTTTTATATTTCGATAGGAGAACATCTAGTCTATCGAAAATTGCAATAATCTCGATTTCAAAAAAAAAGAATGAGTTAGGGCCTTTCTATATTAAGGTAACGATATATACTTAAGTATAAAATCATACCAAAAAAGTTTTTCTTGAGTAGAACAAAAATCAAAAAAATGGGAATGAAGAAAAATAAACCGACGGCAACGCTGGGAATGTGCACTTTAATATCAGCTTGAGAGTGATTTAATTCTCGTATTCAATTTTCACGAAAAAAGTTGTATATAAGTTAATGCCCAATCTTATTGTTATTAGTTCTCATTATTATTTTTGCATTGTCATTATTCTTATTTTCATTAATATTGATCTCTTTATAATCAAGAGTATTATTGAAGACCTCATTTAAAAGGAGTTAATCTTTTTTGTGTTTTACTCGAAGTAAATATGTTTTAGTTTTAAAATTCCAGTCTCGTCGGAACAGTTGCTAAAAGCGATCCTCATAGCGGGAAAGCAAGGGAAACATTACAATTGAAATAAACTAATGTAAATTAAAATACAGAAAAACAAGATAAGTTTAATTACAACAATTAATATAATTTAATTACATTAAACTTTATGAAACAATTAAAATATTAAAATTAAAACCTAAGTGAAATTATTGTTAAAATAAATAAAGTAACTGAAATATAAAATTCTAAATAATTGTTGTTTTTGCACGGATCCCGTTTACCTATTAAGAAACACATCATAGAAGTTAACTTATATAAGAATTAAAATCACATTCAACAGAGCCACCTGACAGGTGGTGATAGCAAATACACGTGAGCACTGACGATGGAAGTGTAGCGGCTTCCGAAAGTGCCGCTACTCTGTTCTGCTGTGTACGTTGAAAAATTAAGTTGATGTTAATTTTTCCCTTGTTCCTTGGAATATTAATCATGCCCAATTCTTTCTGAATATAACGTTACGAACCTTAGCCTAATAATCAATTAAATGAATACTTTACCTAAATATTGGAATTTTTCTAACGTAACAATAATAAATAATTGCTAGTTTAGGAGAGACAATATAATTAACGAAATAATTATATAACTAAAGATATAATTCTATGAGCGTCGACGATTTAATTTTGAGCTTAGAACGTTTAAATATAGATTCTTCAGTAGAAAAGAACAAAATGGCTGCTGAAGCGATCCAAGCATTATTAACAACTGCTGTTTTCCAGGCCACAGAGCAAACCCAGAGAATTTTTCAGAGTAGTATTGACGATTTGACCAGGAGATTATCGCTTTTAGAAACACCACTTCGTGTGGAGGACTATAGGCCGATCGGATTATTATCAGATATTGTTTGCAACGAATCGCTTGATATCGTGAAATCAATACCTGAATTTGACGGAAATACCGCAATATATGTTTCTTGGCGCCAAGCTGCCGTGACTGCCCATAAGTTGTACGAGAGTTATGAAGGTAGCTCAAAGTATTATCAGGCAGTGGCAATAATAAGAAACAAAATAGTAGGCGCTGCAGATACTGTTTTAAGTTCATACAATACTGTACTGAACTTTATGGCTATACTAGCGAGACTCGATTTTTCATACGGTGATAAAAAAGGTATTTATACGTTAGAGCAAGAACTTTCGACGCTTAGGCAAGGCTCTAATACTATCTCTCATTTTTATGATGAGGTGGAACAAAAGTTAACCGCAATACTTAATAAGGTTTTGATGTCTAATGAAGGAAATCCGGCTTTAATAGAATCGCTTAGTCAAAAATACAGAGAAAATGCTCTTCGAGTTTTCATTTCCGCTTTACGTCGACCAATGTGCGACATATTATTTTCCAGTAGACCTATCGACTTGCCCTCTGCTCTCGCTTTGGCACAAGAGCTAGAGACTAACAATTTACGTTATAATTTCGCTACAAAATTTTGGAATCATTCTAGAGGAAACACTTTTAATAACTCACCTCATTACCAGCCTATAATGCCAAACCCTGCTCAAGAAGCACAATCTCGGTATCAGAATATTGTCCAAAACCACACAAGATATGAAGTCCCACAGCAAAGACAATTCCATTCCAATAGAAACAGTAATCGAGTTCCTCAAGTTTTATCTAATCGTTCAAGACAATATCAACCCATGGATATTGACCCAAGTTCTCGTTTAAATTTTCGGCAACGAAGCAATAGCCACCATAATACTCAGAAATCTCAACAGCCAATTGCTTTAGAAAGACCTTTTGAAACCATTCGTCAAAGTCAGAACAATTTTCAAAGAATAAATCATTTCAGCCAACAACATAATTTTGGAAATCCGCAGCCTGAATGTTTTTATAACCGTCATTTGAATTACACCCGGGACGAACATCAAGATACTGTTGATAACGTATCTCGTGTTGATCCTTCTGAAAATTGCTTTGAGGATGAGATAAATTTTTTAGACGTGGGTCCCTCCTCTCATACATCGAAAGGACAATAGGAGGAAGGACGTTAAAACTGCTGATAGACACTGGTACATCGAAGAATTATATAAAGAAAAGTATTCGACTGTGCCGGTTTTTTAACTTAAAAAACCCGGACTATTCGAAAAATCAACATTTTGAAGAAACCGACAACCGTATTGCGGAAACCAAGTCGTTCACCCTAATAAATATGCAATGGGAGTGGAAGTACTAGAGCCTGATAAATAAGGCCTTATAGAAGGCCTTCCATTTACTGCTGGGTATATGTAGAAATAAAATTAGTTTCAAAATATTCAGTACAAATGGATTTAATTAAATAAAAAAAAATTTCGTATATATTTCCTTTGAGATAACATGATTTTCTTTTCATTGTACTGTGGTGATTTTTAGGGATGAGAAAATAGCTATTTTGGGGATTTTGCGGAACGAAAAATCGAAAATTGGGGATAAGGTATGAAATAAAACTGGGAACCCTGTCTATAATGACTGCACATATTACACCTGCCTAGTTTTGTACATAAGAGAAAGAGAAGAAGACAACAAACAAAAAAAAAGGAACGAAAAATTCAAATCTTCAAAAATAACTTGTGTGTATTGTTAAACAGACATGTTTAGTCATTAAAATAAGAATAAAAAATTTAGAAAGAGAATTTTCATTTCTTTAAACAACAATTGAGTAATTCCATTTAGCCGGGTGTGACCACTTTACACATATTGTTTGTTATAAATAAAGAATATATAATTTTTTACTTAAAAAAAGGTTGCGACTCGGTAGGCCATTAAGCTTAAAGTCGTTGAATAACGGGTAGACACTGAAAGAACACGATTCCTGCTCAGAATGGTCGTCAGAAAGCTGGGACGGGTGTGACCTTATAAATCTTAGTTTTAAAGAATTATGACTTTCAGCATAAATTCTGTAAAATTTTTATTATAGCGCACACAATGTTTTTGGTATAGCTGTCTGTTCAAACTGTTTTAGCTGTATTGCGTATTTACTGTTTGAACAAAAAACTATTTTTAAAATGTGACGGGTGTGACCGACGGGTGTGACCTAATACGAAAATTAAAATAAATTCGAAGAAATAAAACTTTTTATTTATTTCATTAATATAAATAATATAAAAATAAATCATAAGAAAATAATAACACATTAAATTATTTGCTATCCGTTCTATTTTAGACAGCAGAATATTCTAGCTGAGTATTTTATTAAATTCAATAAAATGCGAAAAAATATATTCTTTTCAGAGATAAGGGCTTTTTATTAATAATGAGAAAGGAAAGAAAAGAAAATCTGAAATAAATATTAAACATACAAAGAGGGAGAGCAAAATGTTTCGTGGATGATCATATATAAGTGCCTCAAATTGCTGAAAAAACATTAAATAATGTATTCTTTTATTTTTGCTATAATTGCCATGCTCTAAAAAACATCAACTGAGAGATTTTTATTAAAAAATAAGAAAATAATTTTTTCCTTGCATAGGGCCGTTTTACGTGGAATTACTCAATTACACTGCAAATTGTTCATAGAAGAAAAAAATAAAATTCTGAGTAATTAAGCTTCAAAATTTTTTGTTCCCATTCATTTCATACATTATATTTTTGGTTTCTAGTACATACCATCTTTTGAGGTCATCGTATAGATCTGAATTTTTATAGAGTGATATATAATGGTATTACCTCATTTAATTTGGTGCTAAGTAGTAAAAAACAGCTTCAGCTATTTTTAAGTTTGAAACAGACTTTTTAAAATGTACTTTTTACTGTCTATAATAATCTAAACGCATTTATTTAACAAAAGTAAACTTTAGAACTCTTGAAGTATATTTTCTAAACACTGTGGTTACGGGCCAATATCTAGGCGCAGGTCAAGTTCCGGCCACACAGTGTGTATATTTACACGAAACTATTCGAGCAGTCTTTAACCCCCCCCCTCCCTCTAACTTTGCTCTACCGTAAAAACTTCCCGAGATATTAAGATGTAAAAAGTGCATATTTTAGTACATATTCACTGACTCACTGACTCATCAATATTATTGGCCGATTCCACTATAGCTAGAGCGCTGAAATTTGGTATGCAGATAGGTCTTAGCGAGCAATTAACCAGAAAAATCTGAAAATGGACACTTTTCCCCCGGGTGCGACTACGGTGGCCCCTCGTTACATGGGCCACATCCAGTATAGATATAAAACTGATATATGGTACACAGGTAGGCCCTGATGAGCAATTGACGAAAAAAAGATTGCAAACGGGCACTTTTCATCTGGGGGACTAGGGTGACCCTTCTTTGAATGGGGCACTTCCAGTGTAGCTAGAAAGCTGAAATTTGGTACAGGTAGGACCTGATGACCAATTAACGAAAAAAATTTAAAACGGGCTCTTTTCATCTGGGGGACTAGGGTGCCCCTTCCGTGTATGGGGCACTTCTAGTATAGCTAGAAAGCTGAAATTTAGTACACGGATAGGTATTGTTGAGCAAACAAGCAAGCGGGCACTTTTATATGGGGGGGGGGACTAGGACGTCCCTTATGTGTATGGGACACTTCCACTATAGCTAGAAAGCTGAAATTTAGTATACATGTAGCTCTTGATGGGAAAGTACTATGAAAAATGGGCAAATGGAATGTTTTCATCTAGAGCTTATTGTATGCGGCACTTATTGTATCAAATAAAAGCTTAGAAAAAGAGCTGAGATCCTCATAAAAACATAAATGTGAAAATAAGGCCAAGTTCCAATCCAAAAATTTCCGTCGTAAAATGTACTGAGATCAAAATAAGGTGATAGGTGATAGGTACAATACCATCTAATTTATAAGCAGCCTGTTAGCTTGGAAATATTTTTTTGCCTTTCTGAAATTAGAAAGAATTATGGGAAAAATTTTGCCAAGCTTTCAGGTTGCCTAGAAATGAGATGATATTGTACATATCAAGAACTTGGTCCTTATTTTGATCTCAGTACTTTTTACGGCCGAAATTGTTGGATAGGAACTTGGCCTTATTTTTACATTTATGTTTTTGTGCGGATCTTTATTACCCGTATTAAAGAGGGCAATTAATACAGTACAATTACATTCTTTTATTGATATTTTAACGAATACATTTTTTTAATTTTCTGCAAAAAAGCAAAATCAAAAATTTAAAACAAATAAACAAATGTAAACAACACCTTATTCGAACATTGGTTTTATTTACATTCGAAATTAACAAAACCAACTTGGTTTCATGGCAACAAAATAAACCAACATTGGCTTACAAAAACGATAATCAACGAAACCGACATGGTTGCTATGACACCCCTAAATATCTAAGAACTATGTAATTATATGTAACTTACTGGTCATCAATATTCCCACAAACTTCATTGTCAGTATCCGAGTCTTTTGTAGCACTACATTGTTTTACAAAAGGTAAGTTTGCTTTCATAGCTGGACCCGTTAAAGAGGTTGCCACAGACCTTGTATCTAAATAAAAAAAGAGAAATTTTTCAAATTACTGTAGCAACTTACAATAATAATTGTGTGTACTATAATGTCATTATAATAATGTATGAAAATGCGCAAAAAGGTTTAAAATTTGTACTCAATTGCGGCATTCATCAAATAAACTTTCAATTTACCACAGTTTGTTCAAAGATAATTGAACATACACAGAAAAATATAATCTACCTGAACTAACAATTTGAATTGGTAATATGTAATATAAACTCATATATATATTTAGTTAATATAACAAATTAAGTTGTTGATACGACAAACATAGAAATTTGTTTCAACAAACTGAAGTATCCAAATTTGTTGTTATCTATGGCGCAAAAATTCAAAATTTTTTTAATATTGTTTTCATTAAAAATGCTAAAAGTTTTTCTTGAAACTTGTGAAATAATTAACAATCATCATTGTTGATATAATAAATTTAAACGCGATGCACACACGTAAATAAAGCAAAGCTAATCAAGTTTTGTGTGTATTCATTACTTGCGCATTTAATAAAGAATTTCTCTGCGGTTCGATTCCGCCCAAAGACATTTACAAACTCATTCATAAATGATTAGTAAAGTTAATGTGTGCAGTAAAAGCGGGTTTCCCATATAAAATTCGTACAGTAAACCAACATTAACTTTAATAAATTGTTATGAATATAGGAGTTAGTGTGATTCGCAGATAAGCAAAATGTCGTTTAGAGGGCTGTGATTGTTAATACAACAATTATGATAATTAAAATTTGTTCAGAAAATCAACATTCACAATAATCTTAATTAATTAAAATAATTTTGAAATCTACAAAAAAAAATTTGTCTGTCAACAAATTCTTTGTTGATATGTTTAATTACAATTTTTTTCTGATTTTCTTGTATTTACAAAAATCGTTGTAGGTTCAAAATCAATTAATTATTTAATTGATATAACAAAAAATTAATTGTATTAACAACTCTTTTTTTCTGTGTATGTAAGAGAAATTGTAAAGATATCTAAATTTCGAAAAGTTTACTTTGGTGGTCGAAAATTCGGGCAATGATTCTGATAGTTGATTTTGTATAATTTGAGGACAAGGAATCGAATCGCGTTCACTGTTTTGTCAGATTGGGTCGTTTTCCAGATATTGGTATTTTATTATATAGCTAAGGGTTAACTACCTTCCTCCCATTTCCTGATAATCTCCTTTATCCACCTCTATTCTCTTCCCAAATATCCCTTCCCTGGTTAAAGAGGACTAGCCACTAACAACTCTCCTCCGGCGCCAGGACACAGCGGTTGTAATTCTTCGTCTAGTCCACCCACGCCGTCACTGCGTGGATGATCCATCCCCTTACTGGCCTACTCATGGGACCAATTTATGGACATTAAAAATAAAAACAACATAGAAGGGAAGATATCTCTTCAGAGGATAATCTTTTTGCCTCCACCCAGGAGACATTAGTCGGCCTCTTGGATGTTGAGGGTAAAAGCTATAGTACCTCACTATCTCCACAACAAAAAACCACAAACACTCAAAAATCCCCCAACACCGATAGTCGAGGTCGAAGGGCAAACCTAAAAAAAGGAGTCAGAAAGAACTACTAAAATCAAAATACTCCAAGGCTGTCTTCATTTTAGACACGATTGCCAAGAATGCTGCGAATGGAGTTACACATCCGCATGGTGCTGAGTACAAGGTGAGACACCAGGCCGTGGTAGACGAGTATCGTAAGTTTATTTATTCGCTGCAAAGCACGTCCAAAAATACACCGCTCTTCCACCAAAAAAGAAAAGCAGAGCGCAAAATGAAACCGCTCTCAGACGGAGAGCGGACAATCACCAGAAAAGAAGAAGGTCCTGCAGAAAGCAACCTCTCCTCATGCAACCATTCTTCATCCATTTGAAGACCCTTTAAAGAGGTAGTTAAAGACCAACTGCTGATGACTCTGGCGAACAGTAAAAATGGCAAAATTCTCCCCGTAATGACGGAGTGGAGTGCCATCGAATTCAAATTGGCTAAGCTCGTAATGGACTACGTCCTCACCAATTAGGACAAGTCGGCACCTCGCTTCGACTCTGTAGAGATACACCGGGGTTACAGGGTAACCAAATGCATGGACGCGTTCTCAAAGGATTTTCTCAGCGACAGTATCGCTAAGATTAGTGAGACTTGAAATGGGTTAAGCCTTAAACTCATCCCTGCGGAGGAAATTCCGATGAGACCGCGTGCGAGAATCTAGTTACCACAAATACGCAAGGACGGTGGCAAAATGCAGGAGTGCCTGAAGCTTCAGATCCCTAGGATTCCAATGGATGACTGGTCAGTCATCCGCACCGAGGATCACGGTAGCAGTGGCACTTGCCTTCTGGTTGGAATGCAGCTTTCATAATCACAATAAAGCAGCATCACAATGGCGATAAAAGTTGTCCACATTAATCTTAAGCACTTGAAGTGTTCAACAGACAACCTAAAAGTTCTCTCAGCCGAAGAGAACATCGACATATGCTTGGTACAGGAGTCATGGGTAGCAAACTCCGAGGTTAATGGATTCCCGTGGTCCACATACAACGTCCTATATGCTAAAGGTAATGGTAAGCCCAGATCATGTCTAATAGCCTAAAAACATATTAATATTTTTCTCTGTACACAGTTTAGCTCAGAGGACCTTACAATTGCGAGGCTCGAGCTGACAGATGTTAAGAGCTTCCTCATTGCATGATGCTACATGGCACACGACAAGGTAGCACCACCAGACGAAGTGAAAGCTGTCGTGTCATCCATTGGCGCCAATGAAGACATCATCCTCTGCTGTGATGCTAACGCTAGGCAGTAGTGAAATCAACGACAGAGGTGAGCATATGCTAGATTTCATTACCTTAACAAACTAACTGTAAGTCATTCTGGCACTTCGCCGAATTTCATCTTTCCAAGTTCGGACAGCTTTAGTGGGTGGGAAGAGGTTCTGGATAATACACTCGTAAATGACAAATTTAGGTTTTCGATTGACAAGTGGGGGGTTTCCAATAAGAGATCCTTCTCTGATCACAACTAGATACTCTTTGAAGTTACTTCACAAAACAAAGAAAACAATGCTTCAGAAACCCGAGGAGTACCGATTGAAACAAGTTCAACGAGTTTTGAAGCAAAAACTAAAAAGAGTCCCAAAAATCAAGAATACAATTGATGGACTTGAGCACAATGTGTTGGTCTTCAACAAGGCTATAATCAAAGCCATCGAGAATTCCTGGCCCTTAACGAAGTCTAAGAAGAGTTACCCTCCATGGTGGGGCTCGGAACTATCTACGCTACGCAAAAAGGGACGTAGAGCCTTTAACACTTGCTACGAGAATAAAATCTTGCAACCTTATCGCGACAAGCTAGCAGCGTATAAAAAAGCTATAAAAGTCACCAAAAGAAAATCATGGAGGAATTTCTGTGAGTCAATAGATAAAACTAGAGATTCTGCAGGGCTTAGTAGGGTTCTGAAAATAAACCACTCATGACCAACCTTCGTTAAAAGTGCGCACTGCTCCTGGTCAACAGAGTCACTAGACATTATTAGGTTATTGTGATACCCTAGAGCAGACAGGGCGTAAAAATCGATAATTACGATTGTCCCACCGCCTAGACATTGTTCTTAACACCCACTTTCCAGGCTGTAAGGACACGGCTAGCGTGAACAGCTCATTTAGTGGGAACTAATACGCTATCACTGACTATATTTTATCCCCGGAGACAATCTCATAGGCAATCGACAGCTTCTCTCCGGTTAAATCGCCTGGTCCTGACGGCATCATGCCAAAGATGCTACAGAGCGCGAAAAGCTCTATGATCCCCTGGCTTTTTGGGTTCTATAAACTTTGCTTCACTCTGAACTACGTTCCGACCAGAAGGAGGAGGTCAGAGCAGTTTTCGTTCCAAAAATTGGCAAGAGAAACAGCTACTGAAACAGCACTACACGAGGTGGCAAGATTCATAGAGAGATCCCTTGCCAATAAATAATATACATTGGCTGCCTTCCTAGACATAGAAGGCGCAATTAACAATGTATCAGTGGCAGCCATCCAACAGTCTCTACGGGATGTCGATGTAGAGCAATACATCAGCAATTTTATTATCACCATGTTGAAGGCAAGAAACGTCACTGCAAAACTAGGCAATAGCGAAAAGTTAAAATGGGCATGCAGAGGAACACCACTGTAGTGCAAACATGTCATGTAAATGTACTATTCACTTTCATCAGTAATACCAACAAACATGTCATGTAAACGTACTATTCATTCCTATCAGTAATACTATTATATACTACTTTAATTTATATGTATATAAATAAGGACAGAGATAAGCAGATAATAAGAGAAGATGGAATAAAGAGTAAAGTTGATATTTAACCGGAATTAAAAGTAGACGTGTTTTGCTAATCAGGCTACCATCCACCACATGGCAATGCTGCCAACAAAACAGGCAAGATATGTATTTGAGATGTATGTAAATAAAAAACAGCAGAGCTGTCCATCATCTGGCCCGCAGATTTATAAACTACAATTATTTTATTTTATAATGTACTTTATATCATAATATATATAAAACTTATTCTTAAATACATTCATTATTGTATATACAAATACTTATATCTTATATATTCTATTTTCTAATGTAATTTATATTATACCTAATATGTATACAACTTATTCTTAGCTACATTTATTAACGTTTATACCTACTTATATCTATCTACCCAGGAAACAACTTTGGCCGACATGTCTAATATCTGAAAAAATCTAAAACGTTACCAGACAATCAGCCGAGTTGTCTAAAATTCCCTCAAACATTTGACGGAGCAATAGGCAGTTTTCTGGCACGACGTTTCTGCACATTGTCTGAAATATTATCCGATTAATATCAAAATAGTCTGTACATTATCCGAAGGCAGTTTAATTTCCTTTAAGGCATTTAACAGAGTAGTCTGCACATTTTCTGATCTACGTCTTACGATTTTTAGCAGTCACTTCTGCACATTGTCTGATTTTAGTTTTCGTTACAATTCTCATTTATCTCTTGAGGTTATACGCACAAATATTTGAGTTCTTAAGCTTATAAAACATGGGTAAATGTTTTCTGATGAGCTGCCACAAGCAGCACAACAATACATGGAGAATTTTAAACGACATTTCTGATAAATTTCTAATTTTAGCTCGGACTTTTCTCTGATATTAACACGCCTGGACGTAAAACGTATCAGATAAATTGAAAAATTTTCTGATGTTTTGTCAGAAATTTTTCCGACATTTATAAGACATGTCGAAAATTCCTTTAGAATTTCCCTAGCAAATTCGTCGGAATTCGTACAGAATTCTGTTAGACCTTTCGGTATAGTTTTTGAGTTTCCTCAGAAAAAAAGAGATCCGGTTTCTTGTCAACCACTCATATAATTTTCGGTACGTTTTCTGACCGACATCAAATACGAATTCGGCATCTTGTGCAGACTTTCTGACCGACTTCGGACCGAAATCGGCAAAAATTGTTTGCTGGGTTTACTTATATCTACCACCTAAACAATTATTTTATACCTAAAAAAAGAAATAGAACATAAAAATCATTATACAAAAGCAAACAAAGTTTTAATTAATAAACATAAAATACAATTATAAAAGTAAATGCACAGGAAAACTATTTATGACAAAAAACTTACGCATACATTTAATCATAACATTATTAGCATTCATATTGATTGCATCATGGATGAATACAGTAATACAGTATTCATTCTCAAGAATATTGAACCTCAAGGTAACATCTGGTATAGGGACGACTGGTGGCAGCTCAATTATAGTATCAGACGTATTTGGAGTAAATACTTTCTGCAAGTCGTTTACAAACAGAGTACCTTTGTGGTGAACTTACATCCAGAAGGAAGCTCGTGCAAAGAGAGGGACTTCAAAGTAAAAATAAAGAAAGGATTTATAGTATTTTCTTAGCACTTCTGAAGTTTTGATTGCGAGCATCAAAATGCCCTTTTTAGCGAGAATAAAATAAAAGACAAGTATCACGTTGTTCTTCTAGATCAATTCTATCCTTTATTAATTAAAGTGCCAGCTTATATACTAATTTATTCCTTATTTTATTCTTAAATTTTTATTCTTAAACATTGACATTGAAACTTTAAACATCGATAAACATTTCTGTTGCGACAGTTTAGATAATCACTGAACTTATAATTTCCGCTGACCAAACATAAATTTCTTTTACTTAATTTCATCGAACAATTTTTATTTTTAGTTCTTGTGTTACATACAGTGTTGCGCATAAGTGTACAAATATATATCAATACAGTGATGTGCATAACTGCACATACACTACACCCTCATCCTTTTTGGGTATTATTAAAAATAAAATGAAAAAATTATTGTATAAATGGATATAAATATTATCATAAAGATTCTTATTATCTAATTGTTTGTATTTATTATTGTATGTATTTACATATATGTTTATAAAATTTTTTCTATATTAAGAAATTTTAACTTAATATCTATTTATATTTATTTGTATGTTTATAAAATTCCTAAAGTATCTAAAATTTATTAATACCTAGTTATATTTATGTACTTATCTTTTAAATATTTTTTATGAAATAAACCTTTTTAAATTATTTTTATGTATACTTTTAACTTTTGATTTATCTACTCGTATTTCTATTATTACATTTAAATAATCTATGTCTAGTATTTTATATGGATCTTTGATTGGGGGTTCTAGTTTTTTCCTATTCTCGGCTTTTGCTAAAACTAGGTCTCCTATATTTAGTTCTAGTTTATCGTGTTTCCTTTCAGATTCTAGTTTTCTTTTATTTTTTACTTCTAAAATTATGTATCTTGCTTTTTGGAATGAGTAGCGAAGTCCAATTTTAAGTTCATTTAAATAGTTTTCAAGATTGTAAATATATTTAGGGACATATAATTCGTCACTTGGTAGTCTACGAAGTTTTCCATATACTAGTTCAAATGATGTGTAATCAGTATATATGTTAGGAGCTGTGTTATAAGCGAAAGCAAAGTATGGTGTCCATTCATGGCAATTGTTGTCTTCTACGAAATTTAGGAAATATTCCTTCAGAACACGGTGATTGCGTTCTACAGTTCCCAAGGTTTCATAATGGTATGGTGTTGAAAAATGTTGTTTTATTTTTAATAATGCACAAATCTCTCTCATTAGTTCATTAGTAGATTCTATACCTCGGTCCGTTTTGTGAACCTTAAATATACCGTACTTTAAAATTACTTGTTCCACAAGAGTCCTAGCTATTGTTTTTAAATTTTTTGATTCAATCGGACAAGCGATAACATATTTCGCCAGTTCGCATTGTATAGTGAGTATATATCTGAAATTGCCTGACGGTTTTAGTGGTCCAACTGTATCCATTACTACAATGTCGAAACTACTTGATGGTGTATCAGTTATGGCAAAGGGTTCTTTTGTGTATCTCGTTAGTTTATTCTTTTGGCATGAGTCACATGTTCTTATATAGTCTTTAACCATTTTGTTCATATTTTTCCATATAAAGCGCTGTTTTAATTTTATTAATGTCTTTCTGACACCGAAATGTCCACTATGTGGTGAGTTGTGGAATTCTTCTATTAGTCTGTATTGTTTTATATTATCATTTACTCTTTTTGGCATTCTTTATATAATTATATCGACGTCATTAATTTTTAATTTATTATATTCTTCTTTCAATTTCTATGCCGGTATATATTTAAAAATTTCATAATTATCATATAGTACGTACTTTTTATTCTTCAGTTTCTTTATTTTCAATAAAAGTTTCTCCATATATGTTTCTGAAAACATTGGATTTTCGCTTTTATTGCATATCACGCGAGTTACGTCACCCTAAAGCTACGTCACCCTAATTGAGGCACAATATATAAGTTTCACCCTAATGTAAGCACAATATATAAATGTCACCCTAATATTACACTTAAACACCAATTTGGGTTCACTTTAGTACACTGACATATTTAATTTTACATTGGCAATATTGATAGGTTCATTGACACTCAAAATTCTTTATAATCAATTGTGTTAACATACTTAAAATTCCTCATAATTTTATATATTGACATACTTAAAATTCTTCATAATTTTAAATAGCGCATAGTTTTATATATTGACATACTTAAAATTCTTCATAATTTTAAATAGCGGATTAGCCCTTATTCATCGGTTTCAAATTCAATGTAAACAATTATAATACATTGTAGCAGCCACACACATTTAAACTCTTTTGTTGTTTATGTGTTGATGTTTGGTTCTTTATGACTCAGACATTGTTGCAACATACAAATTCAACTTCCAATTAAATCTCTATTTCAGCAATATTGATATATATATATATATATATATATATATATATATATATATATATATATATATATATATATATATATATATATATATATATATATATATATATATATATATATATATATATATATATATATATATATATATATATATATATATATATATATATATATATATATATATATATATATATATATATATATATATATATATATATATATATATATATATAAATAATAAATGCTAATAATAATAATAAAAAATAATAAAAGTAAAAGAAGGAAAAAAAAGAAATATACAAATAATATTGTGACAGTGAAGTGAATATCAAATATTGTGTTCTCCCTTAATGTCGAAAATTCCCAAAAGATTTTCTCCTTATACTCTGTTTAAAAGCAAATCCCTTGAAACAATTAACGAGCAATCAGATACTACTATGATTAATGCTCAAGAATCATTGGGGTCACAATTCGTGACAACCAATACCAATACTCCAAATACTATTACTGCTCAAAATCTCTTGAATTATAATGATATTTTCAATTCTCTAAAAATTCCCGACGCGATAAAAGATTTACCCAAGTTCGACGGAAACCCTAAGCTCCTCTATGAGTTCATTAATAATGTGGAAGAAATCCTTTTATATGCTAGAGGTGCTGATAGTACACCTTACGGAACAATTTTGTTGAGAGCCATTCGAAACAAAATTGTTGATAAAGCAAATGAAATTTTAAATGTGCATGGCACCCCCCTTAATTGGGATAGCATTAAACAGAGTTTAATATTACACTATTCCGATAAGAGAACAGAGACTTCTCTCATAAGGGATCTACACAATGTAAGACAGGGCAACAAGACGATTGAAAATTTGTATAGCGAAGTGATTGAAATTCAATCATCACTTTACAATAACATTTTAATTCACGAAAAAGATAATAACGTTATTAAAGCAAAAAAGGAACTTTTCGCGGAAATGTGCTTGAATTCATTTTTGACAAATCTCAGAGAACCATTGGGTTCTTCAATAAGAGCAATGAGACCGGAATCCCTCGACTCAGCTCTAACATTCTGTATTAAAGAACAGAATATCTATTATGGTCAAATGAGAAATAGACAAAACTTTGAATATCAACGACTGACAAATAGACCGTACTATGCAAGAAATTTTAATACAAAACAGCAACAAACCTTTCAATATCGAAATCAGACTTCAGCCGGGTATCCCAGAACTTCAATGAGCTATCAATTACCAAATCAAAGCTATTTTGGATATCCCAGACCCTTAATGAACTACCCAAACCAAAATGGGTACTCCAGATCTCCTATGAATTATCAATACCCAAGACCAAGTAATAACACAGCATATAACAGATCGATCCAATCGACAATTAAGGCCCCTGAGCCTATGGACACTAGTACTACTTATTCTCGCTTCGGGAATAGACAAAATATGAACTTTAGATCCTCACCAAGCACAAGGACTAATAAAACTTCCAACTCAAGAATGGAGATAAATAACATTAATGGAAATCCCTCAAACAAACAGTTCAATAGGCATACCGAAAACTTCCTAACAGTAGAAAATACAGACCAACTAGATTATGATGAGATAACTAACGTTGATGATATACAAAATTTTCATGTACCAGCCTTGATGAAGCGAGGGTATACATAGATATCAATGTTCATGGAATCGAATTGGCATATGTGGATATCGCCTCACCATTTGGAAGACCACTTAGATTCTTGATAGATTACAGGAAACTAAATGAAAAGACCATTCCGGACAGATACCCACTACCAAATATGACGGACATTTTGGATAAATTAGGGAAATGTTTGTACTTTTCCACTCTGGATTTGGCCAATGGGTTTCATCAGATAGAAATGAACCCAAAAGATATTCCAAAAACTGCATTTACTGTCGACAACGGGCATTATGAATACGTTCGTATGCCATTTGGGCTGAAAAACGCCCCAGCAACCTTCCAACGAGTAATGGACAATGTCCTTAAAGACCTCATAGGGAAGAATTGCTTGGTATACTTAGACGACATTGTAATATATTCAACTTCTTTGGAAGAACATATGTTTAATTGACAAATGCGAATTTTTTAAAAAAGAAATCGCCTTCCTGGGTCACATTATTACAACGGAAGGAATTAAACCGAACCCGGATAAAATCCATGCTGTGAAAAATTTCCCAATTCCGAAAACCCAGCGGGAAATAAAATCTTTTCTTGGACTTTTGGGGTATTATAGGAAATTTATTAAAGACTTTGCCCACATCATCAAACCCATGACGAAATGTCTGAAAAAGGGCAAAACGGTGAAATTAACAGAAGAATATATAAAGGCATTTGAGACCGCAAGAGAACTTTTAATTAATGACCCCATTCTCCAATACCCTGATTTCACCAAGTCGTTTATCTTAACTACTAATGTCGCATTAGGAGCCGTACTTTCACAAGGTACAATTGGCAATGATAACCCGGTATGTTTTGCCAGCCGCACATTATCCGATACGGAAACAAATTACTCGACGATCGAAAAGGAATTGTTGGCCATTATTTGGGCCACAAAGTATTTCAGACCATATCTTTATGGCAGAAGATTCCAAATAGTTACAGACCACAGACCTTTAACTTGGTTAATGAGTCTAAGGGAACCAAACTCCAAATTAATAAGATGGAGACTAAAGTTGGAAGAGTTCGATTACGAAATAATTTACAAAAAAGGCAAATGTAATACGAACGCTGATGCCCTAAGTCGTATAAAGCTGTACACAGATAAAAAGCTGTCCGAAATCCATATCCTTCATAATGACAACAAATCTTTAGAGGGAATCACAACCATAGATGTCAGTGACACACTTTCTATCCAAGGAACACAGGGAACAACCATTCATTCGACAATTGAAAATTTAGACGACGGTATATATATTTCAGCACGACCATTAAACGAGTTTAACTTACAATTAATTTTAGAAAAAAGTGAATCTGAATCATCAATATCCCTCGAGACGGTTTTTCGCAATAAGCAAAGACGAACAATTAGGGAAAAAACATTTAACGAGACGAATATCACCGACATTTTCAAAAGATTCCTTCCTCCCAACAAGCTTACTGTAATCTTTACAGATGATAACACTTTCAGAATAGTACAATCTATATATTCTAAATACTTCCTTCATAGCAAACTTTTCAGGATACTCAGAAGCATGGAACTTTTGGAAGATATAGTTGAAGAAGACCTTCAGGAAACGATTATAAGAGAATATCATTCAAACAATAATCACAGAGGTATTAATGAAACGCATGCACATCTAAAAAGAAAATATTTCTTTCCCTGCATGAAAGAGAAAATTACCCGAACTATAAATAACTGCATTGTCTGTTCTACCCAAAATTATGACCGAAATCCTCCGAAAATAGTTTTTCAGAAACCAGAAACACCTATCAAACCCTTGGAGATATTACATATAGATCTATATGCCATTAACAAAAAGCAAATTTTAACTATTATTGATAAATTTTCTAAATTTGCCTTTGCAGACACCCTTCCGAATAGAACAAGTCTCTCTGTAGTTAAGGCCATTAATTATTTTGTATCTCTTTACGGTGTTCCAAGGAAGATCATATGTGACCAAGGTTCTGAGTTCAATTCAAATATATTTAAAGACTATTGTAAACAATATGAAATTAGCCTTCATTTTACTTCTTTTCAACAAAGCAGCAGTAACTCGCCAGTAGAACGATTACACTCTACCCTAACTGAAATCTATCGATTGGTAGCGACAAAACGAAAAGAACTAAAACTTCCAATGGAACATGAAGAGATTTTACGTGAAGTTTTAATAACCTATAATAACGCAATTCATTCAGCAACTGGACTGACACCTTATGAATTGTTTTTTGGAAGACCCTATACATTCAACAGACAGACTACATTCAATAATAAACATGACTATTTACAAAAACTTAACGAATTCCAACAAAAATTATTTCCGTCTATTAAGGAGCGAATGGAAAAACAAACAAGTAAGAGAATAGATAAACTCAATGAAAGTAGATCTAACTAAACCAATAGGGATGTCGATGAGGTAGTTCTCCGAACAGAATGCAAACGCAATATATTAACACCTAGATTTTCGATTCATAAAATTAGATCTGACAACAACGTAACAGTTTTGACCCAAAATGACAAGAAAATCCACAAAGCCAGACTACAAAAAAGACGGAAATTCCAGACTCTAACGTAAACATTTTTAATTTAACCTCATTTCAGGATTGCGTTGACAATCGGACAAACCATTAATATACAAAAGGTGGACAATAATCAAATGGTCATGAAATTTAATTTAGGACCTGCTAGATTGAAAGGAAGTTACCGTAATCTAATACACATTGTTGACCTAGGCCAATATATTACTAGCATGGAACAAATAATCGGAACTATTGCTTCAATAAGACGAAATGGACAAGACGAGGGAGTAGAAGATCTCTTATCGGTATCGGATTTTAAAATAAATGAGCTCAAGAATAGGCTTAACTCACTCTTGCCATTCAGACGAACTAAAAGAGGACTTTTTAACGGACTTGGGTCGGCAATTAAATTTATAACGGGAAATATGGATGCGGAAGATGCAAAAAAATTGAATACGGAAATAGAAACTATCCAAAAAAGAAATATTCTGTCACGAAATGACTTTCAAGAACAGAAACTTTTAAATATGAAATTAATTGAAAGATTTCGTAACATAACTGATCACATAAATGCCGAACAGAGAATAATATCAAATAATTTCCAAATAAATTCAAACAAAATTAATAAAAATTTCAGGGATATATCGGAAATACAATATTTGAACAGAATAAATTATAATATAGATGTCTTATATAATCACATAACAAGTATTATTTCTAAGTAAAACTAAATATTATTTCTAAGTATATTCTGAACACTGAGGAGCTTGCTAGAATAAGAGAAATCATGGAATATGTTAATCTCCCAAATAGACAAGACGTCATGGAATATGACAACTCCTTGGTCTCGGGGAACTTCACTGAATATGAAGATTCCTTGAATTCAGACGAACATATATATGAATTGCTTGAATTACAAGCTTATTATAACAATACAAACAATTTCAGAATACCAATAATTACAAAAGAATATTATAATTACAAAAGAAAAGTTTAACCTATATCATATCATACCATTACCAATTAATAACACTAGGGAAATAATCATACCATCTTATATTTTACACAATTCATTTAAAATTCACAAACTAAGTAGCATTTGTCCCAAGATCGAAGGAATATATTACTGCAATTCGCTTGATGAAGAACTGCTAGAGGACTCAACATGCATTGCCCCACTTTTCAACGGCGGGACGGCAAATTGCAATCTAAAGGAGTTGGGAAAGATAGAAAGAATTATTCAAATCGAGAATAACTATATAATTTTCATAAATATTCCACAATTATTAATAAAGTCTACTTGCAGAAAACAAAATCCAATAGAAATAGAGGGTACTGGAATTATATCCTTCAAAGAATGTGGCGTTCAGATCAATAACATACATACTATGATCAAACGCCAACATTTTGGGATAACGTCAATTTTATTCCAGATAACAATACAACACTGAAAGAAAATTATACGACTAAAATAACAACTCTAATGTCACTCAAACAAATGAGCATTGATAATCTAAAGAACATTACCACTTTGAAGGAGAAAACTGTCATACATATCGGATCTATATACGCTGCACTATCAACACTCTTGCTTTTAATAATCATTTTTGCACTGATACCGTCAAAGAAAAGGATTATATATACAACAACCACACCGATTCCCGCTCCATCCCCAATGAATTCATTGTGGCCGTCGCTTTATTCCGGGGGGGGGGGGGGGGGAGGAGTTACGTCACCCTAAAGCTACGTCACCCTAATTGAGGCACAATATATAAGTTTCACCCTAATGTAAGCACAATATATAAATGTCACCCTAATATTACACTTAAACACCAATTTGGGTTCACTTTAGTACACTGACATATTTAATTTTACATTGGCAATATTGATAGGTTCATTGACACCCAAAATTCTTCATAATCAATTGTGTAAACATACTTAAAATTCCTCATAATTTTATATATTGACATACTTAAAATTCTTCATAATTTTAAATAGCGCATAGTTTTATATATTGACATACTTAAAATTCTTCATAATTTTAAATAGCGGATTAGCCCTTATTCATCGGTTTCAAATTCAATGTAAACAATTATAATACATTGTAGCAGCCACACACATTTAAACTTTTTTGTTGTTTATGTGTTGATGTTTGGTTCTTTATGACCCAGACATTGTTGCAACATACAAATTCAACTTCCAATTAAATCTCTATTTCAGCAATATTGATTTGTTCAATTAAATATATATTGATGAATTCGTCAAAGGGAGAGTAGAGTGATATTGAATTTGAAACCGACAAGACACAAATGAAAAAATCATTGATACTTGTAAAAAAAAATTTTAAAATAAAAAAAGGAAAATTTACTATTAAATAAGAAAGAAAACCAAAAGGAATTTTAATTTTTTTTCCTCCCTGCCACGACACATAACTCGCGTGTAATTTTATCATTATATTCATACTGCAGATTATTATTATCATTAATTTCATATATAAATTTTATTCTTTGAAGCTTCTTTATATCATTCATTGATATACATTCCCACATATGGAGGTGATCAGTCTCCTGTTGAGATATGTAATTCTTTTTCTACGTGCTATTGCAAGAGTTTTTTTTTTTCATCAATACAAAGTGGAATCATTTCTTTCAATATTTCTGAATTTAGTTCAATACGAGATAGAGCATCTGCGTTAGTGTTGTTTGCTTCCTTTTTATATATAATGTCAAAGTCATAATCTGATAGCTCGAGTCAAATTCTGGCTAGTTTTGATGATGGATTCTTATGCGAAAATAGAGCCATGAGGGGTCTGTTCCTACAGTGAATTCTCTGTCATATAGATATGGTCTAAAAACTGTATGCCCCAATGAATTCCTAATAGGTCTTTCTCAATGACCGACTTATTTCTTTCGTGTTTATTTAAAGATTTGTTTCCATATGATATAGACAAGTCGTTACCAATTTTGCCTTGTGAGAGTATTGCTCCTAAAGCTACGTTTGAGGCGTCTGTGGTCAGTACAAACGGTTTCTCAAAATCAGGGTATTGTAATATAGGTGGGTTCTTTAGTCTGTCTCTTAATGTGTCAAATGCTCTTTGGCAATCTTTTGTCCATTCGAATTTGACTTTCTTTTTCATTAGATTATTTAGACAGTTTGCTGTTTTGGCAAAATCTGGAAAGCATCTTTTATAGTAATTACTGAAGGCTATGAAGCTTCTAAGTTCATCTGAATTTGAACAGAATACTGTTCAATAACTTTATATTTTGTTAGATCGGTTTTAATACCGTCTTTTGTAACAAGGTGTCCTAAATATAAGACTTCTGGTTTTAAGAAGCAAAATTTTTCTGCGTTTAATTTTAAATTGTATTGTTTTAGTCTTTCAAATACTCTTATGAGATTTTCATTGTGGTGCTTAAGGCTGCATCCGAAAATAATTATATCGTCTACATATAGGAATGCTTCAGATTCCAAACCAGATAATGCTATGGCAAGCATCCTTTGAAAACTGTTTGATGATATTTTCAGTCCAAAAGGTAGTCTATTGTACTGATAGTGAGCGCTGTTAAAGGAAAATGCTGTAATTGGTATTGACGCTGTATCTAGTTATATCTGATGAAAAGAACTTGTCATATCAAGAGTTGAGAAAAATGTTGCTCGTCCTAGCCTGTCTAAAATATCTTCTAGTCTTGTTAGCAGGATTTTGTCGTTTACAACTTTATCATTTAAACGCCTGTAATCTACGACCAAACACCATTTCTTTATGTCATCGTGTCAATTTTTGGAACCAATAGCAAAGAAGAGTTGTATGGACTAATTGAAGGGTCTGTTATATTTTCTTGTAATAGTTTCTGTACTTGTCTGTCTATTTTATTCAATTGTGTTTGTGGTAGTGGTCTGAAACTATCGATAGTGTACACTATCGATAGCATGCGATAGTTTTTGAAAAACCATCGATAACTGTCGATAGTTTTCGATAGTCTTAAAACCATAATTTGCATAAAGCAAACGGACTGGTTTTAGACTTCAGTAGCTTATTTTTTGTACACTTCATATTTTTTACCGCCCAATCAACTAAAAATAATCGGGGAACGGAAAAAATAAAATTTTTAGACATGGTACTAAAGTTTCACGGGAATTCCCGGCTATTCCGCCAAACGTTCAATCCCAATTTCCTGGGAAATTAGTGCGGGAGCTCCCGGGAATTTTCCGCCTTTATATATCGTACTTCAATAAACAGGATTTACAAAAAATATTCTTCTAAGAAGTTGTTGTCTGTGAAGTTTCCAACAGCTTTTACCTTACCCACTTCTTTTAAATCGCATATATAACAAAATAAACAGCAATATCAAAAAAAGCACATAACAATTAAAATTTCAAAATGCTTACACTAATTTACAAGTTTCGGTTAATTTTGTCGTTCCCTCAAATTGAAAGATGTTTTTGAGTTTCCCGTACTTTTAAACATTTTTTGTGTTTAGTGGGATTCACTCTTGGTTACTTTCATTTTACCAAATTTTACCCAAAAGATACACTATCGGACCAAATAATTCAAAAAACAAAATATATCATCAACTATCGATAGTATTAAAAACTATGGATCGTGTTTCGATAGTCAAAAACCATCGATAGTACCATCGATTGTTTCAGACTACTAGTTTGTGGTAAACGATAATTTTTTATGTATACCGGGGTGTTATTATTTAGCTCTATGGTTTGTTTGTAGAAATTGGTAGTTGTTTAGGGTTCTCCTTCTAGATGAAATATTTTTTATATTGTTTTAATATGTTGCATAAGGCTTTCTGTTTCTCGTCATCAATATCTTTGAATTTAATTGTTTCTAATAACTTCCGAAATCTTTTTTCTGAATAATGTTTGTCATCCTGGTGAGTGGATTTATAGATGTTATAATATTGTAAAGGTATTGCAGATAGTTTAAGTTGTAACAATCGCATGGGTGTTTCTAATGTATTTAGAATCTTAATGTGACGATTACCATTTGTTTGTATTATCGTAATTGCAACGAAAATTCCGTTTTCTATTTCTTTATTACATGTGACACTATCTTCACCTATTTCAATATTGATTATTACTATTTTTTCACTTCTTGGGGGTACGATAATACTTCTAAATTGTTTTGCATTAGTTTCTATAGGAATTGTGATAATATTTTCATTTATGTAGACACTGATGGTTTGTGTATCATAATTTCGTCTGTGTTTATCGGAAAGTCACTGTTTACCAGATAGAATTTATGTTTCAAGTAATGTTCTGCAAATACTACTTCTAGTTCAGTAGATCCAAGAGTCTCTGTATAGTCCTTGGTTATGCCATTCAATTTAAAAATATCTTCTTCAAATACATTATATTCGTGTATAACTTTTTCCTTGCCAAGAGGTATATCAGAGCCAGTATCTATTAAGAAAGTCAATTTGTAAGTCCGGTTTTTGATAGATAAATATATAAAGTTCAAACTGTTGGGATTTATTGTGTGAGTCAGTAATTTTCCCCTTCCAGAGATTCGTTCTGAATCTCCGATGTTTCTCCGTTTCCCTGTCGATGTATTGTGCGTACGTTTGATTGGTTATTTCTTTGATTGGTATGGTTGTTCCTGTTGTAAGCATTATTTGTGTTATATCTACTGTTAGTATTCGTTGTATTCCTATTATAATTATTAAAATTTCTACTATTATTGTTGTTGTTATAGTTATTGTTGTCGTTTCTATTATTTCGGTTGCGATTAGTGCTATAATCTTGTCTTTCTTGAATGTTGTATCTGTTATTGTTATCGTTGTAGTTGTTATTGTTCCTACTGTCTGGACCATACAAATTTTTTCGTCTTAAGCTTTTGTTGTTCCAAAATTCTATATTGTTATTGTTATTTCTATTTTTTTTTGTAGGGGTATCTGATAGATGTAATGATCTTTCTTGTGTGATAGCAATATCATAAGCTTGAGATAAAGTCTTTGGCTAGGCTGCTATGACTGCTATTCGTATGTTTTCATACAGATTTCCAGTGCTAATTTTTCGTTCATTTTTTTAAATGCGCGGAATATTTCGTTTGTATTTCCTCCTAGTTCTGAAATTTTTGCTAATGTCAAGTCTGCAATTAATGAATTTATTTTTTCTTTATTGTTTAGTACGTTACCCTTCTGTCTAGTATTCTTCAGTTCAAAATGAATGCTACTTGCTGTCCTTGTAGATTTGAAATTTTTAGTCAATGAAGTTCTTAATTTGATCAATGTTGTTGGTGTTTGTTCTATTGTTAAAATATCTCTCACCCTATCATTCAATTTCATTGCTATCACATATTTCATCAAATGATTTTGCCCCTTGTTCATTTAATTCATCGTAGACTAGTTCAACCATTGATAGGAATGTTTCAATGTGTTTTGCCTTTCCATCAAATGTCGGAATTGCATCCGAAGCCTGTTTACCGTTGAAATTAGACATGGTTCTAGCTTCTACTGTTTCTTCATTAGACATGGTTCTTAATTCGCTAAAGAACTCTTTACTATTTATTATAATAATGTGAAGTGCTGTCTGTTTTAATTCTTTAAATTGATTAATTTTTACTTCTCTCGCTATTTTTGGTAAAGTTGCAATTAATTTACCGTATTTTTTACTAAGTTGTTTAACTAATTTAATTTTTTGGATAATAGTTTCTTTAGTTTTAGTTTCTCTGTTTATTTTCTTCATCTGTTAAAGGAAAATGCTGTAATTGGTATTGACGCTGTATCTAGCGAACGTTTAAGAAATTTTATACTCGATATAACGAATATAAGAAACAAATTTCATCAACAAGAAACTAAATCAAAACAGTAGAGAATATTAAAACATGGAACGTGTTTAGAAACTCATTGGCGGTCTTCAATGTTTTGTTTGTGCCACTGATCTTACGAAACCGCATAGGCAAAATGTCGTAGCTTTTTTTTGAAATCTTGGATTTTACGAAAAAGCTACAATATTTTGCATTTGCTCTTGTCCAATACCATTTACACCAAACACTGAATACCGCCATTGTATAATATTTTTATCATATTAGCATCAACTTTTACAGAAAATATTTTTATTTATAGAAAAAGTGAACAGCTTTTATGGAAGTTGAAAAGGGAATCGTATGCAACATGCATTTTTAAAGTCCTTAACATGTGCATTGATGGAAAAAGAAAAAAATATGGATTCGGAAACCATCTACCAAAGGATAAATTTCAGTCAAGGATGAAAGCTATCGAAAGACGAGTAATCAGTTTAATTTGCATTTGGTACAAAAAAAATATATAATCCATTCTCTTTAGAAAGTTAAAAAAACCTTTCGTAAAAAGAAACGATAGGGAAAACTTTCAATTTATGTTCTTTACTATGATAATAGTTTCTTTAGTTTTAATTTCTCTGTTTATTTCTTCCATCTGTTAAACGAAGTTGAAAAGGGAAACATGCATTTTTAAAGTTCTTAACATGTGCATTGATGGAAAAAGAAAAAAAAATATGGATTCGGAAACCATCTACCAAAAGATAAATTTCAGTCAAGGATGAAAGCTATCGAAAGACGAGTAATCAGTTTACTTTGCATTTGGCACAAAAAAAATATAATCCATTCTCTTTAGAAAGTTAAAAAAAACCTTTCGTAAAAAGAAACGGTAGGGAAAACTTTCAATTTATGTTCTTTACTATGAGTACTTTTATTTCTTTATAGAATAATAAACTTTACAATCGAATACCATTTCTATGCATGCTTAATCCATGACAACTCCCTAAAGATGGGCACATATTGACAATATACATTTAAAGTTATTGATATACATAATTGCCTTTTTAAAAAGTAAGAATCTACATATATGATGCAATTAAAATTTTCAACATTAACTAGAAATTTGATATAACAATAACTAGTTATTTGATCAAAATTTTAAACTTAAATGCCAAATAATTAACTTTTCAACAAAGAGGGCAATAGAAAATTGTTGTGTAGGTATACAATAGCCTAAAATTCGGATTTTTTTAAATATCATTAGTCAAAATATTAACAAATATATAATAAAAATCTTCGCGATATAACGAATTTTTCGCTATAACGAATGGGTCTGACAATATATATTGAACATATATTGAACATATATATTGAACATATATATTGAATATATATTGAACATTTAAATAAATAAAGAATTTTGTTATTGTTATTTTATAAAATATTGACCTTATAGCTTAAATAATTAGTTATATATAAAATTTAATAAAAAGGTCGAATAAATTATATTAATATTTACAATTATTGTGAGTCCGCCATATTAATAGTTATCAGAGGATATATTTCAAGAAACTAAAGAATACATAAGAAGGAGGAAACATATTTATTTATGAATTATAATTTTGCCAGAACAAACCATAATTAGAACGAAATAATGATGTATACAAGCAGTTTCCACAATTTTAAAGTACAGCAAATCTTAAACAACTATATAAGCCAAAGGATGAATGTTAGCAGATTATACAATAACGAAAGAATGAATTTTAGCAGTTTCAGAAAGTTTCATGACAGAGCAATTTTTAACAGCTATAACAATAGAGGGAATTATAGTTCACTCAAAAAGAATGAGCAAATTAAAGCAACAATTAATAAGTATAAAACCACTAGTGATAAATTAATTAAATGGCTTCAATTACTTTTTTAATTCGCTGCAGAAATGCAGGTATTATACTAAATTTTATTAAAAACTCTTCTAAAAATATTTTTAATATTTTTCATATGAATGGTCTACAATCAATTCAACAAAAATTTTCGAGATATATGCAAATATTTCAAAGCAAAATCCTTAATTTGGCAATAAGGGAGAAACATGAACTTCTAAAGCGTTTTAGAGGGGAACTACTATGGATCAAAAATATATTAAGAAGAAAGTTTAATAATGAAGAAATGAACAATTTCTTAAAATATAATGATAAGTTGGCAAATGCATTGATAAGATGGACTAAACAGATACATATGAAGAAATTTAATTGCCTTGTTAATTTACAAAGACAAGAATTAGGAATTAGTTTAAATAAGAAATGGTTTGTGAATAAATCTAATGTTGATTTTCCTATTGATGTTCAGTACATTCTTTCATTAGGTAAACAATTTTCTTTACCAGTTACAAAAAAGGATGTTCCCATTATGAAAATGATTTCAGATGGAGAAGATTTTGTTCAGACTCTACAAGATAGACAAGAACAAGAAGTTTATTATTATTGATTATTGATAATCACTTAACAGGATAAAGTTAACCAATAGAGATAGATATTTGTTAGATAAATTAGAAACCAGTAAAAGATTTTTAAGGAATAATAGGAATATAGTTGTTTTGAATGCAGACAAGGGAAATACAACTGTTTGTATGAATAAGGATGATTATGATTCGAGGATTAATGATATTTTAGGCAACATAACCACATATAGAATTCTAAACAAACATCCTGCAACTAGATTACAGAAATTGAATAACGATATTGTTGAAGATCTTTTTAGGACAAAAATAATTAGTAGCATAGATAAGAATAGACTTAAAACTAATGTATCTATAGCTCCAAGATTATATGGTTTACCAAAAATCCATAAGGAGAACTTTCCATTAAGACCAATTTGTTCTTGTATAAATTCACCTTCATATGAACTATTTAAATATATTACAAATATTTTGATGAAATTGAATGTTGACTCAAAATATAATGTAATGAATTCATTACATTTTAGAGAAAAGATAAAACATCTAAGATTAGATATTAATGACAAACTAATATCACTTGATGTAGTGTCATTATTTCCTAGCATACCAGTAGTAGTAACTACAAAATAAAAATACCATTAATTGTAGATTTGTTTGAACAAATACAAAAAGATATTTTGACAGAGCCCGAAACAGATGTGATTCCGATCCCGAAACAGATGTAAGTGATTCCGATCCCGAAACTGAGAAGAAAGAAAAGTAACGCTGATTTATAAAACGTAAATTATTTTTGTAACGGTTATATTTATTTATTGTATCTTCAATAAAATTGAACTAACAATAAGTAATCAAATCTTAACTCTAAAAATTTTTAAGTCCAGACAATGCCAGACAAAAATGTTTGGTTCTTTGGTTGTCTATGTCTCTCATGTTCGGCTGAGAGCAAGAGTGTCCCTCCTTCTCAGCCGAATGTGGCCTCTAAAGTTAATGATGTTTCGGGCTACGGGATTTGGGTGCAACTCAAGTTTTTTATATATCTTATCACGTGTTTAGAAAACACTGTCTTAACCAGCGGCACATGTAAATCTTTATGAGTTCTTTTGTTTCTAACATATCATGGGGCTGCTGTAATCGTACGAAGTATTTTATTTTGTCGCCTTTGAATTTTTTCACACATTTGATGCCGAGGCAGTGCCCCATAACTGGATACCGTAGGACCATATTGGTTATAGAATCAAGTTATATAGAAGTAGTTTTCAATCTAGGCTTAGAGTAGAGTTCCTTCCAATGAGTCAATTCATTTGAGCTGCTTTTAATTTCATTTGGGTCACCTTTGCATTTATGTGGGACTTCCATTTCAGACGACGATCAAGATGAACACCGAGATATTTTTCTTTAGTGTGTTGAGGTACATATAGTTTGGTTATTTATTTGTATAGGTGGGCAGGTTTCTCTGCATAATGTAAAGGTAATGTGTAGACATTTTTGCTCGTTAATTTTAATTCGCCATTGTTTTAGCCATTGTAACAACTGGGGTGTATACTCCTGAAGTTTGCGGGAGCTTCTTGATGCCTTTTGTGAACACTTAGATGCGCTGTATCATTAGCGAATGTTGCTATGTGTATGTTACTGCTTACCGGCTAGTCAGCCGCATATATCAGATATAATATAGGACCGATGATGCTGCCTTGAGCAGCTCCGGCTTCAATCGGTTGCAGAGGGCTTAGAAAATTACCTTCCTTAACAACAAATTTTCGCTCAGTTAAGTAGCTTTCTAAAAGCTTAAGGGTGTTTGCGGGTAGGTTTTGCTTTAGTTTATGTATTAAACTTTCGTGCCATACTTTACTAAATGCCTGAGAAAAATCGATGAAGAGCGCAGAACAATATTTCTTTTCCTCGAAGGTTTTTCTAACGACATTCACGAGTCTATGTGTTTGTTCAATCGTGCTAAATTGTCTCCTGAAACCGAATTGGTGGTCTGGTATGCATCCAGCACCATTCAGTATGGGTGTTAGCTTAGTCATAAGTATCTATTGAAATAGCTGTGACATGTTAGACAATAGGCTTATAGGCCTATAGGATCCCACTTTCGTTTAGAATAAGTAGAATTAGCCTTTATGCAGTATAGGGTAGCTCTAAGAGCATTTTATTGCTTATTTTATCAGCGCCTGGAGCTTTTTTTCGAATTTAAGCCCGCAATACAGTATTCATTCTCAAGAATATTGAACCTCAGATAACATCTGTTATAGGGACGACTGGTGGCTGCTCAATTATAGTATCAGACGTATTTGGAGTAAATACTTTCTGAAAGTCGTTTACAAACAGAGTACCTTTGTGGTGAACTTACATCCAGAAGGAAGCTCGTGCAAAGAGAAGGACTTCAAAGTAAAAATAAAGAAAGGATTTATAGTATTTTCTTAGCACTTCTGAAGTTTTGATTGCGAGCATAAAAATGCCCTTTTTAGCGAGAATAAAATAAAAGACAAGTATCACGTTGTTCTTCTAGATCAATTCTATCCTTTATTAATTAAAGTGCCAGCTTATATACTAATTTATTCCTTATTTTATTCTTAAATTTTTATTCTTAAACATTGACATTGAAACTTTAAACATCGATAAACATTTCTGTTGCGACAGTTTAGATAATCACTGAACTTATAATTTCCGCTGACCAAACATAAATTTCTTTTACTTAATTTCATCGAACAATTTTTATTTTTAGTTCTTGTGTTACATACAGTGTTGCGCATAAGTGTTCAAATATATATCAATACAGTGATGTGCATAACTGCACATACACTACACCCTCACCCTTTTTGGGTATTATTAAAAATAAAATGAAAAAATTATTGTATAAATGGATATAAATATTATCATAAAGATTCTTATTATCTAATTGTTTGTATTTATTATTGTATGTATTTACATATATGTTTATAAAATTTTTTCTATTTAAAATTTCTTAATATCTATTTATATTTATTTGTATGTTTATAAAATTCCTAAAGTATCTAAAATTTATTAATACCTAATTATATTTATGTACTTATGTTTTAAATATTTTTTATGAAATAAACCTTTTTAAATTATTTTTATGTATACTTTTAACTTTTGATTTATTTACTCGTATTTCTATGATTACATTTAAATAATCTATGTCTAGTATTTTATATGGACCTTTGATTGGGGGTTCTAGTTTTTTCCTATTCTCGGCTTTTACTAAAACTAGGTCTCCTATATTTAGTTCTAGTTTATCGTGTTTCCTTTCAGATTCTAGTTTTCTTTTATTTTTTACTTCTAGAATTATGTCTCTTGCTTTTTGCAATGAGTAGCGAAGTCCAATTTTAAGTTCATTTAAATAGTTTTCAAGATTGTAAATATATTTAGGGACATATAATTCGTCACTTGGTAGTCTAGGAAGTTTTCCATATACTAGTTCAAATGGTGTGTAATCAGTATCTATGTTAGGAGCTGTGTTATAAGCGAAAGCAAAGTATGATGTCCATTCATGGCAATTGTTGTCTTCTACGAAATTTAGGAAATATTCCTTCAGAACTCGGTGATTGCGTTCTACAGTTCCCAAGGTTTCATAATGGTATGGTGTTGAAAAATGTTGTTTTATTTTTAATAATGCACAAATCTCTCTCATTAGTTCATTAGTAGATTCTATACCTCGGTCCGTTTTGTGAACCTTAAATATACCGTACTTTAAAATTACTTGTTCCACAAGAGTCCTAGCTATTGTTGTTAAATTTTTTGATTCAATCGGACAAGCGTTAACATATTTCGCCAGTTCGCATTGTATAGTGAGTATATATCTGAAATTGCCTGACGGTTTTAGTGGTCCAACTGTATCCATTACTACAATGTCGAAACTACTTGATGGTGTATCAGTTATGGAAAAGGGTTCTTTTGTGTATCTCGTTAGTTTATTCTTTTGGCATGAGTCACATGTTCTTATATAGTCTTTAACCATTTTGTTCATATTTTTCCATATAAAGCGCTGTTTTAATTTTATTAATGTCTTTCTGACACCGAAATGCCCACTCTGTGGTGAGTTGTGGAATTCTTCTATTAGTCTGTATTGTTTTATATTATCATTTCTCTTTTTGGCATTCTGTATATAATTATATCGACGCCATTATTTTTTAATTTATTATATTCTTCTTTCAATTTCTATGCCGGTATATATTTAAAAATTTCATAATTATCATATAGTACGTACTTTTTATTCTTCAGTTTCTTTATTTTCAATAAAAGTTTCTGAAAACATTAGATTTTCGCTTTTATTGCATATCACACGAGTTACGTCACCCTAATTGAGGCACAATATATAAGTTTCACCCTAATGTAAGCACAATATATAAATGTCACCCTAATATTACACTTAAACACCAATTTGGGTTCACTTTAGTACACTGACATATTTAATTTTACATTGGCAATATTGATAGGTTCATTGACACTCAAAATTCTTTATAATCAATTGTGTTAACATACTTAAAATTCCTCATAATTTTATATATTGACATACTTAAAATTCTTCATAATTTTAAATAGCGGATTAGCCCTTATTCATCGGTTTCAAATTCAATGTAAACAATTATAATACATTGTAGCAGCCACACACATTTAAACTCTTTTGTTGTTTATGTGTTGATGTTTGGTTCTTTATGACCCAGACATTGTTGCAACATACAAATTCAACTTCCAATTAAATCTCTATTTCAGCAATATTGATTTGTTCAATTAAATATATATTGATGAATTCGTCAAAGGGAGAGTAGAGTGATATTGAATTTGAAACCGACAAGACACAAATGAAAAAATCATTGATACTTGTAAAAAAAAAGTTTAAAATAAAAAAAGGAAAATTTACTATTAAATAAGAAAGAAAACCAAAAGGAATTTTAATTTTTTTCCTCCCTGCCACGACACATAACTAGCGCAGTCGGAAAAGCAACATGCAGTTCATCATCCTTGGGGCAATGTAAGTCTACACATCGTACAATTTCATTATTATGTAAGAATAAAAAATTAATCTATATATATATATATATATATATATATATATATATATATATATATATATATATATATATATATATATATATATATATATATATATATATATATATATATATATATATATATATATATATATATATATATATATATATATATATATATATATATATATATATATATATATATATATATATATATATATATATATATATATATATATATATATATATATATATATATATATATATATATATATATATATATATATATATATATATATATATATATATATATATATATATATATATATATATATATATATATATATATATATATATATATATATATATATATATATATATATATATATATATATATATATATATATATATATATATATATATATATATATATATATATATATATATATATATATATATATATATATATATATATATATATATATATATATATATAATAATAAATGCTAATAATAATAATAAAAGTAAAAGAAGGAAAAAAAAAGAAATATACAAATAATATTGTGACAGTGAAGTGAATATCAAATATTGTGTTCTCCCTTAATGTCGAAAACTCCCAAAAGATTTTCTCCTTATACTCTGTTTAAAAGCAAATCCCTTGAAACAATTAACGAGCAATCAGATACTACTATGATTAATGCTCAAGAATCATTGGGGTCACAATTCGTGACAACCAATACCAATACTCCAAATACTATTACTGCTCAAAATCTCTTGAATTATAATGATATTTTCAATTCTCTAAAAATTCCCGACGCGATAAAAGATTTACCCAAGTTCGACGGAAACCCTAAGCTCCTCTATGAGTTCATTAATAATGTGGAAGAAATCCTTTTATATGCTAGAGGTGCTGATAGTACACCTTACGGAACAATTTTGTTGAGAGCCATTCGAAACAAAATTGTTGATAAAGCAAATGAAATTTTAAATGTGCATGGCACCCCCCTTAATTGGGATAGCATTAAACAGAGTTTAATATTACACTATTCCGATAAGAGAACAGAGACTTCTCTCATAAGGGATCTACACAATGTAAGACAGGGCCACAAGACGATTGAAAATTTTTATAACGAAGTCATTGAAATTCAATCATCACTTTACAATAACATTTTAATTCACGAAAAAGATAAGAACGTTATTAAAGCAAAAAAGGAACTTTTCGCGGAAATGTGTTTGAATTCATTTTTGACAAATCTCAGAGAACCATTGGGTTCTTCAATAAGAGCAATGAGACCGGAATCCCTCGACTCAGCTCTAACATTCTGTATTAAAGAACAGAATATCTATTATGGTCAAATGAGAAATAGACAAAACTTTGAATATCAACGACTGACAAATAGACCGTACTATGCAAGAAATTTTAATACAAAACAGCAACAAACCTTTCAATATCGAAATCAGACTTCAGCCGGGTATCCCAGAAATTCAATGAGCTATCAATTACCAAATCAAAGCTATTTTGGATATCCCAGACCCTTAATGAACTACCCAAACCAAAATGGGTACTCCAGATCTCCTATGAATTATCAATACCCAAGACCAAGTAATAACACAGCATATAACAGATCGATCCAATCGACAATTAAGGCCCCTGAGCCTATGGACACTAGTACTACTTATTCTCGCTTCGAGAATAGACAAAATATGAACTTTAGATCCTCACCAAGCACAAGGACTAATAAAACTTCCAACTCAAGAATGGAGATAAATAACATTAATGGAAATCCCTCAAACAAACAGTTCAATAGGCATACCGAAAGCTTCCTAACAGTAGAAAATACAGACCAACTAGATTATGATGAGATAACTAACGTTGATGATATACAAAATTTTCATGTACCAGCCTTGATGAACCGAGGGTATACATAGATATCAATGTTCATGGAATCGAATTGGCATATGTGGATATCGCCTCACCATTTGGAAGACCACTTAGAATCTTGATAGATTACAGGAAACTAAATGAAAAGACCATTCCGGACAGATACCCACTACCAAATATGACGGACATTTTGGATAAATTAGGGAAATGTTTGTACTTTTCCACTCTGGATTTGGCCAATGGGTTTCATCAGATAGAAATGAACCCAAAAGATATTCCAAAAACAGCATTTACTGTCGACAACGGGCATTATGAATACGTTCGTATGCCATTTGGGCTGAAAAACGCCCCAGCAACCTTCCAACGAGTAATGGACAATGTCCTTAAAGACCTCATAGGGAAGAATTGCTTGGTATACTTAGACGACATTGTAATATATTCAACTTCTTTGGAAGAACATATGTTGAATTGACAAATGCGAATTTTTTAAAAAAGAAATCGCCTTCCTGGGTCACATTATTACAACGGAAGGAATTAAACCGAACCCGGATAAAATCCATGCTGTGAAAAATTTCCCAATTCCGAAAACCCAGCGGGAAATAAAATCTTTTCTTGGACTTTTGGGGTATTATAGGAAATTTATTAAAGACTTTGCCCACATCATCAAACCCATGACGAAATGTCTGAAAAAGGGCAAAACGGTGAAATTAACAGAAGAATATATAAAGGCATTTGAGACCGCAAGAGATCTTTTAATTAATGACCCCATTCTCCAATACCCTGATTTCACCAAGTCGTTTATCTTAACTACAGATGCCAGGAATGTCGCATTAGGAGCCGTACTTTCACAAGGTACAATTGGCAATGATAACCCGGTATGTTTTGCCAGCCGCACATTATCCGATACGGAAACAAATTACTCGACGATCGAAAAGGAATTGTTGGCCATTATTTGGGCCACAAAGTATTTCAGACCATATCTTTATGGCAGAAGATTCCAAATAGTTACAGACCACAGACCTTTAACTTGGTTAATGAGTCTAAGGGAACCAAACTCCAAATTAATAAGATGGAGACTAAAGTTGGAAGAGTTCGATTACGAAATAATTTACAAAAAAGGCAAATGTAATACGAACGCTGATGCCCTAAGTCGTATGAAGCTGTACACAGATAAAAAGCTGTCCGAAATCCATATCCTTCATAATGATAACAAATCTTTAGAGGGAATCACAACCATAGATGTCACTGACACACTTTCTATCCAAGGAACACAGGGAACAACCATTCATTCGACAATTGAAAATTTAGACGACGGTATCTATATTTCAGAACGACCATTAAACGAGTTTAACTTACAATTAATTTTAGAAAAAAGTGAATCTGAATCATTAATATCCCTCGAGACGGTTTTTCGCAATAAGCAAAGACGAACAATTAGGGAAAAAACATTTAACGAGACGAATATCACCGACATTTTCAAAAGATTCCTTCCTCCCAACAAGCTTACTGTAATCTTTACAGATGATAACACTTTCAGAATAGTACAATCTGTATATTCTAAATACTTCCTTCATAGCAAACTTTTCAGGATACTCAGAAGCATGGAACTTTTGGAAGATATAGTTCAAGAAGACCTTCAGGAAACGATTATAAGAGAATATCATTCAAAAAATAATCACAGAGGTATTAATGAAACGCATGCACATCTAAAAAGAAAATATTTCTTTCCCTGCATGAAAGAGCAAATTACCCGAACTATAAATAACTGCATTGTCTGTTCTACACAAAAATATGACAGAAATCCTCCGAAAATAGTTTTTCAGAAACCAGAGACACCTATCAAACCCTTGGAGATATTACATATAAATCTATATGCATTAACAAAAAACTAATTTTAACTATTATCGACAAATTTTCTAAATTTGCCTTTGCAGACACCCTTCCGAATAGAACAAGTCTCTCTGTAGTTAAGGCCATTAATTATTTTGTATCTCTTTACGGTGTTCCAAGGAAGATCATATGTGACCAAGGTTCTGAGTTCAATTCAAATATATTTAAAGACTATTGTAAACAATATGAAATTAGCCTTCATTTTACTTCTTTTCAACAAAGCAGCAGTAACTCGCCAGTAGAACGATTACACTCTACCCTAACTGAAATCTATCGATTGGTAGCGACAAAACGAACAGAACTAAAACTTCCAATGGAACATGAAGAGATTTTACGTGAAGTTTTAATAACCTATAATAACGCAATTCATTCAGCAACTGGACTGACACCTTATGAATTGTTTTTTGGAAGACCCTATACATTCAACAGACAGACTACATTCAATAATAAACATGACTATTTACAAAAACTTAACGAATTCCAACAAAAATTATTTCCGTCTATTAAGGAGCGAATGGAAAAACAAACAAGTAAGAAAATAGATAAACTCAATGAAAGTAGATCTAACTAAACCAATAGGGATGTCGATGAGGTAGTTCTCCGAAAAGAATGCAAACGCAATAAATTAACACCTAGATTTTCGATTCATAAAATTAGATCTGACAACAACGTAACAGTTTTGATCCAAAATGACAAGAAAATCCACAAAGCCAGACTACAAAAAAGACGGAAATTCCAGACTCTAACGTAAACATTTTTAATTTAACCTCATTTCAGGATTGCGTTGACAATCGGACAAACCATTAATATACAAAAGGTGGACAATAATCAAATGGTCATGAAATTTAATTTAGGACCTGCTAGATTGAAAGGAAGTTACCGTAATCTAATACACATTGTTGACCCAGGCCAATATATTACTAGCATGGAACAAATAATCGGAACTATTGCTTCAATAAGACGAAATGGACAAGACGAGGGAGTAGAAGATCTCTTATCGGTATCGGATTTTAAAATAAATGAGCTCAAGAATAGGCTTAACTCACTCTTGCCATTCAGACGAACTAAAAGAGGACTTTTTAACGGACTTGGGTCGGCAATTAAATTTATAACGGGAAATATGGATGCGGAAGATGCAAAAAAATTGAATACGGAAATAGAAACTATCCAAAAAAGAAATATTCTGTCACGAAATGACTTTCAAGAACAGAAACTTTTAAATATGAAATTAATTGAAAGATTTCGTAACATAACTGATAACATAAATGCCGAACAGAGAATAATATCAAATAATTTCCAAATAAATTCAAACAAAATTAATAAAAATTTCAGGGATATATCGGAAATACAATATTTGAACAGAATAAATTATAATATAGATGTCTTATATAATCACATAACAAGTATTGGGGAAGCAATTATCCTCGCAAAACTAAATATTATTTCTAAGTATATTCTGAACACTGAGGAGCTTGCTAGAATAAGAGAAATCATGGAATATGTTAATCTCCCAAATAGACAAGACGTCATGGAATATGACAACTCCTTGGGCTCGGGGAACTTCACTGAATATGAAGATTCCTTGAATTCAGACGAACATATATATGAATTGCTTGAATTACAAGCTTATTATAACAATACAAACATAATATTCAATTTTAGAATACCAATAATTACAAAAGAAAAGTTTAACCTATATCATATCATACCATTACCAATTAATAACACTAGGGAAATAATCATACCATCTTATATTTTACACAATTCATTTAAAATTCACAAACTAAGTAGCATTTGGCCCAAGATCGAAGGAATATATTACTGCAATTCGCTTGATGAAGAACTGCTAGAGGACTCAACATGCATTGCCCCACTTTTCAACGGCGGGACGGCAAATTGCAATCTAAAGGAGTTGGGAAAGATAGAAAGAATTATTCAAATCGAGAATAACTATATAATTTTCATAAATATTCCACAATTATTAATAAAGTCTACTTGCAGAAAACAAAATCCAATAGAAATAGAGGGTACTGGAATTATATCCTTCAAAGGATGTAGCGTTCAGATCAATAACATAGCATACTATGATCAAACGCCAACATTTTGGGATAACGTCAATTTTATTCCAGATAACAATACAACACTGAAAGAAAATTCTACGACTAAAATAACAACTCTAATGTCACTCAAACAAATGAACATTGCTAATCTAAAGAACATTACCACTTTGAAGGAGAAAACTGTCATACATATCGGATCTATATACGCTGCACTATCAACACTCTTGCTTTTAATAATCATTTTTGCACTGATACCGTCAAAGAAAAGGATTATATATACAACAACCACACCGATTCCCGCTCCATCCCCAATGAATTCATTGTGGCCGTCGCTTTATTCCGGGGGGGGGGGGGAGGAGTTACGTCACCCTAAAGCTACGTCACCCTAATTGAGGCACAATATATAAGTTTCACCCTAATGTAAGCACAATATATAAATGTCACCCTAATATTATACTTAAACACCAATTTGGGTTCACTTTAGTACACTGACATATTTAATTTTACATTGGCAATATTGATAGGTTCATTGACACTCAAAATTCTTTATAATCAATTGTGTTAACATACTTAAAATTCCTCATAATTTTATATATTGACATACTTAAAATTCTTCATAATTTTAAATAGCGCATAGTTTTATATATTGACATACTTAAAATTCTTCATAATTTTAAATAGCGGATTAGCCCTTATTCATCGGTTTCAAATTCAATGTAAACAATTATAATACATTGTAGCAGCCACACATTTAAACTCTTTTGTTGTTTATGTGTTGATGTTTGGTTCTTTATGACCCAGACATTGTTGCAACATACAAATTCAACTTCCAATTAAATCTCTATTTCAGCAATATTGATTTGTTCAATTAAATATATATTGATGAATTCGTCAAAGGGAGAGTAGAGTGATATTGAATTTGAAACCGACAAGACACAAATAAAAAAAAAATCATTGATACTTGTAAAAAAAATTTTAAAATAAAAAAAGGAAAATTTACTATTAAATAAGAAAGAAAACCAAAAGGAATTTTAATTTTTTTTCCTCCCTGCCACGACACATAACTCGCGTGTAATTTTATCATTATATTCATACTGCAGATTATTATTATCATTAATTTCATATATAAATTTTATTCTTTGAAGCTTCTTTATATCATTCATTGATATACATTCCCACATATGGAGGTGATCAGTCTCCTGTTGAGATATGTAATTCTTTTTCTACGTGCTATTGCAAGAGTTTTTTTTTTTTCATCAATACAAAGTGGAATCATTTCTTTCAATATTTCTGAATTTAGTTCAATACGAGATAGAGCATCTGCGTTAGTGTTGTTTGTTTCCTTTTTATATATAATGTCAAAGTCATAATCTGATAGCTCGAGTCAAATTCTGGCTAGTTTTGATGATGGATTCTTATGCGAAAATAGAGCCATGAGGGGTCTGTTCCTACAGTGAATTCTCTGTCATATAGATATGGTCTAAAAACTGTATGCCCCAATGAATTCCTAATAGGTCTTTCTCAATGACCGACTTATTTCTTTCGTGTTTATTTAAAGATTTGTTTCCATATGATATAGACAAGTCGTTACCAATTTTGCCTTGTGAGAGTATTGCTCCTAAAGCTACGTTTGAGGCGTCTGTGGTCAGTACAAACGGTTTCTCAAAATCAGGGTATTGTAATATAGGTGGGTTCTTTAGTCTGTCTCTTAATGTGTCAAATGCTCTTTGGCAATCTTTTGTCCATTCGAATTTGACTTTCTTTTTCATAAGATTATTTAGACAGTTTGCTGTTTTGGCAAAATCTGGAAAGCATCTTTTATAGTAATTACTGAAGGCTATGAAGCTTCTAAGTTCATCTGAATTTGAACAGAATACTGTTCAATAACTTTATATTTTGTTAGATCGGTTTTAATACCGTCTTTTGTAACAAGGTGTCCTAAATATAAGACTTCTGGTTTTAAGAAGCAACATTTTTCTGCGTTTAATTTTAAATTGTATTGTTTTAGTCTTTCAAATACTCTTATGAGATTTTCATTGTGGTGCTTAAGGCTGCATCCGAAAATAATTATATCGTCTACATATAGGAATGCTTCAGATTCCAAACCAGATAATGCTATGGCAAGCATCCTTTGAAAACTGTTTGATGATATTTTCAGTCCAAAAGGTAGTCTATTGTACTGATACTGAGCGCTGTTAAAGGAAAATGCTGTAATTGGTATTGACGCTGTATCTAGTTATATCTGATGAAAAGAACTTGTCATATCAAGAGTTGAGAAAAATGTTGCTCGTCCTAGCCTGTCTAAAATATCTTCTAGTCTTGTTAGCAGGATTTTGTCGTTTACAACTTTATCATTTAAACGCCTGTAATCTACGACCAAACACCATTTCTTTATGTCATCGTGTCAATTTTTGGAACCAATAGCAAAGAAGAGTTGTATGGACTAATTGAAGGGTCTGTTATATTTTCTTGTAATAGTTTCTGTACTTGTCTGTCTATTTTATTCAATTGTGTTTGTGGTAGTGGTCTGAAACTATCGATAGTGTACACTATCGATAGCATGCGATAGTTTTTGAAAAACCATCGATAACTGTCGATAGTTTTCGATAGTCTTAAAACCATAATTTGCATAAAGCAAACGGACTGGTTTTAGACTTCAGTAGCTTATTTTTTGTACACTTCATATTTTTTACCGCCCAATCAACTAAAAATAATCGGGGAACGGAAAAAATAAAATTTTTAGACATGGTACTAAAGTTTCACGGGAATTCCCGGCTATTCCGCCAAACGTTCAATCCCAATTTCCTGGGAAATTAGTGCGGGAGCTCCCGGGAATTTTCCGCCTTTATATATCGTACTTCAATAAACAGGATTAACAAAAAATATTCTTCTAAGAAGTTGTTGTCTGTGAAGTTTCCAACAGCTTTTACCTTACCCACTTCTTTTAAATCGCATATATAACAAAATAAACAGCAATATCAAAAAAAGCACATAACAATTAAAATTTCAAAATGCTTACACTAATTTACAAGTTTCGGTTAATTTTGTCGTTCCCTCAAATCGAAAGATGTTTTTGAGTTTCCCGTACTTTTAAACATTTTTTGTGTTTAGTGGGATTCACTCTTGGTTACTTTCATTTTACCAAATTTTACCCAAAAGATACACTATCGGACCAAATAATTCAAAAAACAAAATATATCATCAACTATCGATGTTATTAAAAACTATGGATCGTGTTTCGATAGTCAAAAACCATCGATAGTACCATCGATTGTTTCAGACTACTAGTTTGTGGTAAACGATAATTTTTTATGTATACCGGGGTGTTATTATTTAGCTCTATGGTTTGTTTGTAGAAATTGGTAGTTGTTTAGGGTTCTCCTTCTAGATGAAATATTTTTTATATTGTTTTAATATGTTGCATAAGGCTTTCTGTTTCTCGTCATCAATATCTTTGAATTTAATTGTTTCTAATAACTTCCGAAATCTTTTTTCTGAATAATGTTTGTCATCCTGGTGAGTGGATTTATAGATGTTATAATATTGTAAAGGTATTGCAGATAGTTTAAGTTGTAACAATCGCATGGGTGTTTCTAATGTATTTAGAATCTTAATGTGACGATTACCATTTGTTTGTATTATCGTAATTGCAACGAAAATTCCGTTTTCTATTTCTTTATTACATGTGACACTATCTTCACCTATTTCAATATTGATTATTACTATTTTTTCACTTCTTGGGGGTACGATAATACTTCTAAATTGTTTTGCATTAGTTTCTATAGGAATTGTGATAATATTTTCATTTATGTAGACACTGATGGTTTGTGTATCATAATTTCGTCTGTGTTTATCGGAAAGTCACTGTTTACCAGATAGAATTTATGTTTCAAGTAATGTTCTGCAAATACTACTTCTAGTTCAGTAGATCCAAGAGTCTCTGTATAGTCCTTGGTTATGCCATTCAATTTAAAAATATCTTCTTCAAATACATTATATTCGTGTATAACTTTTTCCTTGCCAAGAGGTATATCAGAGCCAGTATCTATTAAGAAAGTCAATTTGTAAGTCCGGTTTTTGATAGATAAATATATAAAGTTCAAACTGTTGGGATTTATTGTGTGAGTCAGTAATTTTCCCCTTCCAGAGATTCGTTCTGAATCTCCGATGTTTCTCCGTTTCCCTGTCGATGTATTGTGCGTACGTTTGATTGGTTATTTCTTTGATTGGTATGGTTGTTCCTGTTGTAAGCATTATTTGTGTTATATCTACTGTTAGTATTCGTTGTATTCCTATTATAATTATTAAAATTTCTACTATTATTGTTGTTGTTATAGTTATTGTTGTCGTTTCTATTATTTCGGTTGCGATTAGTGCTATAATCTTGTCTTTCTTGAATGTTGTATCTGTTATTGTTATCGTTGTAGTTGTTATTGTTCCTACTGTCTGGACCATACAAATTTTTTCGTCTTAAGCTTTTGTTGTTCCAAAATTCTATATTGTTATTGTTATTTCTATTTTTTTTGTAGGGGTATCTGATAGATGTAATGATCTTTCTTGTGTGATAGCAATATCATAAGCTTGAGATAAAGTCTTTGGCTAGGCTGCTATGACTGCTATTCGTATGTTTTCGTACAGATTTCCAGTGCTAATTTTTCGTTCATTTTTTTAAATGCGCGGAATATTTCGTTTGTATTTCCTCCTAGTTCTGAAATTTTTGCTAATGTCAAGTCTGCAATTAATGAATTTATTTTTTCTTTATTGTTTAGTACGTTACCCTTCTGTCTAGTATTCTTCAGTTCAAAATGAATGCTACTTGCTGTCCTTGTAGATTTGAAATTTTTAGTCAATGAAGTTCTTAATTTGATCAATGTTGTTGGTGTTTGTTCTATTGTTAAAATATCTCTCACCCTATCATTCAATTTCATTGCTATCACATATTTCATCAAATGATTTTGCCCCTTGTTCATTTAATTCATCGTAGACTAGTTCAACCATTGATAGGAATGTTTCAATGTGTTTTGCCTTTCCATCAAATGTCGGAATTGCATCCGAAGCCTGTTTACCGTTGAAATTAGACATGGTTCTAGCTTCTACTGTTTCTTCATTAGACATGGTTCTTAATTCGCTAAAGAACTCTTTACTATTTATTATAATAATGTGAAGTGCTGTCTGTTTTAATTCTTTAAATTGATTAATTTTTACTTCTCTCGCTATTTTTGGTAAAGTTGCAATTAATTTACCGTATTTTTTACTAAGTTGTTTAACTAATTTAATTTTTTGGATAATAGTTTCTTTAGTTTTAGTTTCTCTGTTTATTTTCTTCATCTGTTAAAGGAAAATGCTGTAATTGGTATTGACGCTGTATCTAGCGAACGTTTAAGAAATTTTATACTCGATATAACGAATATAAGAAACAAATTTCATCAACAAGAAACTAAATCAAAACAGTAGAGAATATTAAAACATGGAACGTGTTTAGAAACTCATTGGCGGTCTTCAATGTTTTGTTTGTGCCACTGATCTTACGAAACCGCATAGGCAAAATGTCGTAGCTTTTTTTTGAAATCTTGGATTTTACGAAAAAGCTACAATATTTTGCATTTGCTCTTGTCCAATACCATTTACACCAAACACTGAATACCGCCATTGTATAATATTTTTATCATATTAGCATCAACTTTTACAGAAAATATTTTTATTTATAGAAAAAGTGAACAGCTTTTATGGAAGTTGAAAAGGGAATCGTATGCAACATGCATTTTTAAAGTCCTTAACATGTGCATTGATGGAAAAAGAAAAAAATATGGATTCGGAAACCATCTACCAAAGGATAAATTTCAGTCAAGGATGAAAGCTATCGAAAGACGAGTAATCAGTTTAATTTGCATTTGGTACAAAAAAAATATATAATCCATTCTCTTTAGAAAGTTAAAAAAACCTTTCGTAAAAAGAAACGATAGGGAAAACTTTCAATTTATGTTCTTTACTATGATAATAGTTTCTTTAGTTTTAATTTCTCTGTTTATTTCTTCCATCTGTTAAACGAAGTTGAAAAGGGAAACATGCATTTTTAAAGTTCTTAACATGTGCATTGATGGAAAAAGAAAAAAAAATATGGATTCGGAAACCATCTACCAAAAGATAAATTTCAGTCAAGGATGAAAGCTATCGAAAGACGAGTAATCAGTTTACTTTGCATTTGGCACAAAAAAATATAATCCATTCTCTTTAGAAAGTTAAAAAAAACCTTTCGTAAAAAGAAACGGTAGGGAAAACTTTCAATTTATGTTCTTTACTATGAGTACTTTTATTTCTTTATAGAATAATAAACTTTACAATCGAATACCATTTCTATGCATGCTTAATCCATGACAACTCCCTAAAGATGGGCACATATTGACAATATACATTTAAAGTTATTGATATACATAATTGCCTTTTTAAAAAGTAAGAATCTACATATATGATGCAATTAAAATTTTCAACATTAACTAGAAATTTGATATAACAATAACTAGTTATTTGATCAAAATTTTAAACTTAAATGCCAAATAATTAACTTTTCAACAAAGAGGGCAATAGAAAATTGTTGTGTAGGTATACAATAGCCTAAAATTCGGATTTTTTTAAATATCATTAGTCAAAATATTAACAAATATATAATAAAAATCTTCGCGATATAACGAATTTTTCGCTATAACGAATGGGTCTGACAATATATATTGAACATATATTGAACATATATATTGAACATATATATTGAATATATATTGAACATTTAAATAAATAAAGAATTTTGTTATTGTTATTTTATAAAATATTGACCTTATAGCTTAAATAATTAGTTATATATAAAATTTAATAAAAAGGTCGAATAAATTATATTAATATTTACAATTATTGTGAGTCCGCCATATTAATAGTTATCAGAGGATATATTTCAAGAAACTAAAGAATACATAAGAAGGAGGAAACATATTTATTTATGAATTATAATTTTGCCAGAACAAACCATAATTAGAACGAAATAATGATGTATGCAAGCAGTTTCCACAATTTTAAAGTACAGCAAATCTTAAACAACTATATAAGCCAAAGGATGAATGTTAGCAGATTATACAATAACGAAAGAATGAATTTTAGCAGTTTCAGAAAGTTTCATGACAGAGCAATTTTTAACAGCTATAACAATAGAGGGAATTATAGTTCACTCAAAAAGAATGAGCAAATTAAAGCAACAATTAATAAGTATAAAACAACTAGTGATAAATTAATTAAATGGCTTCAATTACTTTTTTAATTCGCTGCAGAAATGCAGGTATTATAACAAATTTTATTAAAAACTCTTCTAAAAATATTTTTAATATTTTTCATATGAATGGTCTACAATCAATTCAACAAAAATTTTCGAGATATATGCAAATATTTCAAAGCAAAATCCTTAATTTGGCAATAAGGGAGAAACATGAACTTCTAAAGCGTTTTAGAGGGGAACTACTATGGATCAAAAATATATTAAGAAGAAAATTTAATAATGAAGAAATGAACAATTTTTTAAAATATATTGATAAGTTGGCAAATGCATTGATAAGATGGACTAAACAGATACATATGAAGAAATTTAATTGCCTTGTTAATTTACAAAGACAAGAATTAGGAATTAGTTTAAATAAGAAATGGTTTGTGAATAAATCTAATGTTGATTTTCCTATTGATGTTCAGTACATTCTTTCATTTGGTAAAAACTTTTCTTTACCAGTTACAAAAAAAGGATGTTCCCATTATGAAAATGATTTCAGATGGAGAAGATTTTGTTCAGACTCTACAAGATAGACAAGAACAAGAAGTTTATTATTATTGATTATTGATAATCACTTAACAGGATAAAGTTAACCAATAGAGATAGATATTTGTTAGATAAATTAGAAACCAGTAAAAGATTTTTAAGGAATAATAGGAATATAGTTGTTTTGAATGCAGACAAGGGAAATACAACTGTTTGTATGAATAAGGATGATTATGATTCGAGGATTAATGATATTTTAGGCAACATAACCACATATAGAATTCTAAACAAAGATCCTGCAACTTGATTACAGAAATTGAATAACGATATTGTTGAAGATCTTTTTAGGACAAAAATAATTAGTAGCATAGATAAGAATAGACTTAAAACTAATGTATCTATAGCTCCAAGATTATATGGTTTACCAAAAATCCATAAGGAGAACTTTCCATTAAGACCAATTTGTTCTTGTATAAATTCACCTTCATATGAACTATGTAAATATATTACAATTATTTTGATGAAATTGACTGTTGACTCAAAATATAATGTAATGAATTCATTACATTTTAGAGAAAAGATAAGACATCTAAGATTAGATATTAATGACAAACTAATATCACTTGATGTAGTGTCATTATTTCCTAGCATACCAGTAGATTTTGCTATTAATATTATATAAGGGAAATCGGATACACTTAAGAGATATACTAATATGAGAAGAGATTTATTTTTTAAGGTTGTTGAATTTTGTATAGTAGACAATAGATATTTTCAATGCAATAATACAATTTATTTACAAGAAAAAGGTCTTCCAATGGGTTCTCCAGCTTCACCAATTGTTGCAGATATTGTAATGGAGGTATTA
>OY101449.1:62895333-62907833 GCA_956483635.1 Panzeria rudis
TTGCATTACCTGAGTTTACGAATATTTGCTGGAGCTCGTCGTCACTTTGTTGCGCTGTTGCTATACGGGAGTAGCCTACCTCGCTGTTGATTGAGTCTATACACGACAGTGCGTCGGCTGTAGCATTCGTTATGCCGGGCGTATGGCGGATGTCGGTTGTGAATTGACTGATGAAGTCGAGTTGGCGAAGTCGTCGGGGTGTAGCTTTTTCGAGCTTTTGCTGAAACGCAAAAATCAGCGGTCGATGGTCGGTGACAATATCACACTGTCGTCCCTCTATCATATACCGGAATTGGCACAGGGCTTGATACATAGCTGTTAGCTGCCGATCATATGTTGAGTATTTTTGTTGTGTATTTGTAAATTTGCTCGAATAGAACGCCAAGGGCTGAAGGCAGTGATTGACTTTTTGGTGTAGGGCTGCTCCTACTGCTGTGTCGGAAGCATCTACGTAGATGGCCAGCTCGGCGTCGGCAGCGAGATGTGCTAAAAGGGCGGATTTGGCTAGCTCGTCCTTACAGCATCTGCAGCTTGATCCCATTTAAGAAGTGTGCGGTCGTTTTTCTTGTTTCCTTTAAAAAGTCGTTGTAGCACCATTTGATAAGAAATCGCATTCGGTAAAAATTTTCGATAAAAATTAAGCATGGCTAAAAATCTTTTCAGCTATGGGCTTAGGAAAATCTTGCACAGCTTTTACTTTCTCCGGTAGGGGGCGAACACCGTCGGCGTTAACGAGATGACCAAGAAACCTTATTTCTTTTTTGCCAAATTCACACTTGTTGAGATTTATTGCTAAGTGATTATCTCGAAGACGGCGAAAAACTTCGGTAAGGTCGCGGCGATGTTGCTGAAGAGAAGGCGATGCCACGCAGATGTCGTCGATGTATGGGAAGACAAAATCTAGCCCGCGAAGTACCTCGTTTATAAGGCGTTGGAACGTTTGGGCTGCAGATTCGTGGTAAAATCCGTCAAATAGGGAAGCGGATAGCGATCTGGCAACGTTTGTGCGTTGAGCGCACGATAGTGGCCGCATGGCCTCCACGTTTCGTCACTTTTCTTCACTAAGTGCAACGGACTGGACCAATTACTTTTTGACGGCTAACAAATACCGGCCTTCACTAGAAATTCAAACTCCTTTTTAGCTGCTGCGAGCTTCTCAGGAGATAGACGACGCGGACGACAGAAAACAGGATGCCCTTTGGTATCAATTTTGTATGAAATTGTAGATTTTGTTCTTGAGCCAAATGGCGATAATCGTGTTTTATCGGAGAAATCATTTAAAATGTCGGCAAACGGATCGGTAGCGTTAAAAGTTTTTATTGTGGCTGTTTCGTACGAGGTGGGAGAAGTAAGCTGAGAAGCGACACCGGTAGCGTTGTCAATGAGGCGGCTGCGCCTAAGATCGATTAGCAAATCATAATGTTTAATAAAATCACAGCCGATAATTGGTGACGTCACATCAGCGACTATGAATGACCATAAAAATTTACGGCGTAGGCCTAGGTCAACTTTTATTATCTTTCACCGATTACTTTTATTGGCGAACCGTTTGCAGCATAAAGCACGATAGGTGTTGGTCGAGTGTCAAAAGACTTCTCAGCCAGTGGCAAGACGGAAACGTCGGCGCCACTGTCAATTAAAAAAATTTTTTTATTAAATTTGTCCCTTACCTGAAGGCGAAATAGTTGGCAACTGGTGATGGTACTTTCGCTGGAAACCGCCACCTGCCGAGGGAGTCAATTGGATTTCTTGCTTGTTGATGGAGCGTCAGTAGATAAAACATTGACCTTCCGCTGTCGGTGACGGCAAGGGCTACGACACTTTAGTTCACCCTGTCCGTGCTTCAGATGGTACCAACACTCAGGGCCACTGGTGTCATACAGGTATGTAGTTCGGCTTGCAGACTTATTGCGTTGTCGTGTTGATTTGTGTGAGCGTGATTCGGAGCGTGATTCAGGGCATGTTGTGAAGCGTTCGAATTTTTTTCCTAATTCGACGACGGCTGCTCGAAGTTTATTTATTTCGGAACAGTATATGGAAACCAAAAATATATTATCAAAATACCAATCTGGATTTAGAAAGAATTTCTCAAGTGAGACAGCAGTGAATTACGTTATTAACAGGTGGAAGAAAGTTGAAAAAATAATGAAATTGTTGGAATATTCCTTGATTTTAAAAGAGCATTCGAAACTATTGACAGGCATATTCTTTTACGAAAACTACATTGCTACGGAGTTCGGGATACAGAACTGAAATGGTTTGAATCATATTTGACGGGAAGGAAACAAATTACAAAAGTAAACAACATGCAATCTAATTCAATTATTAATGAATATGGAGTACCACAGGGTTCAATTCTGGGAGCTTTATTATTCATAATATATATAAATGATCTGCCAAAAATATTGAATAAATGCGAAATAGTTCTATATACAGATGATACGCTTATATTCGCGGAAGATGAATCGAGTCGACAATGCTATGATAATCTTACACAAGATATGGAAAATGTTAACATGTGGGTGAAAATGAATAAACTTAAATTGAATGAAAACAAAACGAAGATATTAGAATAAAATACAAATAGTAACCAAGTTTTTAAAAAAATAATCAAATAATAGAAAAAGTGGATCACATAAAATATTTAGGATTTATTAAGACAAAGAACTGAAATTTAAAATACATATTGACTATATTTGCAAAAAAATTGGCAAAAAAATTGGGTTTTTAAAAAAAATAAGAAATCAAATATCAATTATAACGGCAATAAACATATATAATACTATAATAAAGCCACATTTCGAATTCGGGTCTACAATCTTATATTCATGCTGCACTACACAACAGATATATCCTTTTTAATATGGAGTACTGAAGAAAATTAATTTGTTTTCTGGCATAGAATTGAGCTTTAGGGTGTTTTGTGTGGGATTCTTTAACTATTTTAAGGATACCTAAAGAAGGATATAGATTTACATCTCCCATTGATGGAAAGGAACGACTAACTTTAGTGATTACCAGTGAATTGGGTCAACCAAAGTTTTTTTCTGCGAATATAGCATAGTAGGGGCTTTTATTTTAATACTATTGTTCAATTCACAAGCTCAGTCGTATGTCTTATCGTTTAAAAAAAGACGACACTTGTTTATGTGCTTGTGAACAGACAAATTTGTTGTATCGTTATTTTGTCGTATCTTAAATGTCAATTTAATTAAAACCAAGGCAAGGCGAATTAATACCAGATGGCCTCGAGAGATGAGGTGACTAAGAAAATGTTTCCATATATGCACTGTCAACTGTGTTAATATATCAGGTTTTTGATAGCCCAAATATAAATTCACCGAGCAGAATTTATATTTGGGATGTGAAAAAAGCTGACACATTAACGCAGTTGGCAGTTCAAATATGTTACACAATTCGTAGTCGCCTGATCTCTCGAGGCTACCTGGTATTAATTCACCTTGATTTGATACCATGAAATGAAATCAGGCATGAGAGCTTTAATTTGTCGCCAAATATAATAAATTTTTTCGCGACAGGCACTTTTGATTAAAATTGTTTGAAAATTAAATTGAAATGAATCAATTATATATTTATCATTAAGAAGAATGTATTTTCTGGTGTTACTAATCACATATATAAAAGATTTTTACAAATTAATCTAACAAATAGAATATTTCCAGACCTGGCCTCAATACAACTATTTGAAGAACATATAAAATTCAATCGTATAATTATAATGCACTTTTGTATGAAAATTACCAACAAAAAAATACAATATTGTATAATTAGACGATTATACAACACACACGACGTTAATAGAGCTTGTGAATTGAAAATATGTCTATTAGGTCCGTTTAACGTAAAAAAGTAGCAACATATTTAGTAAAGGGGAGTCTTATAAAATACAATATACAGAACAGTCACAAGCATATGGTCACGTACCCCACACCCGGCTGATCGCTAGCGATTATAGGCTCCCATCCGACTATTTATAATTGTGACTTTCTGAACTTCAAACTTTTTTTTGATGGTTGGCTTACAACTGAGAGTATGTATGTGAGGTCAATACTGGCACTTCTGGTGCACTGTTCGTTACAAAAAATGGCGCCCAACGTGAATTCGAGATGCTCAATCATGAGTATGTTCGGATCAGAGTTGTAATGTAGATTCCTAGATTTCAATTAAAAGGTTAAGTATGCCTATTAAATGTGGAAACAATGGCTTCTTTTGAGAATAAATATTTATGTCTTTTGAAATTTTAGGTAATTGATGGATTTAATTAACCTAACCGAAGGCCTCTTGGTATGGTTTTGTGTTAGTCGTCGTTTTTTCATATTTGTAAACATTGCTTATTATACTTTGTCAGTGAGACTTATATTCGGATGGCAGAGCGAGTAGTTCTGAGTACTGGGGATGAGAATGGATGATGATGTAGTTCCTAGTTGCGATAAAAAATCCGCTTTTTACTGTTCTCTATTATTATTTTGTTTCTGACATTCGTAATATTTATTCACTTCAAATTATCAATAGCCCGGTATTTTATCTCCTATTGATCAACAACTGGTTTTTTCTATTTAACCCTATCGCCTATTTCTAGCTAGAGAACGAATTGCATGTTATATAAAAAAAAAAAAATAAGGAATATATATATATATATATATATATATATATATATATATATATATATATATATATATATATATATATATATATATATATATATATATATATATATATATATATATATATATATATATATATATATATATATATATATATATATATATATACGAGTATATCTATATATAAAATATAAGAAAAACACAACTATAAAAAGAGGAAGAAAAAAAAAACATTGAATACACAATAATACAATCTGCTTTTGATGACAATTATATCGGCCTTTTATTTTGCGTTTGGGACAATAGCTAAAGTTAATTTCTACACTCGATCTTCACCAGTTTTTTTTACTCGTGTTATAGATACGACTCTATATAAAATATCTCGATAGGAATGTCGGTGTCAAGAACACCGCATGGAGCAGGTGCTCCCCCTGTAGATTCTCAAGTTAGTAACATAGACATCAACCCAGAATCACCTTGTTCTATTTGTAGTGAACAGATAGATAAGAAGACGCCTATCATGACAATAGTGCATTGCAGTCATGTTTTTCATAAAGCTTGTATTGAAAGCTCGCTATCCAAAGCACCGGAATGTTCGACCTGCTTTCTCACATGTGAATTGGAGGACTTGCAAAAATTTATATTCCCTAGTAAGCCAAATGTCCCTAAACCAAAGGGTAAAACTCATGGCGCAATCGCGAAACAGCACAACACCAACCAAAATATTTTCCCAGACCGTTCGCCTCCACGTAAAGAGTTAGTTGGTGGGGACCAAAAAGCCCCTATTTTATCTAACTGTACTACAACGGAGCTACCTCAAAGGTCACATCAGGCTACAGAAGGAATGTCTCCAGTACATTATTCAACGGTAGTTGATTATAATTGTATCAGCCAAATGATAGAAGCTAATCTTACTCGAGCTCTACAGAATTTTGATATGACTAATGTAAATGCATCATTCCAGGGATGAATCCTGTTAATTCGGCTGCCCCAAACTATGTTAATAACAACCCTTTTCACGTAGCGAATTCAAGTAGTAGCCATCATTACCCGGCTTTATCTAATCAGACTAGTTCACAGCTTGGAACGCTCAACACGAACAAAATCACGTCAATTATCCAGAACTGGTGCCTAAAATTTGATGGTTCCGTTAACGGGTTAAACGTGGAAGAGTTCTTATATAGGCTGACATCGCTTACAAATGATAACTTAAACGGCGATTACGCAGTTTTATGTAAGAATCTTCATATGCTTTTGTCTGGAAAAGCTCGCGACTGGTTCTGGCGTTATCACCGGCGGACAAATGGGGTTATAGACTGGAACGAATTCTGTAATGCGATTCGGTGTCAATATAAAGATTTTAGATCCACATTTGACATCCGCGAAGAAATTCGAAACAGACGACAAAAACCTGGCGAGTCATTTGATGCCTTCTATGAAGGCGTTTCAGCAATAATGGATAGGTTACCTTTGGCTTTTTCAGAGATTGAATTGATAGAAATTCTATTCCGTAATCTGAGACCCGAAATTCGGCAGGATCTTTTATATGTCCCGATCCACTCGATATCGCATTTGCGTAAGTTGGTGCAGACGCTAGAAACTTTTCTAGACGATGAGCATGTTAAACGAAATTTACACAACCGAATTGTAAGCCCCAAATAAATCGTAAGCATATTGCTGAGGTTGATGTAGCCACCGAAGCAAAGGTGTTCGAATCGCCAGAGCAATGTATTGATGCAATACATAAAAAACGTTTCAATACTACGTTGCTGGAACTGCGACAAATCTGGACATGTGTGGGTAGACTGCTTATGCGAAAGAACAATTTTTTGTTATGGATGTGGGGCCAAAAACCTATATAAGCCCCAATGTCCTAACTGTCAAGAGCGCAAGTCCCAAAAAAACTACAATTGCCGCTTAAGAAAAATGCCTCCTCCAACGTTCTGGAGAAATCATGCTTAGAAAGTTCACACGATATCAGTATCGATAAGCTAAACATTTCTTACAAATTGCTAAAGCGAACGGATGAAAACGCTGAAAAGGATACTAGGCCTAATTGCGATAAATTTATCTACCCCCGATTACCTTACTATCAGAGGTGGGAACGTTACATGGCTAAACGTAATGACATTTTCCAAAACTTTGATTTGGCTGAACTTAATCAGACTAGGCCTAAGCGCTCTTCGGTTCGATTACGAACCTATTATAAAAAACGAAAATTTTCTTCAAAATTATTAGTGTCAGCTATAGTTAGTGACTCGAAGAACAATCGTTTTTGCGCTAAAGTGTAATTTTAAAATTATGTGGAATATGGCTTACTAGATACGGGTGCCAGCATTAGCTGCATTGGGTCTACTTTTGCTCAACAAGACTTTTCAAAGCATCCAAATTTTTCCCGTTGCAAAAACTACGTTAAAACGGCTGACGGTACTCCACAACGAGTTATTGGTTGGCTTAAGGTTGTAATCACTTTCAAAGATATCTCTCAAGATATGTATCTTTTCATAATCCCGTCTATTTCACAACGACTTATCTTAGGAATCGACTTCTGGAAAAAATTCTCTTTAGTACCGAATGTTGTTGCCTCTGCAGATTTGGTAGACAAGTCATTGGTTAGCTTAAATTCGTCTAATCTCCTAAGCTCATCCGAAATGTCAGAAGTTAATTGTGAATCGTCTTGCGAGGAATCTGATGATAATGTCGCTCTAAGCCGCAGTCAACAACAGCAATTAAAAACTATTATATCCCTTTTTCCATGCTTTGAAAAACAAGGACTGGGAAGAACGGCTTTAATAAAGCATAATATTGACGTTGGTACAGCCAGGCCGATCAACAACGGTTTTATCCAGTGTCACCAGCCGTTGAAAAGCTGATGTTTAACGAAATCGATAGAATGTTAGGAATGGGTGTTATTGAGCCGTCCAGTTCGCCTTGGAGCCCTTCTATGCGCCTGGTAGTAAAACCGAATAAAATTCGACTGTGTTTGGATGCGCGGAAAGTGAATTCTGTAACGAAAAAAGAGGGAATCTTTGCGCGGCTTCCAAAAGCCAATATAATATCGAAGCTAGATTCAAAAGACGCATATTGGCAAATTGCTTTGGATTAAGAGTCAAAACCTATTACGGCGTTCACAGTACCTGGAAGGCCCTTATACCAGTTCACGGTAATGCATTTCTGGCTGTGTAACGCCCCCCAAACAATGTGTCGACTTATAGACGATTTAATACCACCTTATCTGAAGACCAGTGCATTTGGGTACCTCGACGATTTAATAATCGTCTCTGAAAATTTTGAAGAGCATGTTAGTACATTACTGCGTATCGCTGAGCAATTTCGTAAAGCCAACTTGACGCTAAATGTGGCAAAAAGCAAATTCTGCGTGAGAACGGTTAAATACCTCGGTTATATTATTGGAAAAAGTAATTGCAATTCGAAACTGTCCAAGTCCAAAGAACATAAAACAAGTAAGGGTTTTTTTAGGTCCGTCAGGCTGGTATATCAGAAACACTATCTACGAAGAGAAAGTTTATCTGGACTACAGAAGCGCAGGACGCGTTTGAAAAAATTTAAAATTTATTGGCTTCAGCTCCGGTGCTTAGCAATCCAAATTTCGACTAAAAGTTTTTCGTACATTGTGATGCGAGCGATTTCGGTATTGGGGCCGTGCTCGTACAACTGGATGAGGATAACAACGAAAAACTCATTGCTTTCATGAGCAAAAAAATTAATTCCGCACAGCGAAACTACAGCGTAACTGAGCGGGAATGTTTGGCGGCCATTGAAGCCATTGAAAGATTTCGATGCTACATTGAGCTTAAAGAATTTGAAGTAATAACAGACCACGCTAGCCTCGTTTGGCTTATGAATCAACCGAATTTGCAGGGAAGGCTAGCCCGATGGGCATTAAAACTGCAGGGCTACAATTTCACTATAAGTCATCGCAAGGGCAAAGAAAACGTTGTACCAGACATACTATCGCGACTAAATGGCGAAGAGATAAGCACGATTGAATGGACGGAACCAGAAATTAATTTAAATGATCCATGTTTTGACGACCAAGAATACTGCGATTTGAAAGACACGATCCTCGAAAGACAATCGGAGCTGCCCGACATCAAAATTATGGACAAATATGTATATATACGAATGGAACATTATGATGGTACAGAAACTCAAGAAATTCAAGCCTGGAAACTGTGGATTCCTTCGGCACTTCATACGATGCTTATAAAGCGATTCCACAGTTCAGCCACTACTTCTCACGGCGGCATATGCAAAACACTAGAAATTCTTCGGCGCAATTTGTACTGGCCCGGAATGGTAACCCAAGTAAGAAACTTTATTATAAACTGTGAAACGTGTAAAACTACAAAACATCCGAATTTCGTGCTAAAGCCAGAGATGGGAAACAGACCATGACGATACGGCCATTTCAAAGATTGTTTATAGATCTATTAGGACCGTATCCCCGTAGCAAAACAGGTCATATAGGTATCCTTATCGTATTAGACCACTTGTCAAAATTTCAATGGCTACAGCCGTTAAAAAAGTTTACGTCTTCAGCTGTCAAAGATTTTCTAGAGAAACAAATATTTCATACGTACGGAGTGCCAGAGACCATCGTTAGCGACAATGGGTCTCAGTTTAAAGCGAATGATTTAAATGCCTATTTTACAGCATTGGGAATCCAACATATTTGTACGGCCGTATATTCGCCACAATCAAACGCTTCGCAACGAGTAAACCGTTCCATTATTGGAGCGATTAGGAGTTTTTTGAAACAAGATCACACAAAATGGGATGAAAATTTAAGTGCGATCAACTGTGCTTTGAGAAATGGGTATCATCAATCAATAAACATGTCCCCATATCACGCTCTATATGGGTTTAATATGATAACCCATGGATCCTCCTATTCTTTGCTTAGAACTTTAAAAATGTTGGATGAATCTTCAACTACCGTAGCCCAAGAAGATCATCTGCAATTGCAACGAAGAGACATACAAAATTTCCTGAACAAAGCCTACAAGCAAAATCAGAAAACATATAACCTCCGCACAAGACCAGAAAATTTTCACATTGGTCAAGAAGTATTTCATCGAAATTTTGCAGAGAGTAGTATTGAGAAGCGTTTTAGCTCCAAATTCGCCCGTTTTTTCCAAAGCTAAAGAGAAAAAGTTGGAATTCATTATTATGTGTTGGTTGATTCAACAGATAAAGTTATTGGCACCTACCACGCTAAGGACATGCGTTCCTAGAAACATGTTTAAGTAAGACTTTAAGGCCGAATAAAAATATAAAAAAATACCAGTTACTTTCAATATACATCTTATTCTTGATTCTACCTAACATTTTTACTCACCGAGTAAATGTTATGTGTTTGTGCTGAATTTAGTTCTTCACCAGCAGGACAGATATTTCTACATCTAAAAATATTTGAAGATATTTGTTGACATAGTGATTATATGTTGGCCATAAAATTATTATAGTCAAAAAAGAGGTTAGATAGCTAATAAAGGACTAACAAATTAGAAACAATTTCGCAAAAGAAAACGCTTTTATCATCTTTTATATTATAAGCCCTAATAACTAGCTATAAATGTTTAAAATCATATCATTTAGAGCATATTCAGTAACAAAGTTGCATGTTTAATGTACATAATGCATTAACAGGAGTATCCAGGTTTCCGGGAGTAGTTGGTTATTTCTTATTTTTTTTAATACACGATAGCCGAAATTATTGTTATACCCTGTTTTCGTGTATGAACATGTAATTAAATATATGCATATGCACAATATAACTAGATGTTTATCAACGTTTGAGGTTTAGGTACTTTACGGCAACATCGTATCCAGTAAATTAGATATAAACATAAGCATAATTACTGTCATTTGCTGATAAATGAATGGAAAGCAAACCATGGTAAATGTTTGTGGCATTAAATAAAGAAAGAGAAGATTAGACGACAAAGAGAACTTTTCCCTCAGAGGAAGGCAACGGAGATGGCACGTTTACCTATAGACCACAAAAAAAAAATAATAAGAAGAATAAAAACCAGGAAGAATTACATATCAGTAGTCGTGTTTACATTGTTTGAGCTAAACTATTCGTTAGTAGAAGTGTTTGACATAAATATGTCTTGATATAAATGTGTATGGATCTTTTCTGTTGATTTATTGTGAATGCAAGTTTAACTGTCAAAAGTAAGCGCAGTTCTCATCGAGGCAATATGGTGATTAAAAAGGTTTTTAACTTCCTTTTTTCGTGGACTTTGCTCGGATCAAACGTGTCTCTAAAAAAAAGAAAGATTATATATATGAATCTGTCTAAATTAACATAATAAAGTAAACGAAACCTAAGTAAGCACAGCTAAAAAGTCCACAAAATATTTGACTAGTTTACTGGCGGAGCTGATATTTCATTGGATGTGCTAGCTATCACTAGATTTTTTGTTGGGGTCATCTTAAAACGGCAAAAAATCCGTGATAAATAAGTGCCTACAAATTACGTGCTTGCGTTATAAATCATTAGGCTTAATACTGTGGTCCCAAAAGTGTACCGTATTTGCTGCATCTTCCTTGTAACATAAACTGGAGTGAGTAAAACACCTGTTGACGTCTTTTAACGAACCGGCTTAGAATACTCTGCGTAATTTTTATATATTTTCTTTAGCCACCGATTATCTGCGCCACCGAAGATCATCTAGGCGCTTATTATTCAAAAAACGAATAGAAACCCAGCAACTAATAGCGCATTTGAAACCTATGAAACGGCTTATCAGGCATCCGTAATAAAACTGCATTTTCATTATTACCTCCTAACAAAAGTAACTAGTGGGATCGGCTCAATACTTTGTTAGATCTCAGTTTAGGAGCCGCTCATGTGCTTCGATTAAACTCATAAACTGTGAGCGTCACTACGTTAGCTTTCACTCGTGGTTACAGAAAGGTTAAAAGCTAATATTCACAAGGAACACAGGAAAACTACTCACAAGACACGTCATATTGAGAAATTATTGATTAATTTTTATTACTATAGTTGCAACCGAGCCGAACTATAGGCTCATCTTGTTTTGTATAAGTTCCCAACGTTGTATGCAAACAAAGGATTACAAATTTATATTTTCCCCATACAGCAATCTACAAAAGCCATCATCGCATCGTGAACGAGGAAGCCTCTTAGTACCACGCTGTAATTTTGGTGAGTCCAATTTAAAATTAATAGTTGCTCAATCATCTTGCATACTCTGAAAACAGCGCAACTGCATCAATGATGAAATTGCGTTGATTTACTTCCCTATCATATACTACAAGAGAAGAAGCCGAAACCAAAAACAGGTATCATGAATGAAATGCAAAAACCTTAAATAAATAAAAACAATTAACATTATTGCACTCTTCTTACATTTCATTCGTGTTTAGTTATTACACTTTGTTGGACGCGGTTTGTTCTTTCTTATATTGCATTCAATATATATAGATATATATTTATATATTTATTTATTTATTTTTTTATCATCACATAATAGAACAAAGCACCCAATTTTGACGATTAAAATTTGCTGAGAGCATGATGTATGAATTTTTACATACAAAATTTTAAATTAAGACCATAAATAAAAGAGATAGTCATATTAGAAACAACAAGATTTGTTATTTCTTTTATATAATCGTAGTGATGTTGTTGTTAATCATCGGGTCTTGTTAGTACATAGTCTATGATTATCATAAAGTGCACGTATTGTAATGAGCATAAATTAATAACTGTATTTACCAACGTTTTCCTTGATGTTTTGAAGCAGTGACACGTCATTGATAAATTCCTCTATAATGACACGTTCGGTAGATCTGGAACTAAAATAAAACAAGGTTTTT
>OY101449.1:62910333-62920333 GCA_956483635.1 Panzeria rudis
TGTATGTATGTATGTATGTATGTATGTATGTATGTATGTATGTATGTATGTATGTATGTATGTATGTATGTATGTATGTATGTATGTATGTATGTATGTATGTATGTATGTATGTATGTATGTATGTATGTATGTATGTATGTATGTATGTATGTATGTATGTATGTATGTATGTATGTATGTATGTATGTATGTATGTATGTATGTATGTATGTATGTATGTATGTATGTATGTATGTATGTATGTATGTATGTATGTATGTATGTATGTATGTATGTATGTATGTATGTATGTATGTATGTATGTATGTATGTATGTATGTATGTATGTATGTATGTATGTATGTATGTATGTATGTATGTATGTATGTATGTATGTATGTATGTATGTATGTATGTATGTATGTATGTATGTATGTATGTATGTATGTATGTATGTATGTATGTATGTATGTATGTATGTATGTATGTATGTATGTATGTATGTATGTATGTATGTATGTATGTATGTATGTATGTATGTATGTATGTATGTATGTATGTATGTATGTATGTATGTATGTATGTATGTATGTATGTATGTATGTATGTATGTATGTATGTATGTATGTATGTATGTATGTATGTATGTATGTATGTATGTATGTATGTATGTATGTATGTATGTATGTATGTATGTTTTTTTTTTTTTTTATTTGTGGGATGAAAATCATCGAAAGACTCTGGCAGTGGTGGTGTTTGCCAGAAGTGCGAGATTTTAACACGCTAAAAACACCCCTTCACACTGACCCAAAATCTGCCCGTGGTACTACCGCAAGGCTATACGTCTCGGGGTGGGAAAGGTCCTAGACCCTAAATCTAAACTACATGGATTCTTCTGAGAATCTCTTCTAACCTACGAAGTTCCAACAGAACCAATTTTATAAAATTACATACATACGTCCAGTTATACAAAGATTCCAACATGCTTGGAACGATGTTGTCCGGCCTAATACTACGCCCTAAGACTACTTCTAAGTACGCTCTACCACTATCAAATCGTGGACAGATGAAGAACACATGTTCGGCATCTTCCACGACATTGCCACCACAACTCGGACAAAACGGAACACTGTCATGTCCGAAACGGTACAAGTACGACCTAAACCAACCATGTCCAGTCAAAAACTGTGTAATGTAGAAGTTCAAGTCGCCGTGTCTTCTTGATAACCATACCCTAATGTCAGGTATCAGTAAGTAAGTCCATCTTCCCTTGTCAGTCGCTGTCCATCGTTCTTGCCACTTCCGTAGACACATATCAGTCACACCATTCGTACTGTCCGAAACGGCTTCTAGCTCGATGGGTATCATGCCGGCAATGACAAAGACGGCCTCGTCCGATACAGTTCGGAATGCGCTACATACTCGCAGGGCGGCCAGCCTATACACAGGGGATATCAGATTCACATATGTAGAGTATTTCAGTGAGCCTGACCATATAGGGGATGCATATAAGATAATGCATACATACATACATACTACACTGGTTAGCAATCTCCTCTGCAGATATTTTGGACCTCTTGTATTCGGCATGATCCGGCATAGCGCTGAGCAGGTTTTTGATGCCTTAGAACCTATATACTTCAAGTGCTCATGAAAAGACAGACGAGTGTCAATCATGACTCCAAGGTATTTTAAACATTCCTTGGATTCTATGCTACACGTGCCAATATTTAGCCTAATGGTTTCCCTATTTTTCCGACTACTAATCAGAATCGCTTCTGTTTTATGGTCAGCTAGAACTAGACCCATTGATCTCAACCAAGACCTTACGATCTGAATACTGGCGTTTGCAATGGTTTCCGCCTCTAGTAACTCTTTTGCTTCACATACTAACGCTATGTCGTCTGCGAATCCAACTATCTTTACCTTCTCCGGCAGGTTTAACCTTAATACTCCATCGTACATGACGTTCCACAGTAGTGGACCAAGTACTGATCCTTGAGGCACCCCACCAATGATCTTTCGTCTTTTAGTACCCTTATCAGTATCATAAACTAGCTCTCTATTTCGGAAATAGTCCTGTATAATTGCCAGTAGATATCCTGGGATGTCTAAACTGGCTAAGGCATCAACAATATGCTCCCAGTTTGCCGTGTTGAAGGCATTCTTTACGTCTAGCGTTACAACTACACAATACTCTTTTGCTCCATTTCTCCACCTCTTCCCTTGGATAGCCTGACAAGCAGTTTCTACTACAACTTTGATAGCATCTACTGTTGACCTTGCTTTCCTGAAGCCAAATTGGTTATCTGATAAACCGCGGTTAGCTTCAACACAACTTTCCAATCTTCTACAGATTATACTTTCTAGCAATTTCCCACTTGTATCTATCATACACAGCGGCCTATAAGAGGAAGGGTCGTCTGGTGGCTTATTATCCTTAGGTAACAATACTAACTTTTGTCTCTTCCACATTGTTGGAAAAATGCCCTGGCTCAAGCATGCGCTTATTACTTTCAAAAAATAGTGAGGATGGAGTTTAACAGCTTCTTTTAGTATCATATTCGGAATGCAGTCTAAACCTGGTGCCTTCTTGTCTTTAAATTTTGAGACAGCACCTTCTATCTCGGCAATCGTAACCGGAGGAATGTCGAAAAATTCAGCCGGGTAGCTGTGTTGCCATGTCGGAGTTTCCTGTTGGGGAAAGAGATGATCTACAATTCCCTTGAGGAGAGGCTCTTCTCTCGGCGGCGATGGACCAAGACATTTAAGTTTCTTGGTTACCAATTTATATGCAAAGCCCCAAGGATTACTATCTACTTCATCACAAACATTAAGAAAACACCTACGCTTGCTCCTACGAATTGCAATCTTCAACGCTTTCCTTTTATCCTTTCAATTTCATCATTCCACCAGTACACCGGGGGCTTATTTGGTGACCTTTTACGCTTTATCATAGCTACGTTACAGGCATTAGTGATATGACTTACTAATTGCACTGCCATATCTTCAGCTGAACCACTCAGTTCCATGTTCTCCATACAAGCTGCGAAGATATCCTTATCAAAGGTATTTACCTTCCATCCTGTCAAACCTCGTGCTTGTGCAATCACACGGGGCTGTTCATCTTGTACATCTATGATTATAGCGCTATGATCGCTATGAGTATAGATGTCGGATATTCTCCAGTTAACTTGGCTTGTGATGCTGCTACTGACAAATGTAATGTCAATTACCGATCCAGCATCACCCCTTCTGAAAGTTTGTTCAACTCCATTATTAATGAGTACAACACCCAATGCAGAAAAGGCTTCCAAGAGTACTCTACCTCTTGTGTTTGTCGAGGGGCAGCCCCATTCAACAGCCCACGCATTGAAGTCACCCGCTATTATGACAGGATTTCTTGTAACTGCATCTGTTACTATATTGTCAACTATTACTCGAAAGTCCTCTATAGAATACCTAGGGGGAATATAGCAACTGTATAGTGTGATGCCAGAGACAGTGGCTCGGGCATATCCACATTCTGATGTTATTTTATCTCGTATTGTTAGCGTGCTGGTGTTCCATATCGCCGATGTGTCCGTATTATCGGAAACCCAATTTACAGATCCCATGTTCCGATATGGCTCACTTAGCACAGCGACATCTACATTTAAATCTCGTACGCTTTGCTTAAGAAGCTCTTGGGCTGCCTGGCAATGGTTGAGATTTAACTGTAATATACGCATTTTGATGCCTTAAGTTTTGCTTTAAACCCTAAGTTTATGTAGAGCTCTTCTGTAGTATGGACAAACTGCACATCCGGTGACATGGTCACTAGCAGTGTTTGTTCCATTCCTGCAAAGCAAGCACGACGGTTTATTGGAACAAGTTCCAATTTTGTGGCCAGTTTTGCCACACCGTAAGCGGTTTTTAGAAAGGTCCTGCCCCCTACAGTTTGCTGCTCTATGTCCATAATCAAGACATTTATAGCACCTTCTTGGTGTTACCTTTTCGCGTATTCTGCAAACAACCCAACCAATACGTATCTTCGCCATCTCCATAAGACGGCAAGCTAAGACAGCACTTACGCCAATGGTGGCAGTTTGCGTTCCTCCATACGCTCTCCTTAACGATTTAACTGCAGCAGGCTGCAGGGATTTAAAATCGGATTCTCTAATGAGGGCTTCATAGACGTCCTGCTTTGTGGTTACCTCATCTATATCTCTAATCTCGATCCTAATCTCATGGCATAGTGCTCTAACTTCTGCGACCTCACCTAATACCTCTGCTACCGTCGACCTGAACTCACTTGTATTCTGATGCGAGGGTTTACTCAACTCTAACAATAATTCACCTTTCTCAGTCTTCCTGATATTTTTTACGTTTTGACCCAGATTATCCAGCTTAGGGTCTTTCTTCACTTGTCTGAGAATATCAGCATAGGAAGCATCCCCACAAGTTTTAATAATCAAAGCATCTGGTCGTATTGTCTTTTTTCTATTTCTAGCTCTTGGACCAACTTTAACCCAGTCAGGATCTTTAACATTCGGATCTTGTTTACCAGCCGTGTTTATACCTGTCTCCCTGGGTACATCATTTTCACTTTTCTTCAATGCCCTATTGGGGGTTGTGCCCTTCTTCCTCTTAGATTTGTTACCCTTTGGGCTAAGAATATTATCATCTCTTCTGCGCTTTGGGGTTCCACCTATCACAAGGTTTATCCTTGCCGGTTCGTCTGTCTGCGTTTCTCTGCTAGTCCGCGATTTCTCGTCACTACTAACACCTTTGCTACTCAATTCATCTGAAACCTGCATATACAACGCCTGTATCTCACGGGACATTGTCACTATGTCCCTGTGCACGTTTGAGCGTGTCTTCAGAAAATCTAACAACTCTCCTATTTTCACTCCTAATCTCTTCACACTGTTACTGTGGCCCTCATTACTATTGTCGACGGTATTTGACACTGGAACAGGTCTACTACTAACTGCTGTAGGAGGCGATCTCGTGATCACCGACTTCCTTGCAAATGGGTTTTCAACATCTCCCATATTTAACTCATTGTTACTTCGATTTTTATTTTCAAAATTCATTCTAATGGGTCCAAACTCAAAGCCGCTATCTCCGTTCGATGTGCAGACACGTTAAGACCCCATGGGTCCCTTTGCAAGCAGTGAGGTCCATGCGAGGGTTGACGAAAAGATCTTATGGATCATCCCGCCAGAGCCAGATCCGTGCTAACCGGGGAACGACATCCGAACCTGCACCAACAACCTAATGATGACGAACTTCAAACGTACTTTGAGACTTGCCAAGTTTTAATAGGACGGAGGCAGTTGTGGCATTAGCCTGAGAGCCATTTCTGTAAAATTTCACTCCTACATACTCAAGTCCCAGAATACCACAACCGTCAGCCCAGGGTTCTAACAATTCAAATTCGTATGTCCAGAAATGCCATAATTAAGACCGTGCTGGACTTGATCTTAATGCTTTTCAGCGGTGCGGAATCACAGGTTTTTTAAGGATTTCTACCTAGAATGCCTTCAAACCTGTGATAACTCAGGGCCCGCGGGGTCGTCAATCCCGTTATCCTCATAAGAAGATACCCTTGCGGGAATGTATGTATGTATGTATGTATGTATGTATGTATGTATGTATGTATGTATGTATGTATGTATGTATGTATGTATGTATGTATGTATGTATGTATGTATGTATGTATGTATGTATGTATGTATGTATGTATGTATGTATGTATGTATGTATGTATGTATGTATGTATGTATGTATGTATGTATGTATGTATGTATGTATGTATGTATGTATGTATGTATGTATGTATGTATGTATGTATGTATGTATGTATGTATGTATGTATGTATGTATGTATGTATGTATGTATGTATGTATGTATGTATGTATGTATGTATGTATGTATGTATGTATGTATGTATGTATGTATGTATGTATGTATGTATGTATGTATGTATGTATGTATGTATGTATGTATGTATGTATGTATGTATGTATGTATGTATGTATGTATGTATGTATGTATGTATGTATGTATGTATGTATGTATGTATGTATGTATGTATGTATGTATGTATGTATGTATGTATGTATGTATGTATGTATGTATGTATGTATGTATGTATGTATGTATGTATGTATGTATGTATGTATGTATGTATGTATGTATGTATGTATGTATGTATGTATGTATGTATGTATGTATGTATGTATGTATGTATGTATGTATGTATGTATGTATGTATGTATGTATGTATGTATGTATGTATGTATGTATGTATGTATGTATGTATGTATGTATGTATGTATGTATGTATGTATGTATGTATGTATGTATGTATGTATGTATGTATGTATGTATGTATGTATGTATGTATGTATGTATGTATGTATGTATGTATGTATGTATGTATGTATGTATGTATGTATGTATGTATGTATGTATGTATGTATGTATGTATGTATGTATGTATGTATGTATGTATGTATGTATGTATGTATGTATGTATGTATGTATGTATGTATGTATGTATGTATGTATGTATGTATGTATGTATGTATGTATGTATGTATGTATGTATGTATGTATGTATGTATGTATGTATGTATGTATGTATGTATGTATGTATGTATGTATGTATGTATGTATGTATGTATGTATGTATGTATGTATGTATGTATGTATGTATGTATGTATGTATGTATGTATGTATGTATGTATGTATGTATGTATGTATGTATGTATGTATGTATGTATGTATGTATGTATGTATGTATGTATGTATGTATGTATGTATGTATGTATGTATGTATGTATGTATGTATGTATGTATGTATGTATGTATGTATGTATGTATGTATGTATGTATGTATGTATGTATGTATGTATGTATGTATGTATGTATGTATGTATGTATGTATGTATGTATGTATGTATGTATGTATGTATGTATGTATGTATGTATGTATGTATGTATGTATGTATGTATGTATGTATGTATGTATGTATGTATGTATGTATGTATGTATGTATGTATGTATGTATGTATGTATGTATGTATGTATGTATGTATGTATGTATGTATGTATGTATGTATGTATGTATGTATGTATGTATGTATGTATGTATGTATGTATGTATGTATGTATGTATGTATGTATGTATGTATGTATGTATGTATGTATGTATGTATGTATGTATGTATGTATGTATGTATGTATGTATGTATGTATGTATGTATGTATGTATGTATGTATGTATGTATGTATGTATGTATGTATGTATGTATGTATGTATGTATGTATGTATGTATGTATGTATGTATGTATGTATGTATGTATGTATGTATGTATGTATGTATGTATGTATGTATGTATGTATGTATGTATGTATGTATGTATGTATGTATGTATGTATGTATGTATGTATGTATGTATGTATGTATGTATGTATGTATGTATGTATGTATGTATGTATGTATGTATGTATGTATGTATGTATGTATGTATGTATGTATGTATGTATGTATGTATGTATGTATGTATGTATGTATGTATGTATGTATGTATGTATGTATGTATGTATGTATGTATGTATGTATGTATGTATGTATGTATGTATGTATGTATGTATGTATGTATGTATGTATGTATGTATGTATGTATGTATGTATGTATGTATGTATGTATGTATGTATGTATGTATGTATGTATGTATGTATGTATGTATGTATGTATGTATGTATGTATGTATGTATGTATGTATGTATGTATGTATGTATGTATGTATGTATGTATGTATGTATGTATGTATGTATGTATGTATGTATGTATGTATGTATGTATGTATGTATGTATGTATGTATGTATGTATGTATGTATGTATGTATGTATGTATGTATGTATGTATGTATGTATGTATGTATGTATGTATGTATGTATGTATGTATGTATGTATGTATGTATGTATGTATGTATGTATGTATGTATGTATGTATGTATGTATGTATGTATGTATGTATGTATGTATGTATGTATGTATGTATGTATGTATGTATGTATGTATGTATGTATGTATGTATGTATGTATGTATGTATGTATGTATGTATGTATGTATGTATGTATGTATGTATGTATGTATGTATGTATGTATGTATGTATGTATGTATGTATGTATGTATGTATGTATGTATGTATGTATGTATGTATGTATGTATGTATGTATGTATGTATGTATGTATGTATGTATGTATGTATGTATGTATGTATGTATGTATGTATGTATGTATGTATGTATGTATGTATGTATGTATGTATGTATGTATGTATGTATGTATGTATGTATGTATGTATGTATGTATGTATGTATGTATGTATGTATGTATGTATGTATGTATGTATGTATGTATGTATGTATGTATGTATGTATGTATGTATGTATGTATGTATGTATGTATGTATGTATGTATGTATGTATGTATGTATGTATGTATGTATGTATGTATGTATGTATGTATGTATGTATGTATGTATGTATGTATGTATGTATGTATGTATGTATGTATGTATGTATGTATGTATGTATGTATGTATGTATGTATGTATGTATGTATGTATGTATGTATGTATGTATGTATGTATGTATGTATGTATGTATGTATGTATGTATGTATGTATGTATGTATGTATGTATGTATGTATGTATGTATGTATGTATGTATGTATGTATGTATGTATGTATGTATGTATGTATGTATGTATGTATGTATGTATGTGTATGTATGTATGTATGTATGTATGTATGTATGTATGTATGTATGTATGTATGTATGTATGTATGTATGTATGTATGTATGTATGTATGTATGTATGTATGTATGTATGTATGTATGTATGTATGTATGTATGTATGTATGTATGTATGTATGTATGTATGTATGTATGTATGTATGTATGTATGTATGTATGTATGTATGTATGTATGTATGTATGTATGTATGTATGTATGTATGTATGTATGTATGTATGTATGTATGTATGTATGTATGTATGTATGTATGTATGTATGTATGTATGTATGTATGTATGTATGTATGTATGTATGTATGTATGTATGTATGTATGTATGTATGTATGTATGTATGTATGTATGTATGTATGTATGTATGTATGTATGTATGTATGTATGTATGTATGTATGTATGTATGTATGTATGTATGTATGTATGTATGTATGTATGTATGTATGTATGTATGTATGTATGTATGTATGTATGTATGTATGTATGTATGTATGTATGTATGTATGTATGTATGTATGTATGTATGTATGTATGTATGTATGTATGTATGTATGTATGTATGTATGTATGTATGTATGTATGTATGTATGTATGTATGTATGTATGTATGTATGTATGTATGTATGTATGTATGTATGTATGTATGTATGTATGTATGTATGTATGTATGTATGTATGTATGTATGTATGTATGTATGTATGTATGTATGTATGTATGTATGTATGTATGTATGTATGTATGTATGTATGTATGTATGTATGTATGTATGTATGTATGTATGTATGTATGTATGTATGTATGTATGTATGTATGTATGTATGTATGTATGTATGTATGTATGTATGTATGTATGTATGTATGTATGTATGTATGTATGTATGTATGTATGTATGTATGTATGTATGTATGTATGTATGTATGTATGTATGTATGTTATGTATGTATGTATGTATGTATGTATGTATGTATGTATGTATGTATGTATGTATGTATGTATGTATGTATGTATGTATGTATGTATGTATGTATGTATGTATGTATGTATGTATGTATGTATGTATGTATGTATGTATGTATGTATGTATGTATGTATGTATGTATGTATGTATGTATGTATGGTATGTATGTATGTATGTATGTATGTATGTATGTATGTATGTATGTATGTATGTATGTATGTATGTATGTATGTATGTA
>OY101449.1:62930133-62937633 GCA_956483635.1 Panzeria rudis
TAGTTCTTATAAAATCACCCATTATGTATGTATGTATGTATGTATGTATGTATGTATGTATGTATGTATGTATGTATGTATGTATGTATGTATGTATGTATGTATGTATGTATGTATGTATGTATGTATGTATGTATGTATGTATGTATGTATGTATGTATGTATGTATGTATGTATGTATGTATGTATGTATGTATGTATGTATGTATGTATGTATGTATGTATGTATGTATGTATGTATGTATGTATGTATGTATGTATGTATGTATGTATGTATGTATGTATGTATGTATGTATGTATGTATGTATGTATGTATGTATGTATGTATGTATGTATGTATGTATGTATGTATGTATGTATGTATGTATGTATGTATGTATGTATGTATGTATGTATGTATGTATGTATGTATGTATGTATGTATGTATGTATGTATGTATGTATGTATGTATGTATGTATGTATGTATGTATGTATGTATGTATGTATGTATGTATGTATGTATGTATGTATGTATGTATGTATGTATGTATGTATGTATGTATGTATGTATGTATGTATGTATGTATGTATGTATGTATGTATGTATGTATGTATGTATGTATGTATGTATGTATGTATGTATGTATGTATGTATGTATGTATGTATGTATGTATGTATGCATGTATGTATGTATGTATGTATGTATGTATGTATGTATGTATGTATGTATGTATGTATGTATGTATGTATGTATGTATGTATGTATGTATGTATGTATGTATGTATGTATGTATGTATGTATGTATGTATGTATGTATGTATGTATGTATGTATGTATGTATGTATGTATGTATGTATGTATGTATGTATGTATGTATGTATGTATGTATGTATGTATGTATGTATGTATGTATGTATGTATGTATGTATGTATGTATGTATGTATGTATGTATGTATGTATGTATGTATGTATGTATGTATGTATGTATGTATGTATGTATGTATGTATGTATGTATGTATGTATGTATGTATGTATGTATGTATGTATGTATGTATGTATGTATGTATGTATGTATGTATGTATGTATGTATGTATGTATGTATGTATGTATGTATGTATGTATGTATGTATGTATGTATGTATGTATGTATGTATGTATGTATGTATGTATGTATGTATGTATGTATGTATGTATGTATGTATGTATGTATGTATGTATGTATGTATGTATGTATGTATGTATGTATGTATGTATGTATGTATGTATGTATGTATGTATGTATGTATGTATGTATGTATGTATGTATGTATGTATGTATGTATGTATGTATGTATGTATGTATGTATGTATGTATGTATGTATGTATGTATGTATGTATGTATGTATGTATGTATGTATGTATGTATGTATGTATGTATGTATGTATGTATGTATGTATGTATGTATGTATGTATGTATGTATGTATGTATGTATGTATGTATGTATGTATGTATGTATGTATGTATGTATGTATGTATGTATGTATGTATGTATGTATGTATGTATGTATGTATGTATGTATGTATGTATGTATGTATGTATGTATGTATGTATGTATGTATGTATGTATGTATGTATGTATGTATGTATGTATGTATGTATGTATGTATGTATGTATGTATGTATGTATGTATGTATGTATGTATGTATGTATGTATGTATGTATGTATGTATGTATGTATGTATGTATGTATGTATGTATGTATGTATGTATGTATGTATGTATGTATGTATGTATGTATGTATGTATGTATGTATGTATGTATGTATGTATGTATGTATGTATGTATGTATGTATGTATGTATGTATGTATGTATGTATGTATGTATGTATGTATGTATGTATGTATGTATGTATGTATGTATGTATGTATGTATGTATGTATGTATGTATGTATGTATGTATGTATGTATGTATGTATGTATGTATGTATGTATGTATGTATGTATGTATGTATGTATGTATGTATGTATGTATGTATGTATGTATGTATGTATGTATGTATGTATGTATGTATGTATGTATGTATGTATGTATGTATGTATGTATGTATGTATGTATGTATGTATGTATGTATGTATGTATGTATGTATGTATGTATGTATGTATGTATGTATGTATGTATGTATGTATGTATGTATGTATGTATGTATGTATGTATGTATGTATGTATGTATGTATGTATGTATGTATGTATGTATGTATGTATGTATGTATGTATGTATGTATGTATGTATGTATGTATGTATGTATGTATGTATGTATGTATGTATGTATGTATGTATGTATGTATGTATGTATGTATGTATGTATGTATGTATGTATGTATGTATGTATGTATGTATGTATGTATGTATGTATGTATGTATGTATGTATGTATGTATGTATGTATGTATGTATGTATGTATGTATGTATGTATGTATGTATGTATGTATGTATGTATGTATGTATGTATGTATGTATGTATGTATGTATGTATGTATGTATGTATGTATGTATGTATGTATGTATGTATGTATGTATGTATGTATGTATGTATGTATGTATGTATGTATGTATGTATGTATGTATGTATGTATGTATGTATGTATGTATGTATGTATGTATGTATGTATGTATGTATGTATGTATGTATGTATGTATGTATGTATGTATGTATGTATGTATGTATGTATGTATGTATGTATGTATGTATGTATGTATGTATGTATGTATGTATGTATGTATGTATGTATGTATGTATGTATGTATGTATGTATGTATGTATGTATGTATGTATGTATGTATGTATGTATGTATGTATGTATGTATGTATGTATGTATGTATGTATGTATGTATGTATGTATGTATGTATGTATGTATGTATGTATGTATGTATGTATGTATGTATGTATGTATGTATGTATGTATGTATGTATGTATGTATGTATGTATGTATGTATGTATGTATGTATGTATGTATGTATGTATGTATGTATGTATGTATGTATGTATGTATGTATGTATGTATGTATGTATGTATGTATGTATGTATGTATGTATGTATGTATGTATGTATGTATGTATGTATGTATGTATGTATGTATGTATGTATGTATGTATGTATGTATGTATGTATGTATGTATGTATGTATGTATGTATGTATGTATGTATGTATGTATGTATGTATGTATGTATGTATGTATGTATGTATGTATGTATGTATGTATGTATGTATGTATGTATGTATGTATGTATGTATGTATGTATGTATGTATGTATGTATGTATGTATGTATGTATGTATGTATGTATGTATGTATGTATGTATGTATGTATGTATGTATGTATGTATGTATGTATGTATGTATGTATGTATGTATGTATGTATGTATGTATGTATGTATGTATGTATGTATGTATGTATGTATGTATGTATGTATGTATGTATGTATGTATGTATGTATGTATGTATGTATGTATGTATGTATGTATGTATGTATGTATGTATGTATGTATGTATGTATGTATGTATGTATGTATGTATGTATGTATGTATGTATGTATGTATGTATGTATGTATGTATGTATGTATGTATGTATGTATGTATGTATGTATGTATGTATGTATGTATGTATGTATGTATGTATGTATGTATGTATGTATGTATGTATGTATGTATGTATGTATGTATGTATGTATGTATGTATGTATGTATGTATGTATGTATGTATGTATGTATGTATGTATGTATGTATGTATGTATGTATGTATGTATGTATGTATGTATGTATGTATGTATGTATGTATGTATGTATGTATGTATGTATGTATGTATGTATGTATGTATGTATGTATGTATGTATGTATGTATGTATGTATGTATGTATGTATGTATGTATGTATGTATGTATGTATGTATGTATGTATGTATGTATGTATGTATGTATGTATGTATGTATGTATGTATGTATGTATGTATGTATGTATGTATGTATGTATGTATGTATGTATGTATGTATGTATGTATGTATGTATGTATGTATGTATGTATGTATGTATGTATGTATGTATGTATGTATGTATGTATGTATGTATGTATGTATGTATGTATGTATGTATGTATGTATGTATGTATGTATGTATGTATGTATGTATGTATGTATGTATGTATGTATGTATGTATGTATGTATGTATGTATGTATGTATGTATGTATGTATGTATGTATGTATGTATGTATGTATGTATGTATGTATGTATGTATGTATGTATGTATGTATGTATGTATGTATGTATGTATGTATGTATGTATGTATGTATGTATGTATGTATGTATGTATGTATGTATGTATGTATGTATGTATGTATGTATGTATGTATGTATGTATGTATGTATGTATGTATGTATGTATGTATGTATGTATGTATGTATGTATGTATGTATGTATGTATGTATGTATGTATGTATGTATGTATGTATGTATGTATGTATGTATGTATGTATGTATGTATGTATGTATGTATGTATGTATGTATGTATGTATGTATGTATGTATGTATGTATGTATGTATGTATGTATGTATGTATGTATGTATGTATGTATGTATGTATGTATGTATGTATGTATGTATGTATGTATGTATGTATGTATGTATGTATGTATGTATGTATGTATGTATGTATGTATGTATGTATGTATGTATGTATGTATGTATGTATGTATGTATGTATGTATGTATGTATGTATGTATGTATGTATGATGTATGTATGTATGTATGTATGTATGTATGTATGTATGATGTATGTATGTATGTATGTATGTATGTATGTATGTATGTATGTATGTATGTATGTATGTATGTATGTATGTATGTATGTATGTATGTATGTATGTATGTATGTATGTATGTATGTATGTATGTATGTATGTATGTATGTATGTATGTATGTATGTATGTATGTATGTATGTATGTATGTATGTATGTATGTATGTATGTATGTATGTATGTATGTATGTATGTATGTATGTATGTATGTATGTATGTATGTATGTATGTATGTATGTATGTATGTATGTATGTATGTATGTATGTATGTATGTATGTATGTATGTATGTATGTATGTATGTATGTATGTATGTATGTATGTATGTATGTATGTATGTATGTATGTATGTATGTATGTATGTATGTATGTATGTATGTATGTATGTATGTATGTATGTATGTATGTATGTATGTATGTATGTATGTATGTATGTATGTATGTATGTATGTATGTATGTATGTATGTATGTATGTATGTATGTATGTATGTATGTGTTGAAATAATTTGTTTTAATATAATGTTATTATACTTGTTAGAAGTTCACTTTGTTTTTATAATTTTAAATCAATCAATAATGCTTCGTCGTTTTAATATTAAAATATTTGTCAATAAATTTTCATTCATTTTTCTTCTTGAAATTGAAACAGTAAATATAAATTTACTTTTATTTGTTTAAAAGGTTATGGGCCCAGACTACATTTCGTAATTAGATTATACAATAGAAGGCGCAGAACTAATAAGAAATTTTAGCATGGAATCTGAAGGCAAGATTGAAAAACTAAACGACGCAAGTCAATGGTCAACTTGGAAGTTTCAAGTTAAAATAACAATGATCGCAGCAGATGTTTACAAATTGGCCACTGGGGACGAAGAATGTCCATTAACTGATGACGAAAAAATTCGTCAGTGGCGGAAAAAGGATGCTAAAGCTCAGCAGATTATAGGAATTTCGGTGGGCAGTAAGCAGATTATTCACATTACAAATTGTGAATCTGCTAAGGCTATGTGGGCAAAATTACATCTTGTTTTTGAAAGGAAAAATGAATCCAGCTTACTAATGTTGCATCAACATTTTTTTAATTTTGCGAAAGATTCTGATGAGAATATGATCACTTATATCGCAAGACTGGAAGAACTAGTACAACGTTTAAGAGATCTGAAGGAAACGGTATCGGATGATATGGTCATTACAAAACTAATATTATCTTTGCCATCTGAATATGCAGGATTCAGTAGCGCATGGGAGTCAGCAAGTAAAGCAGAACGTACTTTCGATAATCTTAGGGCAAGGCTGGTAACTGAAGAAGAACGTTTAATTTCTCGTCGACAATTTGAACCAATTGAAGCCTTGGCTGCATCTAAATGGATAAGAAGAAGTACCATTAATAAAAATAAGACGGATTGCAGACAACGTAATAATATCCGTAATGCAAATAATTTTAAGCCTACTGGTCGATGTTTTATATGTGGTGCTGAAGGGCACTGGAAGCAAAATTGTCCTGAACGTAATCTAACCAAAAATTTTACTGCTTTGAACTCTGATGCTTTCGATTTTAAAATTACAAATAATAGTTGGTTATTAGATTCTGGTGCAAGTCATCATATGACATCTAATCGAGATTGGTTTCATACCTATCGTTCAGAGATAAGGAGTGTTAAAATTGCAAAAGGTACTATTATAGCGCAAGGAATAGGAACTATTCATATACAAATATTTGATGGTATTAATTGGAGCAATGGGATTCTGAAAGATGTTCTGTTTGTTCCTCAAATTGAGACCAATTTATTTTCACAAAATCATGCGTTGGATCAAAATTTAATTGTCGAAGGTAACAGCAAAGAGACAAAATTTAGACGAAAGGTTGATCAAAAGGTTGTTGTTGTTGGTCAACGTCATGGAAACTTAACTGTCATTTGTATAAAAGTATTAGCGAGCAAGGTTTTTTTGGCATCAGAGAAAGTTTCTTCAATACAGCTGTGGCATGACAAACTAGCTCATCAAAATATTGAACAAGTTCGAAAAATTTTAAAAGATAATAATATAAACTATTTAGATGATTATTTTGAATGTGAAGCTTGCTTGCAGGGAAAGCAACACAGAATTCCATTCAAAAGTCGTGAAATCGTATCAACTCAATGTGGTCAAATTATACATGCCGATGTTTGTGGACCGATACAAGTTAAATCTATTGGTGGATCCAGGTATTTTCTACTTATAAAAGATGACTTTTCTCATTACCGTTTTGTGTTTTTCTTGAAATATAAATCTGAGGTATATGAAAAAGTAAATATTTTTTTGAAAATGGCACAAAATATTTATGGTCATAATATAAAAGCTTTTCGTTCTGATAATGGAACAGAATTTGTTAATGAAAAAATGAAGAATCTGTTTGAAAAAGAAGGCATACGTCATCAAAGAACAGTTCCCTACTCTCCTCAGCAAAATGGCAGTGCGGAAAGGGAAATAAGAACTATAATGGAAGCAGCTAGAACGATGATCTATGCAAGAAATATGGAATTGAAATTCTGGGCTGAAGCAGTTAATACAGCTGTATATGTAATTAATCGATCAGGGAAAAGCACTATAGTCAACAAAACTCCTTACGATCTCTGGATGGGTAAGAACGCAAAAATAAATAATTTTCAACCTTTTGGC
>OY101449.1:62942633-62950133 GCA_956483635.1 Panzeria rudis
GGTTATGGGCCCAGACTACATTTCGTAATTAGATTATACAATAGAAGGCGCAGAACTAATAAGAAATTTTAGCATGGAATCTGAAGGCAAGATTGAAAAACTAAACGACGCAAGTCAATGGTCAACTTGGAAGTTTCAAGTTAAAATAACAATGATCGCAGCAGATGTTTACGAATTGGCCACTGGGGACGAAGAATGTCCATTAACTGATGACGAAAAAATTCGTCAGTGGCGGAAAAAGGATGCTAAAGCTCAGCAGATTATAGGAATTTCGGTGGGCAGTAAGCAGATTATTCACATTACAAATTGTGAATCTGCTAAGGCTATGTGGGCAAAATTACATCTTGTTTTTGAAAGGAAAAATGAATCCAGCTTACTAATGTTGCATCAACATTTTTTTAATTTTGCGAAAGATTCTGATGAGAATATGATCACTTATATCGCAAGACTGGAAGAACTAGTACAACGTTTAAGAGATCTGAAGGAAACGGTATCGGATGATATGGTCATTACAAAACTAATATTATCTTTGCCATCTGAATATGCAGGATTCAGTAGCGCATGGGAGTCAGCAAGTAAAGCAGAACGTACTTTCGATAATCTTAGGGCAAGGCTGGTAACTGAAGAAGAACGTTTAATTTCTCGTCGACAATTTGAACCAATTGAAGCCTTGGCTGCATCTAAATGGATAAGAAGAAGTACCATTAATAAAAATAAGACGGATTGCAGACAACGTAATAATATCCGTAATGCAAATAATTTTAAGCCTACTGGTCGATGTTTTATATGTGGTGCTGAAGGGCACTGGAAGCAAAATTGTCCTGAACGTAATCTAACCAAAAATTTTACTGCTTTGAACTCTGATGCTTTCGATTTTAAAATTACAAATAATAGTTGGTTATTAGATTCTGGTGCAAGTCATCATATGACATCTAATCGAGATTGGTTTCATACCTATCGTTCAGAGGTAAGGAGTGTTAAAATTGCAAAAGGTACTATTATAGCGCAAGGAATAGGAACTATTCATATACAAATATTTGATGGTATTAATTGGAGCAATGGGATTCTGAAAGATGTTCTGTTTGTTCCTCAAATTGAGACCAATTTATTTTCACAAAATCATGCGTTGGATCAAAATTTAATTGTCGAAGGTAACAGCAAAGAGACAAAATTTAGACGAAAGGTTGATCAAAAGGTTGTTGTTGTTGGTCAACGTCATGGAAACTTAACTGTCATTTGTATAAAAGTATTAGCGAGCAAGGTTTTTTTGGCATCAGAGAAAGTTTCTTCAATACAGCTGTGGCATGACAAACTAGCTCATCAAAATATTGAACAAGTTCGAAAAATTTTAAAAGATAATAATATAAACTATTTAGATGATTATTTTCAATGTGAAGCTTGCTTGCAGGGAAAGCAACACAGAATTCCATTCAAAAGTCGTGAAATCGTATCAACTCAATGTGGTCAAATTATACATGCCGATGTTTGTGGACCGATACAAGTTAAATCTATTGGTGGATCCAGGTATTTTCTACTTATAAAAGATGACTTTTCTCATTACCGTTTTGTGTTTTTCTTGAAATATAAATCTGAGGTATATGAAAAAGTAAATATTTTTTTGAAAATGGCACAAAATTTTTATGGTCATAATATAAAAGCTTTTCGTTCTGATAATGGAACAGAATTTGTTAATGAAAAAATGAAGAATCTGTTTGAAAAAGAAGGCATACGTCATCAAAGAACAGTTCCCTACTCTCCTCAGCAAAATGGCAGTGCGGAAAGGGAAATAAGAACTATAATGGAAGCAGCTAGAACGATGATCTATGCAAGAAATATGGAATTGAAATTCTGGGCTGAAGCAGTTAATACAGCTGTATATGTAATTAATCGATCAGGGAAAAGCACTATAGTCAACAAAACTCCTTACGATCTCTGGATGGGTAAGAACGCAAAAATAAATAATTTTCAACCTTTTGGCAGTGAAGTTTATTGCCACACACCAAAAGAAAAACGTTGCAAGCTAGATGCAAAATCACAAAAATGTATATTCGTCGGCTATGATGAAGATGTAAAAGGTTTTCGTGTGTGGAATCCAAGTAAAAATAAAATTGAGTATTCTAGAGACACTAAATTTCTATACTTAGATTCATCTGCTCATAACAGTAATAAGAGCAAATTTTGTTTGAAAGAAAATATACTGTTTCGATTGAGTGATGAGCATAATGACAATGATGAAGAAAGAGTTATTAATCATGTTGAGACCCCGAGTTCCGAAAATGAAGTCTATGAAGACGCTTATGAAACTTTTATCGATAATGCTGCTGCAAAAGAACAATTTTTAGATTTAGGATTACTGGAAAAAACCACAAAAAATAATAGTTGTGGGTCATCCCAAAATTTAGTCGAGGAGGAAGCGGTGCCAAATATACATCGATCAAAGAAAGTTCCAAGAGAACTTTCCTATTTAAGCGAGGATAATATAATTGAAAGTCGACTGCGGGACAAGCCAAAACGTTTTGTTGATAAATCGGATGCTAGCGGTTTTACGTCATTGGTAGAAGAACCCGAAAACTATAGTCAAGCAATGACATCGCCCAACAAAGCTGATTGGTACCTTGCAATGACTGATGAACTTAAATCATTAGAAGAAAATAACACCTGGACGTTAGAGAATGCTCCATCAGGCAAAAAGGTAATAGATAATAAATGGGTATTTAAGATTAAGTATCGACTGGATGGTAGTATTGAGAGATTTAAGGCCAGATTAGTTGCACGTGGCTTCACACAAGAATACGGAATTGACTACGAGGAAGTATTTAGTCCAGTCGTAAAATTTACGTCAATTCGTGTGGTTTTATCATTAGTAGCTATAAAGAAAATGGTAGTAAAACAATTCGATGTTAAAACAGCTTTTCTCCACGGAGATTTAGACAAAGATGTTTATATGTATCAACCTGATGGATTTAATGATGGAAGTGGTAAAATCTGCAAGTTACACAAAAGTTTGTACGGTCTCAAGCAATCGTCGCGATGCTGGAATATAAAATTTAGTACCTTTATTAAAAAATACAAACTTGAGCAATTAGAATCTGACTCATGTGTGTTTGTAAATGTAGACAAAACCCTTATTTTGGCCTTGTACGTAGATGATGGTCTAATAGCAGCAACATCAAATGAACAAATTGATTCTGTAATTAATTATTTACGATCTAATTTTGAGATAAAGTTCTGCAATGCTGAATGTTTCCTTGGTCTAGAGATATGCTGTTATTCTGATGATTGTATTAATCTTAGTCAAACAAATTATATTAAAAAAATTCTTAAAAGATTTGATATGGAAGAGTGCAACGGAATTTCAACGCCAATGGATGTAAACCAGGAATATGGAAAATTTACTGATTCGAAAAAATCCAAATTTCCATTTCGTGAAGCAGTTGGAAGTCTTCTTTATCTATCAATTGCAACAAGACCTGATATAAGTTTTGCAGTAGGAGTTGTAAGCCGGTTTATGGAAAATCCTAATGAGGCACACGTGAATGCAGTTAAACGAATTTTCAAGTATTTAAAATCAACTGCGAATTATGGCATTTGTTTCAACGGAAATGGTCAATTAAAAATAGTTGGATACAGTGATGCAGACTATGCAGGTGATAAGGAAACTAGGCGATCAACATCTGGTTATATATTCATGTTTGGACCAAACGTTATAAGCTGGGGCTCGGAAAGACAAAAGTCTGTCGCTTTATCAACTACTGAATCTGAATATATTGCAGCAAATGTTGCTATTAAAGAACTAATTTGGTTGCAACGTCTAATTAAAGAATTAACGAATATAAAAATTTCAACTGAATTTAATATGGATAATCAGAGTGCAATACGGTTAATTAAAAATCCAGAATTTCACAAACGCACAAAGCACATTGACGTGCGTTATCATTTTATTAGAGAAAAATATGAAGATAATTTGTTTTGCTTAAACTATGTATCTTCTGATGAGCAATTAGCTGACATTCTTACGAAAGCTCTCCCAAAATCCAGATTTGAGTTATTAAGACAGTTAGTCTATATTAAAGAGAAAAAGAATATATTATAAACAAATAGTGGGAGTGTTGAAATAATTTGTTTTAATATAATGTTATTATACTTGTTAGAAGTTCACTTTATTTTTATAATTTTAAATCAATCAATAATGCTTCGTCGTTTTAATATTAAAATATTTGTCAATAAATTTTCATTCATTTTTCTTCTTGAAATTGAAACAGTAAATATAAATTTACTTTTATTTGTTTAAAAGTATGTATGTATGTATGTATGTATGTATGTATGTATGTATGTATGTATGTATGTATGTATGTATGTATGTATGTATGTATGTATGTATGTATGTATGTATGTATGTATGTATGTATGTATGTATGTATGTATGTATGTATGTATGTATGTATGTATGTATGTATGTATGTATGTATGTATGTATGTATGTATGTATGTATGTATGTATGTATGTATGTATGTATGTATGTATGTATGTATGTATGTATGTATGTATGTATGTATGTATGTATGTATGTATGTATGTATGTATGTATGTATGTATGTATGTATGTATGTATGTATGTATGTATGTATGTATGTATGTATGTATGTATGTATGTATGTATGTATGTATGTATGTATGTATGTATGTATGTATGTATGTATGTATGTATGTATGTATGTATGTATGTATGTATGTATGTATGTATGTATGTATGTATGTATGTATGTATGTATGTATGTATGTATGTATGTATGTATGTATGTATGTATGTATGTATGTATGTATGTATGTATGTATGTATGTATGTATGTATGTATGTATGTATGTATGTATGTATGTATGTATGTATGTATGTATGTATGTATGTATGTATGTATGTATGTATGTATGTATGTATGTATGTATGTATGTATGTATGTATGTATGTATGTATGTATGTATGTATGTATGTATGTATGTATGTATGTATGTATGTATGTATGTATGTATGTATGTATGTATGTATGTATGTATGTATGTATGTATGTATGTATGTATGTATGTATGTATGTATGTATGTATGTATGTATGTATGTATGTATGTATGTATGTATGTATGTATGTATGTATGTATGTATGTATGTATGTATGTATGTATGTATGTATGTATGTATGTATGTATGTATGTATGTATGTATGTATGTATGTATGTATGTATGTATGTATGTATGTATGTATGTATGTATGTATGTATGTATGTATGTATGTATGTATGTATGTATGTATGTATGTATGTATGTATGTATGTATGTATGTATGTATGTATGTATGTATGTATGTATGTATGTATGTATGTATGTATGTATGTATGTATGTATGTATGTATGTATGTATGTATGTATGTATGTATGTATGTATGTATGTATGTATGTATGTATGTATGTATGTATGTATGTATGTATGTATGTATGTATGTATGTATGTATGTATGTATGTATGTATGTATGTATGTATGTATGTATGTATGTATGTATGTATGTATGTATGTATGTATGTATGTATGTATGTATGTATGTATGTATGTATGTATGTATGTATGTATGTATGTATGTATGTATGTATGTATGTATGTATGTATGTATGTATGTATGTATGTATGTATGTATGTATGTATGTATGTATGTATGTATGTATGTATGTATGTATGTATGTATGTATGTATGTATGTATGTATGTATGTATGTATGTATGTATGTATGTATGTATGTATGTATGTATGTATGTATGTATGTATGTATGTATGTATGTATGTATGTATGTATGTATGTATGTATGTATGTATGTATGTATGTATGTATGTATGTATGTATGTATGTATGTATGTATGTATGTATGTATGTATGTATGTATGTATGTATGTATGTATGTATGTATGTATGTATGTATGTATGTATGTATGTATGTATGTATGTATGTATGTATGTATGTATGTATGTATGTATGTATGTATGTATGTATGTATGTATGTATGTATGTATGTATGTATGTATGTATGTATGTATGTATGTATGTATGTATGTATGTATGTATGTATGTATGTATGTATGTATGTATGTATGTATGTATGTATGTATGTATGTATGTATGTATGTATGTATGTATGTATGTATGTATGTATGTATGTATGTATGTATGTATGTATGTATGTATGTATGTATGTATGTATGTATGTATGTATGTATGTATGTATGTATGTATGTATGTATGTATGTATGTATGTATGTATGTATGTATGTATGTATGTATGTATGTATGTATGTATGTATGTATGTATGTATGTATGTATGTATGTATGTATGTATGTATGTATGTATGTATGTATGTATGTATGTATGTATGTATGTATGTATGTATGTATGTATGTATGTATGTATGTATGTATGTATGTATGTATGTATGTATGTATGTATGTATGTATGTATGTATGTATGTATGTATGTATGTATGTATGTATGTATGTATGTATGTATGTATGTATGTATGTATGTATGTATGTATGTATGTATGTATGTATGTATGTATGTATGTATGTATGTATGTATGTATGTATGTATGTATGTATGTATGTATGTATGTATGTATGTATGTATGTATGTATGTATGTATGTATGTATGTATGTATGTATGTATGTATGTATGTATGTATGTATGTATGTATGTATGTATGTATGTATGTATGTATGTATGTATGTATGTATGTATGTATGTATGTATGTATGTATGTATGTATGTATGTATGTATGTATGTATGTATGTATGTATGTATGTATGTATGTATGTATGTATGTATGTATGTATGTATGTATGTATGTATGTATGTATGTATGTATGTATGTATGTATGTATGTATGTATGTATGTATGTATGTATGTATGTATGTATGTATGTATGTATGTATGTATGTATGTATGTATGTATGTATGTATGTATGTATGTATGTATGTATGTATGTATGTATGTATGTATGTATGTATGTATGTATGTATGTATGTATGTATGTATGTATGTATGTATGTATGTATGTATGTATGTATGTATGTATGTATGTATGTATGTATGTATGTATGTATGTATGTATGTATGTATGTATGTATGTATGTATGTATGTATGTATGTATGTATGTATGTATGTATGTATGTATGTATGTATGTATGTATGTATGTATGTATGTATGTATGTATGTATGTATGTATGTATGTATGTATGTATGTATGTATGTATGTATGTATGTATGTATGTATGTATGTATGTATGTATGTATGTATGTATGTATGTATGTATGTATGTATGTATGTATGTATGTATGTATGTATGTATGTATGTATGTATGTATGTATGTATGTATGTATGTATGTATGTATGTATGTATGTATGTATGTATGTATGTATGTATGTATGTATGTATGTATGTATGTATGTA
>OY101449.1:62955133-63053253 GCA_956483635.1 Panzeria rudis
GTATGTATGTATGTATGTATGTATGTATGTATGTATGTATGTATGTATGTATGTATGTATGTATGTATGTATGTATGTATGTATGTATGTATGTATGTATGTATGTATGTATGTATGTATGTATGTATGTATGTATGTATGTATGTATGTATGTATGTATGTATGTATGTATGTATGTATGTATGTATGTATGTATGTATGTATGTATGTATGTATGTATGTATGTATGTATGTATGTATGTATGTATGTATGTATGTATGTATGTATGTATGTATGTATGTATGTATGTATGTATGTATGTATGTATGTATGTATGTATGTATGTATGTATGTATGTATGTATGTATGTATGTATGTATGTATGTATGTATGTATGTATGTATGTATGTATGTATGTATGTATGTATGTATGTATGTATGTATGTATGTATGTATGTATGTATGTATGTATGTATGTATGTATGTATGTATGTATGTATGTATGTATGTATGTATGTATGTATGTATGTATGTATGTATGTATGTATGTATGTATGTATGTATGTATGTATGTATGTATGTATGTATGTATGTATGTATGTATGTATGTATGTATGTATGTATGTATGTATGTATGTATGTATGTATGTATGTATGTATGTATGTATGTATGTATGTATGTATGTATGTATGTATGTATGTATGTATGTATGTATGTATGTATGTATGTATGTATGTATGTATGTATGTATGTATGTATGTATGTATGTATGTATGTATGTATGTATGTATGTATGTATGTATGTATGTATGTATGTATGTATGTATGTATGTATGTATGTATGTATGTATGTATGTATGTATGTATGTATGTATGTATGTATGTATGTATGTATGTATGTATGTATGTATGTATGTATGTATGTATGTATGTATGTATGTATGTATGTATGTATGTATGTATGTATGTATGTATGTATGTATGTATGTATGTATGTATGTATGTATGTATGTATGTATGTATGTATGTATGTATGTATGTATGTATGTATGTATGTATGTATGTATGTATGTATGTATGTATGTATGTATGTATGTATGTATGTATGTATGTATGTATGTATGTATGTATGTATGTATGTATGTATGTATGTATGTATGTATGTATGTATGTATGTATGTATGTATGTATGTATGTATGTATGTATGTATGTATGTATGTATGTATGTATGTATGTATGTATGTATGTATGTATGTATGTATGAATGTATGTATGTATGTATGTATGTATGTATGTATGTATGTATGTATGTATGTATGTATGTATGAATGTATGTATGTATGTATGTATGTATGTATAAGTGTTTTATGTTTAATAAAGGTGTCTGGTTTGCAAAGAAAATGCCCTTGGAGAATGATTTTTCATTAAATTATCATGTATTTAAATCCATGAATGAACTCCTAGCGCTAAAATAGCTAATTGAAGCTCGTGCACAGAAACGAATTTAGTTTTTTGCTTGACAAATAAATAGCGTTTTAGCTTAAATCTTGGCTAGCCCTAAAAAAGATTGACCATCAAACCAAATCAAGCACGTCTGGCCAGCCTAGAGCCACCTGAAAAGTAGTGATAAGCAAAATACACATGAGCACTGATGATGGAATTGTAGCGGCTTCCGAAAGTATGTTCTGCTGTGTGCGTAGAAAAATTCAGTTGATGTTAATTTTTCCCTTGTTCCTTGAAATATTAATCATGCCTGATTATTTCTGAATATATCGTTACGAAGCTCACCGCCAGTTTTTGACTCAGTAATTAAATATTTATTTAGTTAATTTTCATATAAATTTAAATTGTAATTAAATACAACTTCTGTTTTTCATTTGTTTTTAGTTGTTCTTATTTAATTGTGACAAAAATATGGTAGCACCATAAAATACCACGCTTTTGGAACTACATATTAATGGAAGTTCCTTGGGTCTATAGACGAATGATACATTATATACAGATTAACCCTTAAGCAAACACCAAAGTGTACTCACACAAACGAACTCCAGGGCCTGGCTGGGACTGCTTTTATTTTGTATGGAATTGTATAGCTACCGCAAGAAAATTAATAAAATGTGCTCTTAGTTTTTTAGATAAACTATTTTTATTAATATTTATAAGAAATTATATCGTCATATAAAATGAAAAAGGGCCAATCTAGATTTTTTTAACATTGTCAGAAGAGGTAAAAAACTGAATAAAGAGTAGACTATTGTGGTTAAAAAATTGTTTTTCAGCATATTTTCATTAATTTAGATTTAATTAACGATACTACTCAGAAAAAGCTGTTTTGATAATAACGATAGTTTGCTTTTTATTAAGTTTTTTTTATCTGTCGTGAAAACTAAAAAAATGTAGATTGGCCCTTTTGCATTTTATATGACGATATGTTCGTGTAAGAAAAAACAACGACATATTTTAAAAACAGGCGAATATAAGAGTTAAATATAGAAAAAAATCAATTTATAACCGGTTTCACAATGTCGATAGAAAATCTAAGTGATCGAAAGAAAGCTAGTCGCTCGACTTCCAATCAATTTGGATTCCTCTATGTCGATTCTTTTCATTCGAATCTAGTTGCGTATGTTATTTTTAACGTATTCTACCGTAATATTATAATGCGGTCTATAATAATTTTTCAGATTTATATTTAGTAAGCTCCAAATATGTATTTCGTGTTGGACATGCTTTAACAAACTGAGACTGGAATGAACTACTATGGCTATCATCAAATCGTATAATCACCAAGATATTTTAAAATCTCTTCTGAGGTAGGGTGTGTATTGTTTTGGGTTACTCCACCATAAATCAAGGTTCTTACAAACCAGCTAACTCTTCCATAGTAATTGGATTACAAACTTGCTGTTTATCTGTATTACTTTTGTTGAAAATTTTATAAAATTTTTTAGCATGTTTCTGTGTTGCACACACTATAATTTCCTTTATGTCATTTGAGTTGTAACTGAACCACTACACATTAATACGTTGAGCCATAAATCTTCTGGAACCTGGAGGCAACTTGTGGCACTTTGTTTCATCCTTTCGAATGATAAACCATTGGAGTTGAAAGTTTCTGATTTTGCTATTCGTTTTTATTATTTTCATCACTTTTCTTCAATATTCGAAGATTCATCTTCTATATTATTATCTTCATTTCCATGGGTCACATTGTCAATTGCCTCTGCCAGCCTTTCACAATAGTTAGGACAAGATTTATATCTACTTCAGTACTAATTGTTGTTGTTGGTGTAACTGTTCTACGATTGTCGAGACTTCTTTCCAAGAAAACTTCCAATTTGTACAGCTGTCACTGGGTTGACAATCTTTGGCCGAGTGGGACTCGAGTCGCTCCGGAACGTAGATCCAATTGTCGTCGGAACGAGCATTCATTGTAATACACTACAATTGTCAACTGCCGACACAAAACTAAATAACTAACTGACAAAATGTTGCAAACAAAGGGATTTTGATTTTTATATAGAAGCACAAAAATTACTATCATACTTTGCTACCACACTCACTAACAGAAAGAAAATTTTATTATCAAAAATCTCGATTCTTCGAAATAAAACTAAGAAAAGAGTTCTTATGTGTTGCGTGTGCTTTTTTATAAATTTTGTTTTGGTTTTATGCACTATAGTCTATATACAGTAGTGCAGGGCCTGGCCAGGCCCTGGTGGTACAAACATGAGTAAAAATTTCTTGAGAACTATTGCCACGCCCACAGACAGAAAAATTTTTGTTTCTCTCACTTTTTCCACAGAAAACACCTTTATTGAGGAATTCATAAAAAATTGGGAGGGTCTGTCGATGCTATCTAGGAAAAAAAATTTAAAAAAATTCAAAAATGCCTGGCTGGGACCCGGTGTTCTCTTAGGGTTAAGCGTTTCATTCCAAACACAGTGCGAGCTCGATATTCGCAACAATCACTTATCGCAGCACCCCGATTATCGCAACAGGCAATATTTTTATATTACAGTCATGTTTATGTGTATTTTGGTTTTCTTATGTATATTTCTAAAGAGTAAATATGATATAATTAAAAAACCAGACGAAAGGGAAACCGAAACCGAAAACTTCATATGGAGCCTTTGCTACCATAGACTCACAACTCAAAATTTTTTTTTCGAATTTACTAACAATCTGCTATGTAAAATTTTGCGAGATTGGCCCTTTTTCGCAACACAATCGATATGTATTTAAGATTTTGTTGATAGTAAAATTATTGGAAAAAAATTTATTTCGTGTTATTTTTAAGTCCTACCTTTTTAAGCAAATGACCGGGTTTTTTCCTCTGCTGTCCTCTTTTTATAAATTAAGAGAAGACAACCCTAAAGGTAATGTGTAGGTAGAAATTTTTAGTTCGCTATTGTTTTAGCCATTGTTCCAACTGGGGTATATACTCTTGCAGATTGCGGGAAGCTTCTTGATGGCTTTTGTGTATACTTAGAAAAGCTGTATCATCAGCGAATGTTGATATGTGTATGTTACTGCTTACCGGCAAGTCAGAGGCATATATCAGATATAATACAGGGCCGAGGATGCTGTCTTGAGGAACTCCGGCTTCAATCGATTGTGGATGGCTTAGAAAATTACCTTCCTTAACAACAAATTTTCGCTCAGTTAAGTAGCTTTCTAAAAGCTTAAGGGTGTGCGGGTAAGTTTTGCTTTAGTTTATGTATTAAATCTTCGTCCCATACTTTATCAAATGTCTGAGAAACATCGATGAAGAGCGCAGAACAATATTTCTTTTCCTTTGACTTGTTAGATAAAAGGCTTATAGACCTATAGGATTCCATCTACGTTTAATCTTTGCCTGGCTTAGGCATCATGGTAATTAGCGAAACTTTCCATTCTGCGGGATAGCATTTGAGGCGCAAAATACCGTTGAAAATAAATAGAATTATCCTTTTTGCAGTATAGGGTAGCTCTAAGAGCATTTTATTGTTTATTTTATCAGCGCCTGGAGCTTTCTTCGAATTTAAGCCCGCAATACAATGTTCAATCTCACGAATATTGAACCTCAAGGCAACATCTGGTATAGAGACGACTAGTGGCAGCTCAACTATATTATCAGACGTATTTGGAGTAAAAACTTTCTGCAAGTGATTTACAAACAGAGTACCTTTTTCAGCGTCAGTTCTTGCCCATTCTCCATTCGAAGCTCGCAATGGAGGCTTATATATCACTGGTCTTTTGAGGCTTTGGGCTGCTCTCCATAGCGAATAGTCTGTTCGAGGTGTTGCGTCGAGCCCATTCAGAAATTTTTGTAGAGAATCGGTTTTTTGATATTCTAATAGCGTTTTAAGCTGTTTAGTACATTCCTTCAGCCTAGATTTTAGCTGAGGGGATCTGTAGCGTTGCCATTCTCTACGAACTCTTCTTTTTTCAGATAAAAGCCGTTCTACTTCTGCTGAATAAATTTTATTGTATCTCACCTGAAGATTTGTAGTAGTAGCATTTGGAGCAGCTTGCTTAAGGTTTCCCTCAAACATTCTAATAGTCATGTATGTCAGCAAGCGTTTTAATGGAATATTTTCTGTGCAATGAGTACTCAAATAGTTTTTGTATTTCAACCAATTAATAAATGTGTTTGTCATCGTTAAATCATAAGTTGGTGCAGAAGTTGTATGTGATTATATAGTGACAATAGTTGGTGAGTGATCTGAAGACAAATATAAAGATGCTTCAACTTGGATCATTTCGCTGGGCACACCCTTTACCAATGCAAAATCAATAACATCAGGAATTTTTCGGCGATCTGTTGGCCAGTAGGTTGGCTGCCCGCTTTGTATAACATTCAAACGCATTTTACAAATCGTGTCAAACAAAACGCGTCCCTTTGGTGTGATGAGACGTGATCCCCAGAACGCGTGCTTAGCGTTGTAGTCACCGGCGGCCAAAAAGCGTGGTCCTAGTGAATCACAAAATTTAGTATATTGATGTTCTCTAATAGAGTACCTGGGAGGAGAGTAAATTGATGAAAGCACCAGGTTTTGATGAACAGCTTCAATGCAGATGTTAGTCACTTGAAGATAGTCTTCACAATGATCACCCATTAAGTATTGTTTTAATCGCGATTTTATTAGTATAGCTTAGCCACCACAAGCTCTACCTTGGGGGTCCTTTGTGTCATGCAGAGTATATTCGGTGATTTTAAAAAAGCTTCTAGCCGTCAAATGTGTCTCCGCGATAAGCATAACTTCAATTTAATTATCCGTTATGAAGTGTTCGAGTTCGTTTTTATGTTGGCGGATGCCGTTTGCGTTCCAGAAACAAATTTTTAAGTTCATGATTTGTTTAATGCAGCCTGCAATAATGTAATCCGCATTTTTAACATTTCCTGCATCATGCAGGTGATGTTGGTTGTAAAAAATTTACAGTATGAAATAAATTATCTATTGAAGCCTCAATTCGATCAAAATTGAAGCCAGTGTTATCGTTAGCAAGAGGCCGTTTTTGAACTGTGGGCTGTTTAGACTTCGACGGGTTTGCGTATGAGAGCTGGCTGTTAGGTATGTTTTGCGCTGTGGCCTGGTTAGCCTTAAAAACGTTGGCGTATGAAGGCCGGCTGGTAGCTGGTTGCCGCAGCTGGGGATAATTGGTGTTGTCAAAATTAATAGGTTGATCATAAGTATTATTAGATCTTCTAGACAAAGATTGTTTGACATGTACATAAACAGCCCCTGTAGTTTGCAGTGTGGTTTTCGTGGCAATTGCTGCACTTTTTAATTTTTAAATTATCTTTCGGTTTGTCACAATTGGCAGTGCTGCGTAGTTCTCCACACACGACTCAAACGGTGCGTAACTTACAATTGTTTTTGTCTGGCCATTTGCGTAACTTACAATTGTTTTTGTCTGGCCATTTTCTTGGCAATTCAGGCATTGTATTGGCCCTGCTAGCTTGTGCGGTTCCTCTACGGTAACTCGTTGGTGCAGCAAATATCTTAAGCTATAAATGGGGTGTTTTTCATTCTTTTTTAATTTTACGTCACCTGATTCCAGTTCCACACGAAATAGTGCTTGGGGGACTCGCTCTCTATTTTTAATGTTAGTAACATTTTTCACTTTAAAACCATTATTTAGCAGACCCGCTTTTACCTCTTCGGGATCCACGTATAAATCAATACCTTTTATCACTACCTGAAGGCCTTTTGCACTTTTAAGTTGATAGGTGTAGAAATTTTTATTTTGTGTTTTAAGATCCGAAACTACTATGCGGTAATGATTTTCCTCATTAACTTGAATTTTTGTATCTTCTAGCCTCGTTTTATCGGGATGACATAAAACGCCTCTTCACCGATTAGTTGTACTAAGTTTTTAATTAACTCGTTTGAGTTTTTCTCCCTTAAGTAAATTGGGGGCGGCTTGCTGGGTTTGACAAATGTGATTTCATCTTCTTCGTTTTGTAGTAATGAAAAGCGATTTTCAGAAGGCGCCGCATCAGGTTTACCGTTTTTGGGCATTTTCGCTACTGGAGCGAGGTTTTTCGGTCTAGGACTTCTTTGTCTCTTATTTTTATTTACAACTTTAATATAGCGGTCAATACCCATTTGTATTAATGCTTTTTATGTAGCGTTTTCTGCGGGGCCACTTACTGTCGTTTTACCTTTTTCGGATAGTTGTGGGCTCATATTGTTGACAGTTGGTTGTTGCTGTGAAGCTGGTTTCACAAAATTTACTTTTATATCACTGTCTGCCATTGACATTGAATTTGAGCGTACTCGTCCTTTTGACGCCAAGCCTAAATTTTTGTTTACGATATTACCACTTTCTGTAGCCACGACAGTTCAATACACATTCCTGTCATAGCCGTTGTAGTTATATTTTCTTTATTTTTTTGCTGGGTAGTACTACTCATATACATATCGCACCCTAAATACAAAAGGGTCACAACTCAAAATTTTCCAAAACTGACTTTTTTCCATAAATTAATTCAGAGTACACATCTCTAACTACTGCAAAAATTTCTTTCAGATCACTATCTTCTTTAACTGGAAAAAAACAATTATGTCTATTTTTATGTTGGTGTGTTGCTTCTGCACGATGAACTAAAGAGAATTATTTTGAGTTGCGTTAATGTGCTCAAGAGCAACTGATTACTTTTATTACACATAAAGAGTTTTATTTTGAGTTCTGCCTCTATTACTGTAAAAAGTGATAAATTTCGTGGTATATTATTTTGCATTGTGCTTCTTTAGTTGGAAAAAGAGAGTTCAATTATCAGTTGAAGAGGCACAACCTGAGATAATATCACTAGTTAATCGAAAAAATTTCAGTTAAAGAGTGATAAATCAAAATTTTATTTTATTTTCGCAAACATAATATAAAATTTAAAAAAGTATAGCAGAACCTTTTTCAATATTGAATTTTTTCATAATGGAACAATATTTTCTTTAAATATTACAATCATTTTTACATTAAAAGTTTTTGTCTCTCCTGAAAATTTTAGTATTTTGAGTTGTGACCCTTTTGTATTTAGTGTGCGATATGTATGTATATATATGAGTGTACAGTTTGATTTGTGTGGTTATGGGTTTATAATTTACTTTACAAAAAGAAAAAGAAAAGAAATGTGAAAGAAATTTTTATTGTTTCCGTGCTATATTCTTAATACAAAGTGCAGGAAAAATTTATTCCAAAAATATTTAAAGAATAACTACCATTATTAAATTAGAAACAAACATGTATTATGTTCAAAATTGTTGATAGATAAGATAATTCACTTATAAGAATACTGCTGGAATCGATTGTTAGCAGCAAAAAAAATCTATTGATGAACATCAGCTACATACTAATAAACTAAAAGAGACGAAAACAGAGGAAAGTGTCTATGTACTTTTTAAAGAAATAACTAAAAATGCGAAAAGTTGACGTGACTGAAAGACCTAGGAAAGAATTTGAAGTTAAAAGTGAATTTTAGAAAATTATTGAGACTAGTGGCAAAAACTAAAGCAACTGAGGTAATATTGGCTGACTTCCAAATCGTACCAATACAAAGTTTGTATACAGTTCTGCTGCGGTATTTACATAAATCGTGTATGTATGCGAAGTTGCTAAACATTGCATCAACTTTGAACCCCATACCCTGATTACTCTTTGGCGGCGTTTCTGATACTTGTCGACAACGTTTTGAAAAGGTATGCATTGTCAATGTTTTGTACTGCGACGGTATGAAACAATATGCATTGTTCGAATACAAAGCAACTGACGTTTTGGATGTCAGCCTTTATCACAATTCCATAGCAATATTGTTATAACAAAAAACCTAATTGATTTTGCAATTCCTATTATAAACTTTTAGCGCTATATTAATTTCTTAACACCAAATTATTGTAAAAATTGTATTTAGTTAGAAGAAAATAAAACGAAAATAAAAACAATTCACATTTTGCTTGGCAAAAACTAAGGTAACTCACATTAATTTTTTGAAATTTTTTTTTAATATTAATGGCATATCCATTGCAGCAGCGCGTCTTCGAGGCATTAAGTTGATTAATTTGTCAATCTCGCATTTTGAAATGCTCTCCCACGCTTTTTTATTTGGAGGAAAAAATTTCGTTTGTTCGACCCTTGGTCCCGTTTTGTTTTTCTATCGACCATGTCCCACAGGTTTTCAATTGGGTTTAAATCGGGTGATTGGGCTAGCCATTTAAGTACATTAATGTTTTGTTCTTGAATCCAGGACTTAACATGTTGTGAAGTATGCTTTGGATCATTTGCTTTAGTTTTTGCAAACTAAAATGAGCATGATAATTTTTTTTATAAATAATAATAGGAAATTCATTACTATCGTTATTATCTTGCTTTGGGGATAATACACAGAATATTGGGTTTTAATCGTTTATTGAAATTGTGAAGAATTTTTATATCATTATTGCTTAAAGGCATAAAAAAAATTTTCTTTGCAGTTGCTTTAGTTCTTGCCACTAGGTATGTACATATGTATTTGTAATTCACGTGCTAAACACATTATACATACAAAACGTGGTTTTCCTTTTTTATTTTAATAGTATAGAGAAAGAAAAAACAGTTAATTTTGAAATTGTCTACAAAACCTAACTGTTTGATCTTGTTCCAAGAAAAATAAAAATGACAAAATATGTACATACACATGCATAAAGAACAGAAAAACTTGTGAGACAGTGAGTTCGTTAAAACCACCAGAATATTCTAAAGAAGAAACTGAAAAAGAAAAGGAGAATGCAAGAAATTTAATCGCATTGTGTTGTGAGTAAATGATTACATACCCATATACATTAGAGTGGAGCGCTGGTGTATGAAGAAAAAACAAGTCATCTAATAAATTTCAAATACCTCCGGAATGATGCATCTAGCTAAATTATATACAAAAACAATTTTTTTAATTTTTTGCGACATATCTTTTACCCCTCTATCATGGCTGGAAGCTAGAGAAGTTATATGGATTTTATTTTAATTTGCTTCTTTACTATAGAAAAAAATTTTTAATAATTTTTTTAAGGCTACAATATTTTTGTGCCGAATGAGAAAAGTTTAAGATCGAGGAGATCTGACAAAATATAAAAAAGTTCGAATCGATTAAGTGAAAAAAGCTTATTTTATTTCCCACACAAAATTATTTTCAATCCAAAAAAGTTTTTTAATACAAACTGATTTAAAATAATTTTGTATGAAAAATAGTTAAAAAATAATATAGCTGCTTTCGCTTTTTGATCTTCTTTTTGATCAAAATTTAGCGATTGCATCCATCATGTGATCGTCACAAAATTAGAAATACAGCCCAAAATAAATTATACTTATTATATTTTATCATCTTAATGGAGCAATTTAAAATGATAGTTTTTGGAAGAAGGTCTAAAAATATACTTTTTTATATTTTAATGCCTGTAACTCTATACATTTTTTATACGATCGGCACAATCAGTGTATTGAATGAAAGAATAGAGAGATATCTATACAACAGTGTGCAGTTTATGTTATTTAGATGAGCCGTTTTCGTAATTTTTGCCAATAAACGAAAAAACTAAAAACCAAAAAAAAAATTGTTTTTCGAGAATATCGGGAAAACGTGCATTAAGAAAAATAAATTAATATCATTTTCGTGTTCAGCGACCCTAAATTATCTTAGAAAAAGTTTTTTTTTGCAAGATTTGACGAAGACTTAGAAATTCGAAAATTTGCTTCATTATTTCATCTTGAGTTTGTCTGAAATCTGACCTTGTATGTATAAAATAGTGGATGCTTTGAGTGTAATGAGTTATAACAGCTATAAAGAATATATAATGTTGCATCATATGATGTTCCACAAATTGATCGATTTGATCTTATATTCAAAATCTTGATGCTGTTGTAGAGGGTTAAAAGTAGGTCCCAATATTTTCTTCATTATTTTTCCCATGTATCTAAAAGTAAAATGCAACCTTTTTTTGCTATTCGAAATTGATATTCACAAAAAAAATCTGACGTTCCCCCCTACATACATGTTGTGTATACATATGTGTAATATCGGGTGTGGACAAATTGTTCATGTGTTGAAAGCAGTATTTTGAGGAAAAGAAGTTGCACAAAACCGTGTGTGTGTTTTGCTAGTGCGAAAGCGGTGTAATCATCATTTGGAAGAAGTTGCCAATAGAAGAAGAAAATTTTGCCAAGTGAAAAGGAGAAGAAACAACAATCAGGAGAAACATTAGAAGACGAAAAATTCATCTGTACATGGTGGTTGGTGAATTTGCATAAAAGCTAAGTAGCAAAACCTTATTATTTAAAAAAGAGAAATTATCAGAAAAATTTTTTTTATTTAAAATAATTGTACAAGTAGACAGAAATAAATGTAATAATTAACATTAAAAGAAACATTTAAAAAAATAAAAGTTTCAGGCACCGTGATTTGAGCCCGGCTCCCGAGAGAAAAACAACAGTTGGGGAACCGTCTAGCGCTCTCAGCCAAACAGCCACAAAGATAAATGGGTTTAATTTAATATATATACTCAACAGCTGGCTTGCAGGGTCAGTCATACAATATCTCAACTAATATTATATGAATCGTCGTACAAAAGATCAGATGATAGGAATGGTTGCCAGATCTGATGATTTATCGTCATTCTGACAATTTTCGGTATCAAAAATTGGATTTTAACGCCTAAACGATGTTTACCTTAAATTCGGCTATTTTTAAGAATTATAAGTTAGTTAATACAATATTTTAGAACTTTTAAAAAATTTTTGATTTTGATTAAAAACTTTGCAGCTTTTGCTACAATATGTAATAAAAGTAAGGAGTAAAATGGATAGTTATGGCAATAACTAATCATTTTAATGTTAATATTTTTAGTATTATATGTTTTTAAAACCTGTTCTCTCCATAATTTATCAACTGCTGCATACATATATATGAATGCAGCGCCGGCCCTAGCATTTGGCCAGAGTGGAGCGAGATTTGATATCGGCGTCCTTTGGTCAACAGAAAAAATTATGATATAGTTTTTTAAAAGCATGTTTTTGAAGCTGATATAAAATTTTATTGTTATCTTTATCTGGCTTGATGAATAATTTTTGTGACTTATTATTTCTTTTCACTTACATATCTATCGTCAATGTGGGCAGCCAGCTAAAACTATGAAAACGCTTTTTAGTTTTAATAACTTCCTATTTTAATATAAAAAATAAGGAAGAATTTTTGAAGCTGGCGACTATTTTTTAACATAGGTATCATTTACTTTTCTCAATATTTTTAATTGAGTTTTTTCCAGTTCAAAATAAATTTTATGTTAAAGCTGTGCTAAAATTAAAAACAAAAAATTTTGGTTGCAAGTGAGCGATAAGTTAAAGGCAAATTCATCTTTCCTGGTAGCTTAAAGTAAATTTGTAATAATGATAAACTGTTTATCATTTCGATAAAATCCTGCCTTTAACTATTACCAAGTTGTAATAATGGCCCTAAATAATACAAAGTTTAAAAAAGACAAAAAATTTTGCCAGTAGCGGCATTAGTTTTTATCAAATCGAGGCGATTTTAATCGACTTGAGTTACAGAAAAGGGTCGATAATTTTAGGAACATATATATTATTTATCGATTCCCATTAAATTAATTAAGTAAAATTATTGCACTCCTGTTTCTTTAAGAAAGCTCTTAATGCTATATAACTCTATTAGTATTTGGCGCCAATTTCAATCAGTCACTAGAAATTGTATATGTATGTAGGTATTTTAATAACTAATTAAAGATACCACGTTCGGTATGTCGTTATAGATTTAAATTAATCTATTAAAGGTTACCTTTCTTGGCAAATTTTAGAATTAAATTATCTTCATTTATGGATTGAGCATTATCATTTTTAATTGATAAAATTGCCAGGTCTGACATTTTTTCCTGAGCAAGGGTCGCTCTTATGTTAAGAACACAACTAAGACGAACGACGAATTTTTGGTTGCGAATATTCGTCGTCAAAAATAAAACATATTTGTGTATATGAAAATACACACAATAACGGCGTCGGACGAAATTCATCATACGCGGCGAACGACGAACAAATCAATGCCAAGTGACCGTTTGGTTTTAGTTTTGAAGTATTTTAGTAAATAAAGTTAATTTTTACTTTAATTATTGTTTTATTTTTATTTTATAGTATTTGAAATAAATATAGATAATAATTAACTATAAAAATTGCTTTTAATTGTGTTTTTGTTAATGTCTAATTTTTTAAGTATGCATTATTTTAATATAATCACACTTTGCACACACAGTAAACTACAACAGCTGTTACGTTTTCGTCGCTATTTTGCTTCATACGACGAACTTAAACAGCGAATTTTTATCGACGAATTCGCCGCGTTGGGCGAAATTCGTCGTTCGGCCTAGTTGTGTTCCTAGCTTTAAGTAGATTTTTATTAGCTTCAATTTAAATAAAAATATACGAATGCAATAGAAATTGCTTTTCGCATTTTGATTTTTTGCGCTCCTTGACACCTGGCGCCTTGTACGACCGCTCCACTCGTTCCACCCTTGGGCCACCGCTGTATGGATGTATGTATATCAAATATAGCAAATGTAAAAAAACAACGCTCAAGTACAGCTTTGCATCCTAGCGAATTTTTTTGATAAGTTCTAATAATATAATTCAAATAATTATGATGCGTATTTAAAGTAGAAAATTAAAAAACCATACAATGCTAAATTTTGATTAAACTTAAAATTCCATTTATTCAATATTTTTTGTGGCTTACCGAGTTACTGGACTGTATGTATATTATTTTTCTAAAAGCAAAATGCAACTAAGATGATAAATATAATTATTAATTTTTTCTCGATGTAAGAAATTCTCACAAATTACAGAAACGAGGCAAGGCATAGTTGCCAGATGAAATAGGGATAAATTCGTCAAATTTCGAGCGAAAAATCGTATAGAAATCTTCTTAATAAACAGAATGATAATTAATAATAAATAACATAACAAATAAATTCACAGTTTTTACACAAAATAAACGAAATTCTTATCAATAAAATGATTAATTGTTGTTTTAACTTCATAAACAGTATAATCACATGTTTAGTGAATTTGGCTTTTAGAAAAATAATATAAGTACAGTGCAGTAACTCGGTAAGCCACAAAAATATTGAATAATTCAACTTTTAAGTTTAATAAAAATTTAACATTGTATGGTTTTTGGAGTTTTCTACTTTAAATACACAGTATAATCTTTTGAATTATGTTATTAGAATTTATCAAAAAATTTCGCATAGGATTCAAAGCTATACTTGAACGTTTTTTAGTGTTTAAAATTTTTTATATTTGATATACATCCATATGTACGTATGCAGCAGTTGATAAATTGTGGAGAGAAGAGGTTTTAAAAAACATATAATACTAAAAATATTAACATTAAAATGATTAGTTATTGGAATAACTATCCCTTTTACTCCTTACTTGTATTACATATTGTAGCAAAAGCTACAAAGTTCTTAATCAAAATCAAAATTCTTTTAAAAGTTCTAAAATATTGTATTAACTAACTTATAATTCTTAAAAATCGTCAAATTTAAGGTAAAAATCGTTTAATCGTTAAAATCCCATTTTTAACGATAAATAATCAGATCTGGCAACCATCCCTATCATCTGATCTTTTGTACGATGATTCATATAATATTAGTTGAGATATTGTATGACTGACCATGTAAGCCAGCTGTTAAGTATTCATATTAAATTAAACCCATTTAACTTTGTGGCTGAGAGCGCTAGACGGTTGCCCAACTTTTTCTCTCGGGAGCCGCGTTCAAGTCACGGCGTCTGAAACTTTAATTTTTTTAAATGTTTCTTTTAATGTTAATTAATAATGAAACAAGAGTTAAGTTAAGAGAAATAAATAAAATTATAATGATAAATACACTTTATCCTAGCTCGACTTAACTGTTATACCTTATGACCACAGATATACCTTTTATATTACTTTTTGAAGGGTATATAAGATTCGGCACAGCCGAATATAGCACTCTTACTTGTTTTTACTAGTCTTAATCATATGAGTACACACAGTCTGTGTGTTTGATTTGTGTATCTCTTGTCTATAGGCTTATGATTATTTTACCAAGCAGAAGAAAAAATATAAAATTTTAAACAAACGGTGATTTTTAATATTTTTTGTTGCAAATATTTGTCTTTTTAACCCCCGACTAAAAAAAGGGGTGCTATAAGTTTTTAGAGTGTGTCTGTTTAGTTAGATTCTAACGAGTAAAACCGCTAACGGTTAGATTAGACTTGTTTCGCCATCTTCACGTTGTTGTGATAAAATTACTTGTTTTGTACAATTTGAACAGAACGCATCAATTTTCAACAATTTCAAACAAAAGGTAATATATCGTCAATAAAGTTTAATTTTTATTATTGAAAATAATTTAAACAATTGTGCTTTATTTTTTATCTTTCCATCTGCCTTTACGCGCAAACATTTGGTCCTTCGAGACGGATTGTGTATTTAAAGATCAACCATCTTCGTTTTCACCATCGAAAATAACATATTTTTGTGGAAATTTCATTTGAAAAAGGTGCGTAAACTTAATTTAAAATTAAAAGCTTTAAATAAAAGTGAAAACAAAAGGAAATATAGACAAAAGAATACCAAACACATACATGCATACGTAAATAAAGTGTAAATGTTAAGAGGAGAAGTAAACACAAAAATTGTTTGCGAATATTACCTCTATCGTGATTGATCATTTTGCAATCCTTTTTGACATTTGCTTTAATTTAATTTCTTTCGGTGCAAAAAAATCTACTGTGCGTTTGTTTACGTGGACGGACGGAATAAAATATATATTTTTTCAATTCGTAAAATTATCCATATTAGAGTGTCTAAAACAATTAAATAATTATTTCATTTTTTGTGCTAAACTAAAAAGCCGTTTTTAATAAAAACTTTTTATATAAATGCATACATAATATTCTATATACATACCCTGCCAACATTTTCTATCGAAACTATCACTAAAACGAAACTGCATGAAGTGCAAAACTATCATATATGATAGTCGCTTTCTTTTCATAAAAGTGTCACCGTTCGGGAAGAAACGAGCAACTCTATTAATACATACCAGATGAAACTATTTAGAGTAATAAAGGAGTGCTCAAATAGTTTCTTGTTTAGGTGACGAATTGTTGTCATTTAAAAGTTTGAAATTAGTAACGTTTTGACGTTCCGCAGAAGTAACGAAATTTAAACGGACTTCAGTGGAAATTCTTTGAATATGATAAAATGAAATCTTGTTTAATACTTACATATGAACAACATTAAGTATTGACACATTTAAGTGCCATACAGGCGTGCGTGAGCCATGTTGGCAATATTTAACAACACAAAAGTTAAAGATGTACGGACGTAGTAATACCTACATAATAATGTAACCACAAAACTTGATTTTCCCAAACATTTTGGGGTAAATAATTTTATCGATATCTTTATAATCTTATTGTTCTTTTTTTAGTTTTGCTACATAATGAATTTTAGAAATTTGTACTTAACTTAGCATCAAATAATTACACACTTTCAACTTTTATCACTATTTTGTATGTCTTTTTATTTATTGAACTTTTTCTTTATTAATAACACTAAAGGGTGTGAAGATAAATTCGTCAAAATAAATACGTCCCACACTCATGTTAAATACGTTCCACATACTGTTAAGTAAACATAAATTTGATGTACAAATTTTTGTTTTTATCATTTCAATAATAAAATAAACAAATTATTATTAAAAAAGATATATATGAAAATAAATTTAAAAAATTATAACATTTAATTTAATTCAAATATAATACACGCTGTCAAAAGTAAAATTTTTACTAGCAAATATATGCCATTTTCATGCGAATTTTTTGGAAATTTCTCGAAAAGATGAATCAGGTCACCGAAAGAGGGGAAGTAGCCTAAGATTAGTAGTTTCCAGAAATGTAACACATATCTCCAGATTCAGCCCTGAATCGGAGATAAAGCCTTTGGAAATTTTGGTTTTTGGCCATTTTTACTAGTAAATATATGAAATTTTCATGTGAATTTTTTGGAAATTTCTAGAAAAGATGAATCAGGAAGTAGCTTACGACTAGTAGTTTCCAGAAATGTAACACATATGTCCAGATTCAGCCCTGAATCGTAGATATAGCCTTTGGAAAATTTGGTTTTTGGCCATTTTTACTAGTAAATATATGAAATTTTCATGTGAATTTTTAGGAAATTTCTAGAAAAGATGAATCAGGTCACCGAAAGAGGGCAAGTAGCCTAAGAATAGTAGTTTCCAGAAATGTAACACCTATGTCCAGATTCAGCCCTGAATCGGAGATATAGCCTTTGGAAAATTTGGTTTTTGGCAATTTTTACTAGTAATTATATGAAATTTTCATGTGAATTTTTTGGAAATTTGTGGAAAAGATGAATCAGGTCACCGAAAGAGGGCAAGTAGCCTAAGATTAGTAGTTTCCAGAAATGTAAGACATATGTCCAAATTCGGCCCTGAATCGGAGATATAGCCTTTGGAAAATTTGGTTTTACTATAAAATTTTTTCAAATTTAAAAAAAACATACATTTTACCAAAACCAAATAAAGTCTATATTGAACATTTTTGTCAGAATTTATAATTATTTGTTTAAAAATATATGTAAATACATACATTCTGACAAAAATGTTCAATATAAATCAGTTATAATTTATATGTTTAAATTTACAAATTTATTTTTAAGACCGATTCTAGACAAAATATTAGAAAAACAAATCTCACAATTTATGCAAATGTGCAAAATATCCAGCATAAAAGTGCACCCTTTCAACGAACTTTTTTTTTTCTTATATTGCAAAACACTTGATTGTCATACAGACACTTTCACGAATTTTTGGTAGAACTGGTAGTTTTAAAACATTCCCAAAGAAAAAAAAATAAGTTCAACCGTCCTTTTTTTCGTTCGTTCATCTTATTATTTCAGGTAGAAATGGCGGTTTTGAAAAATGTGTTTTGCCATTGTGGATAATAAAATTAAAGAAATTCTTCATAAATTTACAGAAGGGTTACTTGCTAGTCGTAAAAATAGAAATCTGTAAATAAAGTGCATTTTTATAATGAGGTAAGCATTTTCTTTAAAAACTGATTATGACTTACGCAAGTGCTCCGATTTATGATTACAGGCAAAATTAGTAGAAAAAAATTACAAAATGTGCAATATTTGTAACCCTTTCAATGCTCGTTTTTTCTTTCATTGTACTAAACACTTGATTGCATAAGCCCTGTTATGTTTTCAGGTAAGTAGAAATGGTGGCATTAAAAAATTTCAAAACATTGGAAACAAAAGTTAAAGAAGTTCTGTAAACAATTTACAGAAATGTCATTTGGTAGTCATAAAAAAATTTAAAGCTGAAAGTAAAGTGCATTATTATAACGTAAGACATTTCTTAAAAAATGTTTATGACTTACGCAAGTGCTCTGATTTATGATTATAAGCAATATGGAAACACATGTTGTCTTAAACTACGATTTTCACCTAAAATCGCGGTTTTAAAAAATTTCAAAACATTTAATTGTGACTTTTTTCACTACAGCAATTTATAACAACATAACATAAAAACCAACACGCTTTTATTTTCAATAGAAGAAAGTAATAAAAAAAATTACAATTTAGAAAAAGGAATAATATTTGTGAGTTCTTGCGGTCAATATTGAAAATTGCAATTTCTCAATGTTAGTTTAATAATTGACTTCTCAAAACAAAGATCACAAAATAATAATAAAAAATGTCTAAGCAAATGTTTATATTTTTGGTAAACATTTTTTATTTAACCGAAAAACGTAAATCATGCGAAAAATCAAATGTGTTTAAAGTTTTCAACCAGGAAAATGGATATTTTGAAACATTTTTTCATATTGTTTAGCTACTAAAAAATACACGATGAAGAAACTTTGTAAAAAAAATTGGATGTAATATAAGAAATAAGAAAAGAATATGCCAAATGGTCAAAACTATAGTAAGTAAACATTACTTTCTTATAAAAATTTTCAATCACCCGTGTGCTGAAAAAAGCGTAATTGTTATGTCACTTGTGAGTTTAAAATCGCAAATATCATTTTTGCATGTGCTGAGGCTCGCGCGTTCTGTTTATTTTCCGAAATAATCTTCGAAAAAGGTTCTTATATATACTCATGGTAGAATAATACAGGTAGTGGTGAAGCGTTAACGAACTTTTTTTTTGGGTTCGACTCTGTCAAAAGTTGTTTATGTTATACCAACACACACCCACACTACTGAAAAAAACATGGCGAAGTAAACACACACATGTGAACATATAAATTTTTTTTCAAATTTTCTTTTGTGCTTTTTGACAACCTCGAACATAAACAACAATAAAAAGCCGTGTTGTTTTTGCTGTTGTTGGGTTGTTGTAGCTTCGCTACTACCTGTAGTATAATTCTACCATGTATATACTCTTTGTTTTTTTAAACCATTGTAGCCAACACAGAATTTTTCAACTATTTTTAGTTTCGGCCATACTTTTTTTTCTTGATATTTTACGTTTTATGCATCTGGCAACAATATTGGTTGATAAGTAGGTGTCTAGAATACTGACGCGCATTATAAAATCGCCATTTTTTAAGTAAACAAAAGTAGCACAATGGTCGAAACAAAGCTGCATACTTTTTAATTTAGTATTTTATATTAAAATTAATAGAAATTTTGTATTTTTTTAAGTGATATTAAATACAAACAGATTAAATTTTACTGGAATGCTTTTATTTTTGCTATTTGATACTAAATTTTTTTAATATGCACAAGTTCACTTAGAGTTCACTTTACTCTTTGCTTGCGAGTTGAAATAGCAAAATTTTTTGTGATTGCGATTTCCAGCACACCAATTTAGTGACTTCGAGCAGAAATCGTATTTATTTTGCAAAATGCGATTTTCAGCAGATGGGCGAATATTTAGTTCATTATTTCCAACCTTCATTAAGAATGAAAATCTTTTTATTTAAATATTGTCATAAACTTTAGTTAGTTGTATGTAGTTGGGTGGATCCGCATTTTCTGTTCCGCTCCTACTAGTGTATATTTTTTGAGATTTAAAGACATATACATATCGAGCCTTTGCTGCAATAGTCATAACTCAAAAAAACGTGATCTTTTAGTTAATAATGCAGAATTAATCGCCATATGGTTCTTCATAGTGTGTAAAAATTTCATACAAATATTTTGTATACTCAATTTCTAGAGAAGAATAAAATCTTATTTTACCATTAATTTGTAGGTATACATATATAAGTAAGTGTATACAGAAAAAATTTTGATAGATTTTTTTAAACAAAAATGTTTTGAAACGGATTTTAAATTTGTATTATTATTTAAACAATTAATTTAATTTCTCAAAAGAAATTCATCAAAATATGTTCGTGTGCAAGCATAAATTAATTTGTTTTTTCTCTATTCCTCTTTGTGCTTTTCGTTTATTTTAAGAGTGTTGGAAAGAGATATAAAATTTTAAGAAAGGCCTTAACACGAAGTTAACGCGTCAAATAAGCGTTAATGTAAACAGTAATTATTGGAGACAAAATTACTTTTTATTTAAACGTTAAAAGTTAGTGAATTTCACTACTGATTATTTCAATTCATAGGCAGGCTGATACAAATATAAAATTGTTTCATTTGTTTCTTTAATTCCATAAATCATTTTTTTATTGAAAAAATTTATTAATTGAAAAAAATAAAGTTTTTTTTTAACAAATTGTTACAAATTTCTGGATTTGAATTTACAAATTTATTTGTAGGACTTAAATTTAAGAAATTAAGATTTGATTCAGAGCATATGGTGTTTGAATTGAAAAATAATTTTTTTCTGTGTACATATATAGATAACAATAGATATGTAGAAAAAATACACCAGTTTAATTATTCTAAAGGTACGTTCACACTTGGCAAATATTTGCCGAAAAACACGTGACCAACGGACAAGCTAAAATTGTATTTCCTTTAATTGCAATATTTTTGTATATATGGGTTCGCATTTATTAAAAATAATATAAAAATGCCTTTTTGCAGCATAATTAACTTTTTTTTGTGATATAAAAACGATGTTAAACCACACTAATTCTTAGCAAAAGTAGTGGTTACGTTTTTTAGGCAAATATTTGCCACGTGTAGACGTAATTTAAGTTAGCTTTTCTTGTCTTCCTTAAATTTTAAAATTAATTAAAAGAAAACATTTTCATTCCTAATAGAGAAAGAAGCAAAGATACGAAAATTTCTTGATATCTGTAAGCTGTGTAAAAACAATTACTGTTGCTTTCTTGTTCTGAACATAGGTGTTACATTTCTGGAAACTACTATTCTTAGGCTACTTGCCCTCTTTCGGTGACCTGATTCATCTTTTCTAGAAATTTCCAAAAAATTCACATGAAAATTTCACATATTTACTAGTAAAAATGGCCAAAAATCAAATTTTCCAAAGGATATATCTCCGATTCAGGGCTGAATCTGGACATAGATGTTACATTTCTAGAAACTACTAATCCTAGGCTAGTTCCCCTCTTTCGGTGACCTGATTTATCTTTTCTAAAAATTTCCAAAAAATTCACATGACAATTTCATATATTTACTAGTAAAAATGGCCAAAAACCAAATTTTCCAAAGGCTATATCTCCGATTCAGGACTGAATCTGCACATAGATGCTACATTTCTGGAAACTACTAGTCCTAGGCTAGTTCCCCTCTTTCGGTGACCTGATTCATCTTTTCTAGAAATTTCCAGAAAATTTACATGATAATTTCATATATTTGCTAGTAAAAATGGCCAAAAACCAAATTTTCCAAAGACTATATCTCCGATTCAGGGCTGAATCTGGAAATATGTGTTACATTTCTGGAAACTACTAATCTTAGGCTACTTGCCCTCTTTCGGTGACCTGATTCATCTTTTCTAGAAATTTCCAAAAAATTCACATGAAAATTTCATATATTTACTAGTAAAAATGGCCAAAAACCAAATTTTCCAAAGGCTGTATCTCCGATTCAGGGCTGAATCTGGACATAGATGTTACATTTCTGGAAACTACTAGTCCTAGGCTACTTCCCCTCTTTCGGAGACCTGATTCAGCTTTTCTAGAAATTTCCAAAAAATTCACATGAAAATTTCATATATTTACTAGTAAAAATGGCCAAAAACCAAATTTTCCTAAAGCTATATCTCCGATTCAGGGCTGAATCTGGACATAGATGTTACATTTCTGGAAACTACTAGTCCTAGGCTACTTCCCCTCTTTCGGTGACCTGATTCATCTTTTCTAGAAATTTCAAAAAATTCACATGAAAATGGCATATATTTGCTAGTAAAAATTTTACTTTTGACAGCGTGTGTTATATTTGAGTTAAATTAAATGTTATAATTTTTTTAATTTATTTTCACATATATCTTTTTTTTAATAATAACATGTTTATTTTATTATTGAAATGATCAAAACAATGAAATATGTTTACTTAACAGTATGTGGAACGTATCTAACATGAGTGTGGGGCGTATTTATTTTGACGATTTTATCTCCACACCCTTGCTGTGTTTTCAATTTTCTTTTGTTTGCTTGAAAGTCACCCTACGGTCGGTCAGTTTGCCATTGGTTTTTTTTTATTGTGCGGGTAAATAAAATTATTTGTGATTTTAATAGATTTAATTTAATTTAAAAGCTATTTTTTATTTAGATATAAATTTGTTGAAGCTTAGGAAGAGTTTTATTCTTTTGTATCTGAGCGTTAAGTTAGTCAAATTGTTCGTGACATATACGTATTTAAGTATATTTTTTTTTACTTTTCTTGCAAGTAATTAAGGAAAATTTCGGTCACAGCATTAGACATATTTATTAGAGCTTCGGATGCTCTAATAGGATTTGAGGCTTGCTTTAATGAGATAAGTGATGAAACTCACACGGTTTTTACGTTTGCGCTTCGTAGTGAAGAGTTGAGAATTTTATGGGAGAAAGTTAAGGTAACTCATGAGAAATGTGTCGATAAAAAAGATACGGAGAATACGTATGTCGCTACAGTTGACGCTAAATATCGTACTACGTACCTCGCGTATATAAGTTGTTTGGGAAGGATAAATAAGAGAATGGATGAAATTGAGTTACATGAGAAAAAGAATAATCCGGAAATAACAGATCAAAGCAAATTGGAGATTTTAGGTCATAATTTGACATTACCTCCTTGCGATGTTGATGTGTTTGATGGGGACTATCTGTCATGGACTACTTTTAGAGATTTATTTACGGCTTTGTATGTGAAAAGCTCTCGACTTAGCAATATTGAACGGCTGTGTCATTTGTTGCGAAAAACTAGTGGTGAGGCAAAAGTTATTGTTCAAAAATGTCCTCTTTCTAATCTTGGCTTTGACATAGCATGGAAAAATCTCAAAGAGGCTTGTGGGAATCCTCGTATGTTGGTAAATAATCAACTTAACGCACTTTTTAGTCTTCCTGTAGTAGATAAGGAGACTTGTACAGGTCTCAAGTCATTGCAAAGGGGTATAAAAAGTTGAATTGGGATCCGATAATTGTTTTTATTTGCATTCAGAGACTTCCAGAGTGCACTGTTACCTTATGGGAACAGAGATCAAAGACAAATTTGTTTTGTCTGCGTGGAAAGATTTTGACTTCTTTCTAACAGAAAAGATTCAAACTTTGGAATGTCTGCGTGATATTAGAGAATCGCCTTCTGACAAAAAGAAATCGGGTCAAAAGGTTAAAGCACATCTTACAAACTCATCTTCTTCAAATTCTTGTGTTCTTTGTAAAAGTCCGAATAATTTTTTTGCGGGATTGCAACCGATTTAAAAACCTTTCAGTATCGGAAAGATTTTCGACAGTCAAGAAATTTCATACCGGTGTTAATTGTTTGGCGCGCACACATGAAGTGAAAGACTGTAATAGTGTTCATAGTTGTTCAAATTGTAATAAAAGGCATCATACTTTGTTGCATAGGAATGTGCCTCAGTCTGGAGATTTTAGTAGAAATTCTTCAACATCTAATGCGGTTGCTAGTGCAGGTTCCCAACAAGCTTACCCTAGGCCAGTAGACTCAGCTTTACCGTCTACCTCTCGCGGTATTAATTCTTCGGCCCGTTCGAGTCGTCAAACTTTTCATTTGTAGCAGAATCGAGCTGTTCTATTAGGCACTGCAATGGTGAATATTCATCACCAGGGTATGACGTACCCAGCTCGTGCTTTAATTGGCCCAGCTTCTGAAACATCGTTTCTTTCTGAACGATTGCAGAACCGATTAAAAATTTCGGCGCATTCGCCGAAAGCCCAAATTTCTGGTATAAATCAAACGATCTATGCTACCTCGAAAAAAATTTGCTCGTTTGAAATTGGCTCTCCACTGAATTCTTCTATTATTCTGAAGACTACGGCACTGGTTTTATCCAATATTTCTGGTAATTTACCATCCCCTATAATAAAGTGTGATCTTTGCAGAGCTTTACCGAACTTGCGTTCAGCAGATCCTCAATTTTACGATTGTAAGCCGGTTGATCTTCTTCTAGGTGCGGATTCGTATCCACAGATAATCAAGGGCGAAATTCGAAAAAATATTCTGGGATCATTATTGGCTCAGAATGCTATATTCGGCTGGCTTATTACAGGCCCTGTTGAGAAAACTTCATTGCAAGTTTATTGCACCAGGGTTGAATTTTCTGAAGAAGATAATTTGAACCAAAATTTACTTCGATTTTGGGAATTGGAAGAAACCCCAAAGAGGAAAATATTGACACCTTTGGATAGGATTTGTGAAGAAAATTATAAGAAAACTACGCGACGCGACCACGAGGGTCGTTATATAGTGACACTACCATTCAAATCTGAATTTTCTCATTCCATTAACTTTGGCGTTTCTCGGCACAATGTTATGGCTCAATTTTTATGAAATGAGTCTTCGCTTCTGCGGAAACCTGAGGTTAAAGCATTATATGATGATGTTATAAAAGAATATGTAACTTTAAATCATATGAAGCCAGTGTTGAATGATTTCGTTAATCCGTCATATTCCTGTTATCTTCCTCACCATCCCGTAATTAAGCCTGACCGAAAAACTACGAAATTGCGAGTAGTGTTTAGTGCGTCTAATAAGACCTCCAACGGAAGTAGCTTGAATGATTGCTTGTATGTGGGACCCACGTTGCCGTCAGATTTAGTACTTTTGATTTTGCGTTGGAGGCTATTTCTTTACGTTTTCAATTGTGATATAACACAAATGTATGACAAATTTGTCTTGATCCTGTTCATACTCCATTTCAACGAATATTGTTTCGATCATCTCCTACGGAGGAAGTGAAGTCTTATGAATTACAGACTGTAACCTTCGGCGTGAATTGCGCTCCTTATCTTGCGATAAGGACATTATTGCAATTTGCAGAAGATTCAGAGGCGGAGTACCCTCTTGCGGCTAGTATATTGCGTAAGTCTATGTATGTTGACGACGTACTAACGGGTGCCCACGATGTTTCTTCTGCTTTGAAGGCAAGGGATCAACTGCGAACTGTCTTATCGTCAGCCAGATTCGAATTGCGAAAATGGACTTCGAACGAAATTGAAAATTTACAGCACCTTCCCCCCGATTATCTGGTCGATTCAAAACTATTAACTTTTGTTGAGTCTAGTAGTTCGAAAACATTGGGTATACAATGGAATGCTCAGCTGGACTCATTCTATTTTAGAGTAGAGCGTATTGCTGAGAAAGAAAAATGGACTAAAAGAGAAGTGTTGTCTACAATTGTGAAATTGTTTGATCCTGTAGGCTGGTTAGGTCCGGTGATAATTATAGCGAAAATTATTATGCAAAAGATGTGGAGAGACAATATTGACTGGGATGATTATCTGCTCCCTTCTACAGAAAATGAATGGAAAAAATTTGTTGCTTTCTACACGGAGGCAAATAATACACAAATACCAAGATGGGTTCACTACGCTCCTGGTACTTTAGCCGAAATTCATTTTTTTTCAGATGCTTCAGAGAAAGCATACGCGGGGGCAATTTATATTCGTATTGATGCATTTGGGCAGGTTTATACTAATTTGCTGTCTTGTAAAACTAAGGTTGATCATTAATATGATTATTTCGAACGTATTTGCTTTGTGAATCTAAATTGATTATTAGGCTAAGGTGCGTAACGTTATATTCAGAAAGAATTGGGTATGATTAATATTCCAAGGAACAATGGAAAAATTAACATCAACTTAATTTTTCAACGTACACAGCAGAACAGAGTAGCGCCACTTTCGGAAGCCGCTACACTTCCATCGTCAGTGCTCACGTGTATTTGCTATCACCACTTGTCAGGTGGCTCTGTTGAATGTGATTTTAATTCTTATATATACAACTTTTTCGCGAAAATTGAATACGAGAATTAAATCACTCTCAAGCTGATATTAAAGTGCACTTTCCCAGCGTTGCCATCGGTTTATTTTTCTTCATTCCCATTTTTCTGATTTTTGTTCTACTCAAGACAAACTTTTTTGGTTTGATTTTATACTTAAGTATATATGAACATGTAAACATGTGAAAAGCTCAAGCCAGTAGCTAATTGTTTTATTAATATGATTATTTCGAACGTATTTGCTTTGTGAATCTAAATTGATTATTAGGCTAAGGTTCGTAACGTTATATTCAGAAAGAATTGGGTATGATTAATATTCCAAGGAACAATGGAAAAATTAACATCAACTTAATTTTTCAACGTACACAGCAGAACAGAGTAGCGCCACTTTCGGAAGCCGCTACACTTCCATCGTCAGTGCTCACGTGTATTTGCTATCACCACTTGTCAGGTGGCTCTGTTGAATGTGATTTTAATTCTTATATATACAACTTTTTCGCGAAAATTGAATACGAGAATTAAATCACTCTCAAGCTGATATTAAAGTGCACTTTCCCAGCGTTGCCATCGGTTTATTTTTCTTCATTCCCATTTTTCTGATTTTTGTTCTACTCAAGACAAACTTTTTTGGTTTGATTTTATACTTAAGTATATATGAACATGTAAACATGTGAAAAGCTCAAGCCAGTAGCTAATTGTTTTATTAATATGATTATTTCGAACGTATTTGCTTTGTGAATCTAAATTGATTATTAGGCTAAGGTTCGTAACGTTATATTCAGAAAGAATTGGGTATGATTAATATTCCAAGGAACAATGGAAAAATTAACATCAACTTAATTTTTCAACGTACACAGCAGAACAGAGTAGCGCCACTTTCGGAAGCCGCTACACTTCCATCGTCAGTGCTCACGTGTATTTGCTATCACCACTTGTCAGGTGCTCTGTTGAATGTGATTTTAATTCTTATATATACAACTTTTTCGCGAAAATTGAATACGAGAATTAAATCACTCTCAAGCTGATATTAAAGTGCACTTTCCCAGCGTTGCCATCGGTTTATTTTTCTTCATTCCCATTTTTCTGATTTTTGTTCTACTCAAGACAAACTTTTTTGGTTTGATTTTATACTTAAGTATATATGAACATGTAAACATGTGAAAAGCTCAAGCCAGTAGCTAATTGTTTTATTAATATGATTATTTCGAACGTATTTGCTTTGTGAATCTAAATTGATTATTAGGCTAAGGTTCGTAACGTTATATTCAGAAAGAATTGGGTATGATTAATATTCCAAGGAACAATGGAAAAATTAACATCAACTTAATTTTTCAACGTACACAGCAGAACAGAGTAGCGCCACTTTCGGAAGCCGCTACACTTCCATCGTCAGTGCTCACGTGTATTTGCTATCACCACTTGTCAGGTGGCTCTGTTGAATGTGATTTTAATTCTTATATATACAACTTTTTCGCGAAAATTGAATACGAGAATTAAATCACTCTCAAGCTGATATTAAAGTGCACTTTCCCAGCGTTGCCATCGGTTTATTTTCTTCATTCCCATTTTTCTGATTTTTGTTCTACTCAAGACAAACTTTTTTGGTTTGATTTTATACTTAAGTATATATGAACATGTAAACATGTGAAAAGCTCAAGCCAGTAGCTAATTGTTTTATTAATATGATTATTTCGAACGTATTTGCTTTGTGAATCTAAATTGATTATTAGGCTAAGGTTCGTAACGTTATATTCAGAAAGAATTGGGTATGATTAATATTCCAAGGAACAATGGAAAAATTAACATCAACTTAATTTTTCAACGTACACAGCAGAACAGAGTAGCGCCACTTTCGGAAGCCGCTACACTTCCATCGTCAGTGCTTGAGCTTTTCACATGTTTACATGTTCATATATACTTAAGTATAAAATCAAACCAAAAAAGTTTGTCTTGAGTAGAACAAAAATCAGAAAATGGGAATGAAGAAAAATAAACCGATGGCAACGCTGGGAAAGTGCACTTTAATATCAGCTTGAGAGTGATTTAATTCTCGTATTCAATTTTCGCGAAAAAGTTGTATATATAAGAATTAAAATCACATTCAACAGAGCCACCTGACAAGTGGTGATAGCAAATACACGTGAGCACTGACGATGGAAGTGTAGCGGCTTCCGAAAGTGGCGCTACTCTGTTCTGCTGTGTACGTTGAAAAATTAGGTTGATCCAATTAAATCCATTTCTTTACCTCGGTTAGAGCTTTGTTGCGCGGTTTTGGCCTCTTAAGCTTTTAAAAAATGTGATTGGGGAAATCGATATTCCCCTCCAACAAGTATATTGCTGGACAGACTCTACGATTGTTCTTTGTTGGCTGAAGAAAACGCCTAGCACGTGGACAACGTTTGTGGCTAATAGGGTCTGTAGAGTTCAAAAAAATGTAGGTAAGCACAATTGGTACCACATCAGATCTCAGGAAAATCCAGCGGATTTAGGCAGCAGAGGAGTTTCACCTTCTAACCTTGCAAAAAGTTATCTATGGTGGCATGGACCTACGTGGCTTCGAAAGCATAAGAGCACATGGAATGTTAAGGATCTTTCCCCGTCAGATACTGATGTTGAAGTCTGAGCTGTTAACACATATGCATAATTTTTTTCTAATTATAAAGATAGTTTGCATAGGTTTTCGAAACTTGACCGTGCTTTAAGAGTAATAGGGTACATGTTCCGATTCTTTTATAGGACACATTCTGCGCATAAAGGCAAGCACACGTTTAATTCAATTACGACCACAAGCAGTGAAATAATGAAAGTGAAGTTGCGCTTGGCGGTTTTAGCCCAGAAGGTTCACTTCGCAGAAGATTATAAATCTGTACTGTTAGGAAATCCACTCTCCTCAAAGAGCTCATTATTACCGCTTAATCCATTCTTGGATGATAATAGTGTGATGAGTCTTAACGGTCGTTTGGAAAAATCTCCTTTGTCTTATAAAAAAGACATCCAATCATTCTACCTTTTCTTGCCGTTTTACCTATTGCAGGGTACGGATTTGCATACACATGTGCCGCACATGCACACGTGCCAAAATAAGCACACAAAAAATGTCGCCCAGGAACACGAGTAAGTGCCATTTTTTCGTGTGCTTACTTTTGGTACGTGTACGTGTGCCAATCAAACTGGCACACATACATGTGCGTGTGCTTAAAGATAGAAATTATGTGGCACGTGTGCATGTGCCAAATTTAGGCACATGTGCGGCACACTGACTTATACTAACGAAACAAAAACAATGCCAGTAGCGTTGCCATTTTGCCTATTTTTATAAATTATATTTTTACGCTTTCAAAAGAGAAGAAGGTTAGCAATTCTTGAGTATTTTTTAACCGACTTCAAAAAGAAGAAGGTTATCAGTTCGTGTGTATGTTTTTTTTACTTTTTTATGTTTACACGCATAACTCTGTCATTGTTTAACCGATTTTCAAAATTCTTGTTTTGTTTGAAAGGGGTTTCTTGCAGATTGGTCTCATAAATTTTTTTCCGAAAATCGGGGAGAACCTTTTCCGCCAAAATATTGATTATCGCATAACTCCTCCATTTATGCACCAATTTTCAGAATTCTTATAATGTTTGAAAGGCCTTGCTTGCAGGTTGGTCCCACAAAATTTTTTCGAAAATTGGGGGAAATCTCCTCTCCCCTCAAAAAAAAATATTGATTATCGCAAAACTCCTCCATTTATGGTCCCATACATGTTTTCCCAAAATCGGGTGACAAACTTGCCCCCCAGATATTGATTATCGCATAACTCAGTTATTTATGCACCGATTTTCAAAATTATTTGTTTGTTTTAAGGACATTCCAGGCAGTTTGGTCCCATAAATTTTTTCCAAAAGGTGAGGGCAAACTTGCCCCCCCCCCCCCCCCAAATATTGATTATCGCATAACTCTGTCATTTATGCACCGATTTTCAAAATTATTTTGGTTCCATACTTTTGTTTCGAAAATCAGAGCGGGAAATTTGCTCCCACCTTGCATAACTGTCATTTGTCAACCCATTTTCTAAATTCTTTTTTTTTTTGTTTGAAAGCCTTCGCTTTTAGTTTAGTGCCATAAGTTTTTCCTCAAAATCAAGGGGCAAATTGGCCTCGCCGCCCCCAAAATGTTGATTATCGCATAACTCCTTCATTTATGCACTGATTTAAAAAAATGTTTGCCAAAGAAATTTATTATTCAGGCTTTAGTTCATTCAATTTAATTTTTACAATTAAATCATTTTTTATTGCGAAATAATTTTTCAAAGCATGTGGCAATTGAAAAGTACAAACACCAATTTCTTGACTTTTGTAAGGGTCGAACTGAACATCGATGTTTTCGGTATTAACCACAATCCCATCGTCAGAGCTCTTCATACTCTAGGCTACTCAGCCTCCAAAGTCAAGCGGTAAATATCTGGCATTAAACCAAATTGCATTAAAGCTCAATGTTTCCTGGCTTTAAGCTTATTTTATGGTGGCTTAGAAATTTACCATACTTGGCACTTATCCTAATCAACAACCACACTTGTGCTTTTTGTTTATATTTCTCACCCAAGATTGAGAAAGCTCCTTTCTCTAGTTCTTAGGGCTTACATATGTTTTATTTTATCCGTATTACACGAGAAACTATCTAACATATTTTTTACCATGTGCCTCTAGTGTTAATAATTGAAGTTGTGTGTATTTAGTCGAACTATATGGGTTTTATCCAAAGAAATTTATTATTCAGGCTTTAGTTCATTCAATTTAATTTTTACAATTAAATCATTTTTTATTGAGAAATAATTTTTCAACGCATGTGGCAATTGAAAAGTACAAAGACCAATTTCTTGACTTTTGTAAGGGTCTAACTGAACATCAATGTTTTCGGGACTAACAACAATCCCATCGTCAGAGCTCTCTATACTCTAGGCTACTCAGCCTCCAAAGTCAAAGTTCGGTCGAATAAGCTTTTTCCCAAAATCAGGGGGCAAATTTGCGCTCCCACCACCAAAATATTGATTATCGCATAACTCCTTCATTTTTGCACCGATTTTCAAAATTCTTTTTTTGTTTGAGAGACCTTGCATGCAGTTTGGTTCCATAATTTTCTTTCGAAAATCGGAGAGGAAAATTTGATCCTCCCTTTCATAACTCTGTCATTTGTCAACCGATATTTAAAACCCTTTTTTGTTTCAAAGCCTTTGCTTTTAGTTTGGTCCAATAAGTTTTTCCCACAAATCAGGGGAACAAATTTGCCCCCCTCTTTTCAAAATATTGATTATCGCAAAACTCCTTCATTTTTGCACCGATTTCTAAAATTCTTTTTTTGTTTGAGAGGCTTTGCTTGCAGTTTGGTTCCATAATTTTTTTTCAAAAATCGGAGTTGAAAATTTGCTCCCCCTGGCATAGCTCTGCCATTTGTGAACCGATTTTAAAAATTTTTTTTTGTTTCAGAGCCTTTACTTTCAGTTTGGTCCAATAACCTTTTCCCCAAAATCAGAAGGCAAATTTGCCCCCACTAAAATATTGATTATCGCGTAACTCTGTCATTTATGCAACGATTTTCAAAATTCTTTGGGGAAATTTGCTCCCCCCACCTTGCATAACTCTGTCATTTGCCAACCGATTTTTAAGATTATTTTTTTGTTTGAAAGCCTTTGCTTTTACTTTGGTCCAATAAGTTTTTTTCCATAATCAGAGGGGCGAGTTCGCCCCCCCCCAAATATTGATTATCGCATAACTCCTTCATTTTCGTACCGATTTTCAAAATTCTTTTTGTTTGAGAGGCTTTGCTTGCAGTTTGGTTCCATAATTTTGTTTCGAAAATCGGAAGGGAAAATTTGCTCCCCCCCTTTCATAACTCTGTCATTTGTCAACCGATATTTAAATTTTTTTTTGTTTGAAAGCCTTTGCTTTTAGTTTGGTCCAATAAGTTTTTCCCCAAAATCAGGGGAACAAATTTTCTTTGCATGCTATGTTGTTGTTTTTACTTCTTTTTGTGGCTTAAACCTTCAAAATACTATACAGTATCTTGTCTCTTTCTCTCCGTCAAACATCTCCATTGGCGTAGATAGACATTTTTTCTAGGTTTTTCCGGTTATGGATTTTACTAACTAGCAATACCACTAAAAAATCGATTGCTTTTAATAACACTGCTGTAAACACTTTTATTTTTTGAAGTTTTTCATTTTTAAGACATTTTTTTAGAATTATGATTTGCTAAACACAAAAAAAGAATAAAAAATTTCATTTCGGCCATTGTGCATAATATAACGATTCATTTTCATTTTTCGGTGCATACTTCTTGTTAAAGCGTCATTTAGAATCAAAGGGTGGTTGGTTTAAAATGAATTATATTTTATTTGAAAGGCTACTAAATTACGCGTCGAATAGTGGCTCTGATCGAATAAAAGGCGCCCAAGTTAGAGTGGAAAAAAAGTCTATGAAATTTTCAAGTTCATCACCAATTGTCGCCTTTTGGAAGCTGTTTTGTATCACAAATAATAAAAAATCCAGTTTTATAATTTCATTGATTGAAATTTTACCAAACGCCGAACATCAACCGAACATACCTTTTTGCCGACCTCCGATACCGAACCCGAACGTTCGGTCGGACCCTATTATTTATGATCAGGTTTTTTCTTTACTTTAGGTGCAAATAAAACAATTTATTCCATTTTTGTTCCCAATGTTTCATCGGCTTTGTTCCGGCGCCTTTAGAGGAATCTTATAATCGGCTTTGGATGCTGCTTTAAAGAGAAGTAAATACAGTGCGCTCGGGATAACGTCAACACCCCATTTCGTCAACATCCCAAAACGTCAACATCTTTTCATTGGCATTGTCTACTCTAAAACGTCAATTAAATCACAAAGCTCTAAAACGTCGACTCTAAATAAAGCAACATTTTAGCTTTAGTAACAACTAAAACCTATGTGTAACACATATATGTGCAGAAAAAACAACAGATTAATTTAAGATATGTAAAAGTATAGATATACATATATGCCATGATCTCATGTAATATATTTGTGTTGCTTTTAATTCGGTTGAAAACCTTTTCTTATTTGTTTCTTCCTGGGTTTTAATTAATAAACGATAACAACGCTTTAAACTATTGTATCAATAATATTTTGATCTTAAATTTGCACATTCTTAAACGTCAACAATCTGGTAAACGTCAACACTCGCGGTTTTTATTAGTTGACGTTATCCCGAGTGCACTGTACATGCACATAAATCAAAAAACACAAATATATGAACAATGCCTGAAGTGAACTTTTTTCAGTGTATAGCAAATCATTTCTAATTACCCTAAAAATGCATTAGCAAATTTAAACCCTTTCGTTGTAAATTGTAAATTGCCTGTTTGAATGATTTTATGTATTTTACATAGAATTATATTTCAATTATTTTTTACATATTTTTTATGTATGTAGGTATTCTTCAAAAGAAAATTCTCAACATACACCGCAGAACAGAACAACGTTACTTTTGGAAAACTTTCCCTGGTTCCTTAGAATAATTATGCTGTATAATTCTTTCTGAAAATCGTTTGGACTCAAAGGCAAATTAGTTCGATATAATCACACCAAAATATAAAATTCTTTGTTTCAAGTAGAGAGCTGCAAAATTGAAATTGATAACACTCGTTGCGAAAATTTTGACTTGTCGCGAAATTAGCCTTGACTAACTTCATTATGAAAAATATGTGTCATGAAGCAAACAATCGTAAAAGTAATTCAATAAAACCTAAAGCATTTCATATACATACATACATCAAAGCAAATTATTTACTCAATATTAAAGAGATATTACGTTTTAAAATAAAAGAAGCATGCATTTAGTATAAAATTTTTAAATTGTGGATTCAGATTTTCTTGCGGTTAAAAGTCGTTATAAACTTTTGGATATCATATCGATGGTCAAACATTGGTCGCGTTCATAAGACGTAACTCTACGTCTCCACCTACCTTGAAATGCTGTTGTAACTTGAAGTTATGACTGCGTTGTTAAAACAATTGCACTAACAACTATGTTATAACCTGAAAAAATCATTAAATTGAGCGGTCTACACTTAGAATTAACTTGAAGTTAATGTTAAGTTAGGTGTAGACTGCAAATAACAGTTTCTGCACTTCCGCTGCTGTTAACTTTTTTTACCACCCTAAATTTTATAGATAATTATATTTAAGAATTTTGATAACGTAATGCTCAATATATTTTCTTACGAATTTAATATTTTTTAGAACCCACTATATTTTGAATTTAAAACAATTCAGATGTATAATCTTCGATAAGTTTTAACATCAACTCCTTATTTACACACTAAAAAATTTAAATTAAATTAAAAAACTACAATACATTACTATTGATTGATGAAACTTTTTGCAATTTAAACTATTTAACAAAGTTTGCAAAACTTTTAAATATTTAGAAGTGCAACCCTACGCTGTTATTTTATTAATTAAACTGAATATTGAAGCATGCTAAAAACGAGTAACGCTCAATACACATAACTACGAACTACAACAATTTCTTAAAAAAGTTATAATTCCTATTATTTTTCAAATATTTGATGCAAAACACCATACAATTCCGATACATCAGTTTGTATGAAGATAGTATAAACAGTATTTTCGTTCTTTATTTTTAGCACATAATCGTCACTGTTACATTAAAAAAGCTTATGTACCTTTATTTATATATTAAATAATATAGTAAATCATGCTGGAGTCAGGGCTGCCAATTAATTTTGATGCAAAATCTGCACTTTTCGGGGAAAAAATCGGCATTTTCGGCACTTCAATTCGAAAAATCGGCAAGAAAATCGGCATAAATAAAATTAAGCATTTTCCGTGGTTTTTATTAATTTTTAGTAATAAAAATCGAAATTATCATAGTCAAAACTTTTGGTTTTATTAGTTTCCAATAATCTTTAGAATAAAGAATGCCTTCTAAATCTTAGTTTTCTACGGAACATCGACATTTATTTTAGTTACCCCCGTAGTGTAGCGATAAGTGTGCTAGATTATAGTTTAATAGCAAGATTGTAGGTGAATAGCTATTAACCGGGACGACGTAGGTTCGATTCTTGTCAAGTCTCTGGATGTTTCTGCAGAGAAGATAAAGTAAACCTTAGCCAATTTGTGTGGGAAAATATTTAGTGCAGATGAATGTGGCAAAAGCACAATTTGTTTCATTTCAGCCTATAAAATTCTAAAATTCCTAAGAGTATCAAAAATAGTGCTGATTTATTTTTATTCATTTCGATATTTGAATTTATTAAACTTACGGATTTGAAGTTACCTTAAAAATCAAACAGTTTTCGTATGAGGGTGAGCATTTCTATATAAAAATTTCCCAAATTATTATACCCTGTTTATCGATATGGAAGGAAATTGCTCTGTCTTAAAATTTCATTTTTTTAAGGAGAAGTAACACAATCAGGCAATTAATGCCTACCACTAATTAATTAATGCGTTACCTTTTTTTGGGAAAGGGATAGAGTAGAGAACAGGTGATGCAGAGGGAGAGAGATAAAAAGCTTAATTCATTTACAACCCTGCTATTGCTCGTTTTTTGTAGAGCAGTGTTGAAAGCCTCTCTGGCGTCAAGTAGAGGCATCACGTTGTTATTAAGCTGTGTAGCCATTTTATTAGTTCTTTTACTTCGCCGACGGTTCTGCTACAATACCGACGAAGGAGGTTGTTGTGAAGTGCATTAGGATATGTTAGTATTAATCGCTGCCGGTACTGCCAAAGTGATCAGTGCTATGCCTTCATTACGTTAACAGTCCAACAACAACCAACACAACAACACACCGATGCACATGAGAAAAATGCATGATGTTGTTGGCTTGCCTGAAAGTAGTCTTGAACTCATGACCTCAGAGTTTGTAGCCAAACGCGCTAACTACTCATCCAACAGCACCCTCACTATTTAAAACAAAAACAAATTTAAAAATTTTATTTTAAATGAAATTGTAAGAAAGAAAAATTTTCCTTGATATCGATAAACTGGCAGTCAGTTATATTGTAGACAAAAATTGCTTTTTGTTTCCGATATCTATTGAGTGAATTTCATTATTATAATTTTTTTTTTTTTGATATACACATATCCTTTTTTTATAAAACTATAAAATATTGTTATTGCCAAAACACATAAATTTGGTTTGAAATCGGTGTTAACGTGTTAGATATTGGTTTGATAAATTGGCATTTTTTTTGTCTAAAGTGGCAAATCGGCATTTGGTAATTTTTAATGGAAAAATCGGCAAAATGCCTAAAATCGGCACTTTTGGCAGCCCTGACTGGAGTAGATTTCATTTTAAAATGTATGCGTTTATTGTATGAAATACTTTCAATATTTTCAAAGCAATTAACCCATTATGAGTGAAATGGAATTTTAAGCATTTTTCGCCTGGCTTTTTACGTAAAAACACCGCTATCTTATAGACTAGACAATATAGCGGTACTCAATATTTTATTTTATAGGGAACCTTCCAAGCTTTCATTTGGTGTATATTTGTAAGCTGTCATTTATTAAATATGAAAGTTATGTAACTTCTAATATTAGTTTATATACCAGATTTGCAAAATATTTCGTCAAAATTTGTATTACACAGAAGCTTTAGTAAGTGACGCCGTGGTGCGAAATATCATAGAAGACAAAATCTTTGTGTCCGCTGTTTCAGTAAATAAGCGATATATCGTATTTCAAACGTTTTGACTTTTTGTGTGCTGGGTTGTCTTCAGCTTACAAACATATTTTTCCTGATGTCAGACATGTCGGCATAAAAGGTTCACTGGGTATCTTTTGCTGTCGACACACGTACTTTCGGTCCGAAGTAGGGCAGAAAGTCTGCGCAAAATGCCGAATTCGTATTCGAAGACGGTCCATATGTGTGGTTAACAAGAAAACGAACCTCTTTGTCTGAGATAATTCTAAAAACTTTGCCGAAACTCTCTACGAATTCTGACGAATCTTTTAAGGAATTTTCGACATGTCGCAGAAAACTCGGATCTAAAATTAGAAACTTATCAGAAATGTCGTATAAAATTCGCAAATTAAATCAAAATATTGTAGGAGTAAAGAGGAAATTTTTTCAGCAAGCTACGAAATGTAATTTCGTGAGTGCGTGAAAATTACATTTTTAAAATCACGCACGGTATTTAGTTTGTAAATCACGCTCACGCACGATTGCGTGAATCACGCCTGACACGAAAAATGCACGGCATTTGCACATCTCTAGTATTTTCTATGGCCAAATGCAAGAAAAATCGACGCTGATTTTTCACAGGAGCAGGGTAGTTCTGCTGGGCTAACAACATATGGAATATGAAAGTAGACACCTCAATGCACAAAATGAGACATTCGTGCAAGAAATCTGCGGAGCCGTTTCCGAGAAAAGTGGGTTCATCCAAAATGGCCAAAAAAATTCGACGCTGATTTTTCCCAGAAGGAGGGTAGTTCTGCTGGGCTAACGACCTATGGGATATGAAAGTAGACACCTAAATGCACAAACTGAGACATTCATGCAAGAAATCTGCGGCGCTGTTTCCGAGAAAAGTGGGTTCATCCAAAATGGCCAAAAAAATCGACGCTAATTTTTCCCAAGCGCAGGATAGTTCTGCTGGGCTAACGACCTATGGAATATGAAAGTAGACACCTCAATGCACAAAATGAGACATTCGTGCAAGAAATCTGCGGAGCCGTTTCCGAGAAAAGTGGGTTCATCCAAAATGGCCAAAAAAATTCGACGCTGATTTTTCCCAGGAGCAGGGTAGTCCTGCTGGGCTAACGACCTATGGAATATGAAAGTAGACACCTTAATGCACAAAATGAGACATTCGTGCAGGAAATCTGCGGAGCCGCTTCGAAGAAAAGTGGGTTCATCCAAAATGGCCAAAAAAAAAATCGACGCTGATTTTTCCCAGGAGCAGGGTAGTTCTGCTGGGCTAACGAGCTATGTAATATGAAAGTAGACACCTTAATGCACAAAATGAGACATTCGTGCAAGAAATCTGCGGAGCCGTTTCCGAGAAAAGTGGGTTCATCCAAAATGGCCAAAAAATCAACGCTGACTTTTCCCAGGACCACGGTAGTTCTGCTGGCCTAACGACCTATGGAATATGAAAGTAGACACCTCAATGCACAAAATGAGACATTCGTGCAAGAAATCTGCGGAGCCGTTTCCGAGAAAAGTGGGTTCATCCAAAATGGCCAAAAAAATCGACGCTGATTTTTCCCAGGAGCAGGATAGTTCTGCTGGGCTAACGACCTATGAAATATGAAAGTAGACACCTGAATGCACAAAATGAGACATTCGTGCAAGAAATCTGCGGAGCCGTTTCTGAGAAAAGTGGGTTCATCCAAAATGGCCAAAAAAAATCAATGCTGATTTTTCCCAGGAGGAGGGTAGTTCTGCTGGGCTAACGACCTATGGGATATGAAAGTAGACACCTTAAGGCCGAAAAGCGGCATATAATATATGGGGTACGAAAGGGACAAAATGGAAAAGGTGGGTTCTTGCTCATTTTCATAATCATGATGCTCAGGAGTGCCAACATTTTGATGATTATGGTGTTATATATATCTAAGCTCGTAGATATTTGATTATTTGCATATGTATATAAAAGCTCATAGTTATGTACAGTGAAGGACTAAAGTCTACATGCAGTCCCATACAGTGCCATTCTGAAAAAAACACTTAGTTAACAGAAAAATTTATGGCACAGTTTTTTTTCAAAAATCATCTTTATTCATAAAAAAATAAAAGTTAAATTAAATCATTTGTCCTTTAACAAAAAAACCCACAAAATAACGAAAATATGGTATGACCAAAGTGTACATACAGTTCAGTCTTAACAAAAGGTTACTAATAGTATTTAAATACATTGTGTTTTGCTAAGTTTTAGTATTTAGTTGGTCCACCGGCGTTATCTATTACAGCCTACAGACGTCGTGGCATGGATGAAACCAAATTATTTATCTCTTCCGGAGTCAATTTGCTCCATGCCTCCGTTAATGCTTTTTCCAATGATTTGACATCTGTAATTCGCGTTTGTCGAATTTTTCGCTCCCAAACGTGCGCTATAGGATTTAAATCCGGACTTTGCGGAGGGCTATAAAGTTGCCTGGGCGCGTAATATAGAAGCCATTCCTTAACAATTAGTGCAGTATGCTTGGGCTCATTATCTTGTTGGAAAATCCAACCCTCGCCAAGACCTAAGCATTCCACAGACGGCTTCAAACTTTGTTCCAATATACTTCTATATTGGTATCGGTCCATAATGCCTTCAACAAAAACCAACTTGCCAACGCCAGATGCCGCTATAGCTCCCCAAACCATAACGCTCCCACCGCCATGCTTTACAGTTGGTAATAAGTTTTCGAGCTGCATAGCCGCATTTCTTTTCCTCCCTATTTTTGCACGACCATCACTCCCGTATATGTTGAACTTTGATTCGTCTGTAAATAAAACCTTAGACCAGAAATCCATCCCTTTGTCAATATGCGCACGTGCAAACTCAAGTCGAAGACGGCAATTTTTTTCTGATTTTAAAGGCTTTTTATGCGGTGTTCTGCTAAAAAATCCATTGTCATTCAGAGCCCTTTTGATAGTTTTTGGATGGACACTCTTATTGGAGACATGAGCAATATGATCGGCTAATTTTGGAGCGCTGATTCGGGGATTTTTGTTCACTTCCTTTATAATAGAACTAATATCTCTCCTGGAAAGCTTTTTTGGCCTACCTGTTCGCGATTTGCTATCAAAGGAACCAGCTTTATTGTAGTTCTCAATAATCGTTTGTACTGTTGCGCGGCTTAAATTTAATATTTTCGCGATTTCAGCGTAGGATTTATTTTCATTTCTGTGTTTTACCACTAATTTTCGTATGTCAGTCGATATTTCTTTTCTAGATGCCCTTTTTCCGCGTTTGAGCAGCACATTAACAAAACATAAACTAAAATATTGCATATAATAACTACTATGAAATCAATACCAAAAATATTTAATAACGGTACTTTACAGCTACTTTATCATTGCTTTATTTGTTTGTTTTCACTGCATGTAGACTTTTATCATATCATTTTTTTATTAATCTGTGATTTTTTTCCTTGTGGAAAGAAAACAAAATATGTTTCTTTTCATGTTTGCGAATGAAATCAAATGTAGAGCAAAACTGTATATTTAGCTTTTCCAGTTAATAGGTGTTTTTAAAAAAATAAACAAAATTGTGGTTGCATGTAGACTTTAGTCCTTCACTGTATATGAATGCCATAGTGTTAATTGAACATAATTATATAAAAACTGAAATAGTTCAATATTTGCTGAATTTTGAGATTTATTTATGAAGTCATTTAAATTAATTTAATTTCAAGAAAATATAAATTATTAATTTTATAACACTCCGTCTTCACGAAACAACATCAGAAAAATGTTAGTGCTATTTTTTCATATCGACTTTGACTTTTGTCAAGACAAATCAATGGCTCGTGAAGACAAAATGAAGAAAAAATGTAGTGTCATAAGGACTTTACACAAGGTTTTTTTGACATATATCAAGATTTCGTTTGCATACCAGAGATAGTTGCTTGACCTTTTTTATTTTGAAATGTCAAATTGTCTAAACAAGATTTAGACAATATTATTTAAACTTAATGATTGTCAATTTATTCAATTTTTTATTTAAAAAAAAAATACATATATTGTAAAAGAAATTATGAAATTATTTCCAAAACATTTATTATATCCATTCATTTGAGAATATAAATTTGAACTTAACTGAAATTAATCGATTACATGAATTACCAATTGTCATTTCATAAAACATAATAAGGAATAACGTTTTCTTGTAAGAGTCAAATTTATCCGTATAACAACTTCGGCTACAACGAAGTTGCTTTATAAAAACATATTGAAAAAGTAAATTACTTATCATAACGATCTCGAGAAAACAGGTTTTATATTTTATTTACGTGGCATGAGATGCTCACGTATGTATGTACCTGTTTTCTCGTAACCCATATATCATATGCCCCTTTTCGGCCTTAATGTGTCTACTTTCATATCCCATAGGTCGTTAGCCCAGCAGAACTACCCTCCTCCTGGGAAAAATCAGCGTTGATTTTTTTTGGCAATTTTGGATGAACCCACTTTTCTCAGAAACGGCTTCGCAGATTTCTTGCACGAATGTCTCATTGGTTGGTTTTATAATGTTTATATGACATAATAAATATGGATTCGACATAATTCTGGCTTTCAAGTTAAATTTTTAGCTTCCATATGTTCAGAGACCTACAGTAGAATTCTCTAGAAAATATTTTTGTAAAATATATTAACCTTCTAACTTCAATTTATGCGTCTTTTTTGCCCATTCCTGTTTGAAGGGCAAAATTTTGCCTTTTCAAGGAATGGACAAAAACGACCCATAAATTGAAGAGTTAGAGGGTTAATATATTTTACAAAAACATTTCCAAGGGAATTCTACTGTAGGTCTCTGAACACATGGAAGCTAAAAATTTAACTTGAAAGCCAGAATTATGTCGAATTTAAATTTATTTAAGGGTTGGTTTTATAATGTTTATATAATGACATAATAAATTTGGATTTGACATAATTCTGGCTTTCAAGTTAAATTTTTAGCTTCCATGTGTTCAGATACCTACAATAGAAATCCCTTAGAAATCTTTTTGTAAAATATATTAACCCTCTAACTCTTCAATTTATGCGTCTTTTTTGCTTATTCCTGTTTTGAGGGCAAAATTTTGCCTTTTCAAGGAATGGACAAAAAAGACCCAAAAATTGACAAGATAGACGGTTAAACTATTCTACAAAAAGATGTCTAAGGGAATTCTACTATCGGTTTAAAATCGTATTAAAAGTCCCTAAAAATGCAATAAATTGCTATAGTCGTTTTGTCAATAATTTTCAAATTAGTTTTTTCAACCATTTTTAATAAATTTCTCTTCACGGTTGGATTGCATTGCTTATATTTTATCTTCTAGTGAGCTTTTTGAAAGTTAGTAGTTTGAGATAGCTCAAAACTGTAGTGCCATCCCTGCAATCATTATTAATTACTGGTAATCCTGTAATATAACACTACATGTGATATGTCAAATACTTCGAGAGTGACATGCTTGTTGAATTGGCTAAATAAAATTAGTCTTGTATGACCACTCAAACTGATCGCGTGTTTTAATTTAAGTAAGCCTAAGGGTAAGAACTATTATATGGCGACCGAGACAGGACCGAAAATTGTGGAAGTAGCTAGAAGAAAAGTATTGAAATTTTTAACTGAATAAAAGCCGGAGATAAATTGATTTTTGAAATTGTGCAAATCAAAAGAAAAGAAATTGTACAGTGAATCAAAAGAAAAGAGAGAGCCAATTTGAAAAGAACGATAACATGACCTAAAAACCAAATTTTTTGCAAAAACCACATTTTTAAATATATTACCCTTAAGAGAAAAAACTAAAGTGCTAAAATAAAGAAATGAAAAAAAAGTTTTACAACATCATAATGTCCAGCCACATGTTTTGGTAGAAACAATTTTATCTTACAATAAAGTATACAGGAAAAATAAAAACATCTTAACTACAATTAAATGAAAAAAATTTAACTCAGTATAAGTGAGTCAGTGGTAGCAATATCCCAGTGTCTTACCAAAACTCCCTGGCTGAACACGTAAAGGAAAATGATGTGTGGAAATTGTTTAAAATCAACAAAACAAACTGAATAAAAAAACAAGAATATACTTTTTCAAACTATACCTACAATTCCAGAACACAAAGAAATTGAAAAATGTGCTAAGTTCATAATTAACGGTTTAAAAATTCCAAAAAATAAGAAATAACTGGACCTGTAAAGGCTGTCGACCAACTTTGGTAGAGTGTTTTGAAAAACTTAACTGCATGATAAAGATCCCAGATAACGTACATGTATTTGAACTTGTTGATATAGACATAGTTGTAGATACTGAAGATTATCAGAACCTTAGTATACTATATAATCTAGAGGAAGACATAAAAATACAAACAAAAATGGCGTCGACCGAAGAAAAGAGATCATTTGTTACCATGTGCGCTAACATAATTAGAGAAAATTATGACGGCAATCCACTTTCCCTAGAATCCTTTCTGGACAAGATTGATTTGATCAAAGATTTAACAGACGACAAGCTGACAGTCACATATGTAAATTTTGTAAAGTCGAAGCTAGAAGGTAAATCCCGCGAAGCCTTACCAGAAGATGTGAAAACGGTAGAAGATATAAAAACTGCGTTAAAAACTAAAATTAAGCCAGACAACTCAAAGATAATAGCTGGTAAAATTGCAGCCTTAAACGTCAATAATAGTAACTACTCAGACTTTGCACAAACAAGCGGAAGATCTTGCCGATTCCTTAAAACGTTCGCTAGTTATTGAGGGTATTACAAAGAGCAAAGCTCATGAAATGGCCATTGAACAGACGGTGGCAGTATGCCGCCTTAACGCAAGGTCAGATCTTGTAAAATCGATATTACCTTCTTCAGTATTTTCGGACCCTAAGGAAGTTGTAGCAAAATTAATAGTCGAGCAAACAAATGAAGTGAACGAGCGTCAGATTTTAGCCGTACATAGCTATAGTGCGAATAGAAATAACAATTTTTATCGGGGCAATATTTTAAATCGTAACCGAAATAGTTCTTATCGTGGTAACATTCGTGGTAGTTTGCGTGGTAGAAACTATTACGGAGGAAACGCTCACAATGTTAATTAACTACAATGGGAATCAAAATAATTATCGTGGTAATAGTAGAAATCATTATTCTTGGAATTTCAACAACCAAAATGTTTCCGTTAGGACTTTAAACGAGGAAGTCCCTCAACAGGAAACGTTGGAGGAAATAAACATCAACTAATAATCGAAAATCAAGCTACACCAGAAAAATATATTTATAGTCTCAATCTAAATTATTCAGATATTATTCGATTAAAATGTAAGGAAACAAACCGTTCATGTAGTTTTTTAGTCGATTCCCAAGCCGATATTTCTATTATAAAAATTTCTAGGGTGAAATCAAGCACAAAACTAAATCAGACTGAAATAGTTAATATATCTGGTGTAACAACTCACTTAATACCGACTCTTGGTACAATAAATACAAATCTTATTATTAGAAATCATTTCATACCCCAAAAGTTACATGTCGTCCAAGATGACTAATATTCCATCTGATGGAATACTCGGTAAAGACTTTTTAAAAGCAAACAGATGCAAAATAAATTTCGAAGATATGTCAATCTCATTTTGGTATGGCAATATAAAATTTAAAATCCCAATAGAACATGGTACAAGCAAAGACACTTGTATAATTCCACCCAGATGCGAAGTGTAAAGACTGTTCAACGTAGGCAACGTAAAGGATCAACTTTTTGTAGATTCACAGGAAATTTGCGAAGGAGTGTTTCTAGCTAAAGGTATTATTGATGAAAATAACCCAATTTTAAGGATTGTGAACGTGACTGACGAATTCAAATGTATAAAAACTACTGATATAAAAACAGAAAAGCTTTAAAGTTTTAATGTCTATTCAATTAATGAAGTCAAACCTGAGATTAAGCGTATAGAAAATCTGAAGAGTGTACTGAAAGGTCAGATGCCAAACGAGGTAAAGGAAAACTTAATGCCCTTATGCGAAAAATATTCTGATGTTTTTGTATTAAAAGAAGATAAAATGACCATTAACAACTTTTACGAGCAAAAGCTAAGACTAAATGATAGCTCTCCCGTTTACATAAAAAACTATCGCATGCCACATTCACAGAGGGAAGAAATCGACAGGCAGGTAAAACATTTATTAGAAAACGACCTAATCGAACCGAGTCAATCGAATTACAACAGTCCTTTGATCTCAGTATCAAAAAAGAGTACTGATGATTTGAAATCGTATAGAATGTGTGTTGACTATCGGGCAGTGAACAAAAAGTTGATAGCAGACAAATTCCCACTACCAAGGATAGATGATATCTTAGATAACCTTGGGCGGGCGAAACATTTTTCGGTACTTGACTTGTATTCTGGTTTTCACCAGATACCACTACACTCTGAATCTAGGGATATCACGTCGTTTAGTACAAATGCTGGCTCATATCGCTGGAAAGTTCTGCCTTTCGGATTAAACATCGCACCGAACTCTTTCTCGCGAATGATGTCCATAGCTTTTTCAGGTCTACCAGCAAACCAAGCATTCTTATATGTCGACGACATTATAGTTACTGGTTGCAGTATGAAACACCATTTAAAGAATTTAAAGAACGTCTTTGATATCTTCAGAAAATACAACCTTAAAATAAACCCATACAAATGTAATTTTTTTAGACCAGAGGTCACTTTCATTGGTCATAGATGCACATCAAGAGGTTTATTACCGGACGATTCCAAAATGCAAGCCATTAAAGATTATCCAGTACCCACTGACAAAGACGCAGTCAGAAGATTTGTAGCATTTGCGAACTATTATAGGAGATTCATAAAAAATTTTGCGCTATTGGCAGCGCCATTAAATTATCTCACTCGCAACAATGTACATTTTATGTGGGACGATAAATATCAGAAAGCTTATGAGTACTTGAAATCTAGTTTAATATCCTCAAAAATATTGCAGTACCCAGACTTTACAAAGGCATTTATAATAACGGTAGATGCATCCAAAACTGGATGTGGCGCAGTGTTGAGCCAAAATATTGACGGTAGCGACTTACCCATCTATTTTGCTGCCAAATCCTTTAACCAGGCAGAGCAAAAGAAACCAACCATTGAGCAGGAACTTCTAGCAATATATTTTGCAATAAAACAATTTAGACCATATGTTTATGGTACCGAATTTATCATAAGATCAGACCACAGACCTTTAGTTTATCTATTTAATATAAAAGACCCTTCATCTAAACTAACAAAAATCAGGTTAGCATTGTCGGAATATAACTTTACTGTGGAATATATAAAGGGCAAAACCAACGTAGCAGCAGACGCACTCTCGCGCATTTCCATCGACGAATTGAAAAACGCAACTAAAGAAAGTTTTGCCGTGACCCGCCAAATGTCTAGGCAAGCACATTACGCAAAAGAAAAAGCAAATGATGACGCAGAAAAAATACCAATTTATGACAAATTTTCCCATGATTTTTCCAAAAAAATACCAAAAATTAGATCGGAACTTTTTTATACTAACAATAAATTATCACATTTGCGCATAAACATATATAAACAATTTAAAATGGCAATATCATTAAATATTCTAATTGATAACGAAACATTAAATTTAGACGATATGCTTTTGAGGCTCCAAAGAGAAGCCGTCAAACAGAATATTTTTAAGATAGAATGGCCAAAAGACGATACATTTTTTACCATTTGCACTATACAAAACTTGAAAGACCATGGCATAAAATTATTAGAAAATATAGAAATTATATTCACTGACCCAATTCAACAAGTATTAGAGAAAAGCGAAAAAGAAAAACTCCTCACCGTCTATCACAATGATCCACTCCTAAGAGGGCATTGTGGACGTAAAAGATTATACGCGAAATTAAGGACGAAGTATTTTTGGAAAAACATGACGAAAGACGTAGCAAATTTTATAAAAATTGCGATAAATGTAACCGCAATAAAGTTAAACCGGGGAATAAAGAGGAACTAGTCCTAACACAAATACCTATGCAAGCTTTTGACGTAGTCGTTCTTGACACGATTGGTCCATTGCCGGAATCTCCACAGGAAAATAAATACGCGTTGACTCTTATGTGCGACTTAACAAAATATTTGGTAACAATAGCAATACCGGATAAGACCGCAAGCACTGTAGCCCGAGCAATTTTTGAAAATTTTATTTTAATCCTTGGTTCAGTTAATACCATTAAATCAGATTTGGGAACGGAATTCAAAAACCAAGTATTAATCGAACTTTACAAACTGTTAAGAATTGAAATAAATTTTTCAACCGCTTACCATCACGAGACGTTGGGAACAGTTGAACGCAACCATAGTGTTTAATGAATACCTAAGGGCGTACATAGTCGAGAATTATATCTGACTGGGACACATACTTGAAATATTTTACATACTTTCATAACACAACACCAAATACAGTTTTCGACCGTAAATTTACTCCATATGAACTAGTCTTTGGAAAATATCCATCAATGCCTAAAGAATTGATAAAGAAGACAATTGACCCACTATATAATGTGGAAAACTACAGTAAGGAAGTAAAATACAGGCTGCAAAAGACACATAATTAAGCAAAACAACTAATTGAAAAACATAAATTACGTAATAAAAATCTTTATGACAAATACGCAAAGCCTTTAAAATTACAAATTAATGATAATGTACTGATACAAAAACAGCCATATGATAAATTTAAAAGTATTTATGAAGGTCCATTTATTGTTATAAGAATAGATGATTGCAATGTAACAATATATGACAAAAACACAAAAAAAGAAAAAAATATATATATATATATATATATATATATATATATATACATATATATATATATATAACGAGTGATTTTTTTGCTATTATCTTTTTGGCAACACTAGTTTTGACAGCTCACGCACGTTTTGTATCTTGTGTCACTGTCAAACATCTTCAGTTTGGTCTATAATTTAATCATGAATCGCCAAACGACCTACCACAACGCCAAATTTTTGGTGAATGGGCTCTTGAAAAGTTAGATGAAGATCCACTTTTTTATCGAAGAATTGTGTTCAGCGACGAGGCTCATTTCTGGTTGAATGGATACGTGAACAAGCAAAACTGCCGTATTTGGAGTGAAGAGCAGCCAGAAGCATTGCAAGAGCTACCAATGCATCCACAAAAAACAACCGTTTGGTGCGGATTATGGGCTGGCGGCATCATTGGGCCGTATTTCTTCAAAGATGATGCGAATCACAACGTTACTGTGAATGGTGAGCGCTACCGTGCGATGATAACAAACTCTTTTCTGCCCAAAATGGAAGAGCTTGAGTTGCATGACATGTGGTTTCAACAAGACGGTGCCACATGCCACACAGCACGCGAAACAATGGACCAATTAAGAGGCGAGTTCGGTGAACAGTTTATTTCACGCTTGGGACCAGTCAATTGGCCGCCCAGATCGCGCGATTTAACGCCTCTAGACTATTTTTTGTGGGGCTATGTTAAGGCTAATGTCTATAGCGACAAGCCCGCTTCGATTGACGCACTGGAAGCCAACATTGCCAACATTATTCGTGAGATACCGGCCGAAATGTTGGAAAGAGTATGCCAAAATTGGACTAAGCGAATGGACCATTTGAGGCGCAGCCGCGGCCAACATTTGCATGAAATAATCTTCAAACATTAAATTATATCGACCCAACTATCGATCCAAATAAATATTTCATGCATTTTTCTGAATTTTATGTGTTTTTTTTTTACTTTCCGATATATATATATATATATATATATATATATATATATATATATATATATATATATATATATATATATATATATATATATATATATATATATATATATATATATATATATATATATATATATATATATATATATATATATATATATATATATATATATATATATATATATATATATATATATATATATATATATATATATATATATATATATATATATATATATATATATATATATATATATATATATATATATATATATATATATATATATATATATATATATATATATATATATATATATATATATATATATATATATATATATATATATATATATATATATATATATATATATATATATATATATATATATATATATATATATATATATATATATATATATATATATATATATATATATATATATATATATATATATATATATATATATATATATATATATATATATATATATATATATATATATATATATATATATATATATATATATATATATATATATATATATATATATATATATATATATATATATATATATATATATATATATATATATATATATATATATATATATATATATATATATATATATATATATATATATATATATATATATATATATATATATATAAATGTCATTATATAAACATTATAAAACCAACCCTTAAATAAATTTAAATTCGACATAATTCTGGCTTTCAAGTTAAATTTTTAGCTTCCATGTGTTCAGAGACCTACAGTAGAATTCCCTTGGAAATGTTTTTGTAAAATATATTAACCCTCTAACTCTTCAATTTATGGGTCGTTTTTGTCCATTACTTGAAAAGGCAAAATTTTGCCCTTCAAACAGGAATGGGCAAAAAAGTCGCATAAATTGAAGAGTTAGAAGGTTAATATATTTTACAAAAATATTTTCTAGAGAATTCTACTGTAGGTCTCTGAACATATGGAAGCTAAAAATTTAACTTGAAAGCCAGAATTATGTCGAATCCAAATTTATTATGTCATATAAACATTATAAAACCAACCAATGAGACATTCGTGCAAGAAATCTGCGAAGCCGTTTCTGAGAAAAGTGGGTTCATCCAAAATTGCCAAAAAAATCAACGCTGATTTTTCCCAGGAGGAGGGTAGTTCTGCTGGGCTAACGACCTATGGGATATGAAAGTAGACACATTAAGGCCGAAAAGGGGCATATGATATATGGGTTACGAGAAAACAGGAACATACATACGTGAGCATCTCATGCCACTTAAATAAAATATAAAACCTGTTTTCTCGAGATCGTTATGATAAGTAATTTACTTTTTCAATATGTTTTTATAAAGCAACTTCGTTGTAGCCGAAGTTGTTATACGGATAAATTTGACTCTTACAAGAAAACGTTATTCCTTATTTTGTTTTATGAAATGACAATTGGTAATTCATGTAATCGATTAATTTCAGTTAAGTTCAAATTTATATTCTCAAATGAATGGATATAATAAATGTTTTGGAAATAATTTCATAATTTCTTTTACAATATATGTATTTTTTTTTTAAATAAAAAATTGAATAAATTGACAATCATTAAGTTTAAATAATATTGTCTAAATCTTGTTTAGACAATTTGACATTTCAAAATAAAAAAGGTCAAGCAACTATCTCTGGTATGCAAACGAAATCTTGATATATGTCAAAAAAACCTTGTGTAAAGTCCTTATGACACTACATTTTTTCTTCATTTTGTCTTCACGAGCCATTGATTTGTCTTGACAAAAGTCAAAGTCGATATGAAAAAATAGCACTAACATTTTTCTGATGTTGTTTCGTGAAGACGGAGTGTTATAAAATTAATAATTTATATTTTCTTGAAATTAAATTAATTTAAATGACTTCATAAATAAATCTCAAAATTCAGCAAATATTGAACTATTTCAGTTTTTATATAATTATGTTCAATTAACACTATGGCATTCATATACAGTGAAGGACTAAAGTCTACATGCAACCACAATTTTGTTTATTTTTTTAAAAACACCTATTAACTGGAAAAGCTAAATATACAGTTTTGCTCTACATTTGATTTCATTCGCAAACATGAAAAGAAACATATTTTGTTTTCTTTCCACAAGGAAAAAAATCACAGATTAATAAAAAAATGATATGACAAAAGTCTACATGCAGTGAAAACAAACAAATAAAGCAATGATAAAGTAGCTGTAAAGTACCGTTATTAAATATTTTTGGTATTGATTTCATAGTAGTTATTATATGCAATATTTTAGTTTATGTTTTGTTCATGTGCTGCTCAAACGCGGAAAAATGGCATCTAGAAAAGAAATATCGACTGACATACGAAAATTAGTGGTAAAACACAGAAATGAAAATAAATCCTACGCTGAAATCGCGAAAATATTAAATTTAAGCCGCGCAACAGTACAAACGATTATTGAGAACTACAATAAAACTGGTTCCTTTGATAGCAAAGCGCGAACAGGTAGGCCAAAAAAGCTTTCCAGGAGAGATATTAGTTCTATTATAAAGGAAATGAACAAAAATCCCCGAATTAGCGCTCCAAAATTAGCCGATCATATTGCTCATGTCTCCAATAAGAGTGTCCATACAAAAACTATCAAAAGGGCTCTGAATGACAATGGATTTTTTAGCAGAACACCGCATAAAAAGCCTTTAAAATCAGAAAAAAATTGCCGTCTTCGACTTGAGTTTGCACGTGCCCATATTGACAAAGGGATGGATTTCTGGTCTAAGGTTTTATTTACAGACGAATCAAAGTTCAACATATACGGGAGTGATGGTCGTGCAAAAATAGGGAGGAAAAGAAATGCGGCTATGCAGCTCGAAAACTTATTACCAACTGTAAAGCATGGCGGTGGGAGCGTTATGGTTTGGGGAGCTATAGCGGCATCTGGCGTTGGCAAGTTGGTTTTTGTTGAAGGCATTATGGACCGATACCAATATAGAAGTATATTGGAACAAAGTTTGAAGCCGTCTGTGGAATGCTTAGGTCTTGGCGAGGGTTGGATTTTCCAACAAGATAATGACCCCAAGCATACTGCACTAATTGTTAAGGAATGGCTTCTATATTACGCGCCTAGGCAACTTTATAGCCCTCCGCAAAGTCCGGATTTAAATCCTATAGAGCACCTTTGGGAGCGAAAAATTCGACAAACGCGAATTACAGATGTCAAATCATTGGAAAAAGCATTAACGGAGGCATGGAGCAAATTGACTCCGGAAGAGATAAATAATTTGGTTTCATCCATGCCTCGACGTCTGCAGGCTGTAATAGATAACGCCGGTGGACCAACTAAATACTAAAACTTAGCAAAACACAATGTATTTAAATACTATTAGTAACAATATATGACAAAAACACAAAAAAAGAAAAAACCGTTCACAAAAATAGGTTAAGAAAGTTATAACCAAATATAAAACACGGAAATAAAAATAAAAAAATCAAAAATTTTGTATCCGCAATCTATAATATATATATATATATATATATATATATATATATATATATATATATATATATATATATATATATATATATATATATATATATATATATATATATATATATATATATATATATATATATATATATATATATATATATATATATATATATATATATATATATATATATATATATATATATATATATATATATAAAACTATACATAGACATATTCAAAATTTAGTACTAACAAAAAGCAACATATAATAAAATAGTATTTACGTTAACCGCAATATTATCATTTATATAAAAAATAATAAGAAATAAAAATTTATTAAATCTAATTATATATAAAAATTTTTAGCCTAACAAAAATATTGTAAGAGAAAAAAACTTTATTATCCGATTAATGTACAATCCGATTAAAATACAAAAATAAAAATAATGAAATAATCATTTATAAAAATGAGAGGAGTTTTGGAAATCCAGTTGTAAGAAATTTTATTAAAATTATTACTGAATAACTTTAAAAGAAACATATTATATTTTTTTAATATAAAAAGAGAGGTATATTGCCGCAACCTGTTCTTAATTAATATATATATTTTTCAGTGATTGTTTCATCATTTTTTATATAAAAATGGAGGTGTAGTGCCATCCCTGCAATCATTATTAATTACTGGTAATCCTGTAATATAACACTTTACATGTGATGTCAAATACTTCGAGAGTGACATGCTTGTTGAATTGGCTAAATAAAATTAGTCTTGTATGACCACTCAAACTGATCGCGTGTTTTAATTTAAGTAAACCTAAGGGTATGAACTATTATAAAACTAACTGAAAAGATTGGTCGGAATTTATCACACCTTTTCAAAACAATCGTTTTAAAATCGTATTAAAAGTCCCTAAAAATGCAAGAAAGTCAAAAGCTTTGAAAAAATCACATATATCGCGATATCAAGCAATCGTAGTGCTCGATATCATCAATTTGGGTAAAGTTTTTATAAAAAAATTTATTTTTTTGTAATAAATTAAAATCAGAAATCAAGTAAAATACCAAGTTTCATCAATAGTCAGGTATGTGATGGAAAACGATTTTGAAAAAGAAGGACGTTTAAAGGTAATTTTTAATACACTTTCCATTTAATTTTTATAATTTTTGTGATAAAATTATATTTAACAAAGAAATATGTTTATATTTGTGGTAAAGTTCTTTTTAATAAAGAAATATTGTTAAAAAACACCCTTTAAAATAGGATCGTCTTCGAAATCGTTTTCCATCACATACCTGATTAACTTTTTATTACATGTAAATATCTTTTCTAATAACATTTATCCGCTTATTTTCAATAAAAAGTAGAAAATTTCATCACAATAACAAGTTACTCAATATACAGCAGTTGGTATATACATGGAGAACAAAAAGCTACTATTTACAAATAAAATAAAAAAACAAAATATGTTGATTTCTAACCGGATTGATGAAAGTTCACAAAAATTTACAAATGTCTTCCAAACATTTATTGCCCAATTACGATTATAAGCATGTCTACATCAGCCTTATCCAAAACAGCATAATTGCGTTCTCTGTAGATTCTAGCGATTTCTCAGCTGAAATGCAGAAAAAGTAAAACATTTATGGTTTCATACAATCAGCACATTAAATACAGAAAACTTACCAGGTCTTATGTTAGGATCGGCTAACAACTGCAAATTTTCATTATTTACCTCCATTATGAAATTATATACCCATAGCAGCGCAAGTAATAGCTGTGGCCATTTCATCACATTTTACCTTGCCATGCAAGCGAACTCGTTGCAGTCCAATATTACTTTATCTTCAAAGTCATAGTAGTTTTCCCGCGGCGGTTATGGTGCCAATTGGTTTTCTTCAGAGATTTCTTTTATTATGCTAGGTTTATGTGCCTGATGTTTGTAGATGGTGCCAATTATAACACATTCCTCCTCCTTATTAACACAAAGTAGGACAGAGGGGTAAATTTTGACGTTTCCAAAATGAAAAAATCAGCTTTTTTGCCTAGCGTAAATAATTGAAAAGGAATACATAGCTATATCATCTACCAACAAGGAAAACAAGCAACAAATAAAAACAAAAACTATAAAAATGTAATTCAATGTGAAAAAGTGTTTAATTATTAAAAAAAAACAGCGCAAATATAATTGTTTAATGAAGTAAAAAATTAATAAAACATTTAAAGTATGTTTATGTGATATTTTAAACTTGGTTTAAACGTGGGTTTGTGCATGGATATGCATATGTATGTGTGTTTTGTTTGGTTGCAAAAGTGGTTGAAAGTTGCAGAAAAGCTAGAAAATACATAAAAACCTAATAAAATATTTATAAAATATGAAATTTTAATTTTCTTGTATATAAAATAATAAATGTATCTCTTATTATTTAAAAAATCTAAATTTGTCTTTTATTTCGGCAGAAAATGAGTATGAAAGCTAATATACAAAAATTGTTGTTCTCTTTTGTTAACGTACTTCGTTAGAACAATATCTTCTCTCTCGTGTCTGGTCTGGTTGGACTGTGTTATTAATAGGTACCGACGAGCCCCAAATGCTTTGCATTAGAACAGACATTTCGGCATACAAATGAAAATTTTTTCAAATTTACTAGACAGCTGTTGTTGTAGTGGTACCTGTTCAATCTACCTTGGTCGCCATTATGAAATTTTTTTATCAATATTTTGACAACTATTTTGCGTACCCAGATGTTAAACTATCTATGAAATAACGGAATTGAAACATTATTTCTCCACATACTGTAAAAAGATTAATGCTCCGCACACTTGCAATATAATTGTTAAATTTTTCATTATGTACAATGATATTGTTAAAGGCCTTTTCACATTGTAATACAAGCTCTGAGATTTTTATTAGATTCTGTAAGACGAAAATTAAATTAAAATCAGTCCGGCTGTCAAAAAATCTTAAAGAACATTTTCTCATTACATTTTGTTTCTACACTATAACATTCCAAATAAAACGTAACATAAATAATTTGCAATAAAGCAAATTTTTCGTTCTTCTTTTTCTTTATTTATGCCGACAAACAAATACACAACTGTTTTTGTTATTTTGTTTGTGCGAAAGACAACCCTGATAAAATGAAAAATGTGATTGTTTAGAAATTTTCCTAAAAATGATGAATACCATAATACTGTCAAATTTCTTTACGTATTATTTGACAAACCATAACAATTTGTTTTCACACTGTTGGATGTTTACTTAAGATTTGAGTTTTTGACAAGTATTAATACTAAATCTAATAGTCTGAAGGCCGCTTAATGTGTACGTTATATTAGAAAGCCTATCAATATATTGACCATAATCAAAAGACTTGATTTTCATTGCACAATCAGGGATTGTGTAATGTAGTGGTGACATTGTTGAGTGAAATCTCTATTTTTTTAATGTCAGAAAAATTCTGCATTATTTTGTTTGAAAGTATTATGCCATTTATTGCATAGTATGCGTCAAAGCGGCAAATATATGTACGAAACATATTCAATGATATTGTATAATGAATGGGCCGCTAAGCAACTATATATTTGCAATAAAATTACAAAATTTTTCATATTGTAGAATAATACCTTCAGTGTATATTTTTGATTTTTTTTGCACAACCAAATAAACTGTGTAATCTGCTGTCAACATTGTTCAATATATTTTTCATTTTGCTTGTAGTTTATGTTTGCTATTTATTGTGAGAGAAGTTGCGCCATATATAATTTGAAAATATTGTGCAACTTATTGAGTAATATAGGGCAAAACGACAATAATATAAATAATATATTCAATAATGGAAAGTTTAAAATATGATTATCTTTCAATGGTTATCGCGATTTAAATTCTTAGACATAGTTGTTCTACTTGTTTTAAGCTATGTTTCTACTAGCCTGGTTTTGAGTAAAACATGTATTTTTATATTAGAAAACATGCCCATTTTATTAAAAACCAAACATATTATTACACCATTAACGAGTTTCCTAGCATTAATGTTTTTGCCCTTAAGGATTATGCCCCATATTCGTAAAATTTAAAATAAGTTGTAAATGCGTTTTATTTAAAATTTTGTCAAAAAAAATTTTTTTATTAGATTTCAACTACATTTAATTTTTTTATGAATATTAGGTGAAATTAAATTAATTTTCCATTATGCATTAATCTTTATCATATATTAATTAATCTTTATCATATTTTACAGTTCATGTTGAAAAATATATTATTTTTTACAGTGCATGCTGTAATTGGTTGGAAAAGTGCGTATTAAGTACGTTTTATGCAACTTTAAAATTTTTCAGACGTATGTGAATATCCGTGAAGAAATCAACCTTTTTATATCCGTGAAGAAAACAAAAAGGTAACCTTTTTTTTTTTGTTTTGGCAACTTTTGCAACGTGGCAGCGAGAAAATGTAAACAAACTTTGAATAAAAACTGGTCATATTAAAACAATAATTTAGAAATGATTTTTAATTAAATTTTAATTAATAAACGCGGAATGTACAACAATAAAAGCTCTAGAATCTAATTAAGCGAATGTCACTAAAATATTTGAGCGATATTTTGATAAAACCAGACTGGCCAATAATTATAGTTTTTCCCCTATGACTGAGGAACTAGACTTCGTGCGCACATGGCACTAGCCGCAATCGAAAGAGGACAAAAAACTAAAGAGATAATGGGTGTCATCATAGACCGGGTCACTTTTGTGACCAAGTTATAGGCACATCAACCTTTTTAAAAATTAAAAAGTGGCAAAAAAATCAATTTAAGTTTTCTATTATCTCCGAAACTAGACTTCGTGCACACATGGCACTAGCCGAAATCGAAAGAGGACAAAAACCTAAAGAGATAATGGGTGTCATCATAGACCGGGTCACTTTTGTGACCAAGTTATAGGCACAGCAACCTTTTTGAAAATTAAAAAGTGGTAAAAAATTCAATTTTAGTTTTATACTGATATCTCTGAAACTAGACTTCGTGCACACATGGCACTACCCGCAATCGAAAGAGGACAAAAAACTAAAGAGATAATGGGTTTCACTATAGACCGGGTCACTTTTGTGACCAAGTTATAGGCACAGCAACCTTTTTAAAAATTAAAAAGTGGTAAAAAATTCAATTTTAGTCTTCTACTCATAGCTCCGAAACTAGACTTCGTGCACACATGGCGCTACCCGCAATCGAAAGAGGACAAAAAACTAAAAAGACATTGGGTGTCATCATAGACCGGGTCACTTTTGTGACCAAGTTATAGGCACAACAACCTTTATGAAAATTAAAAAGTGGTAAAAAATTAAATTTTAGTTTTCTACTGATATCTCCGAAACTAGACTTCGTGCACACATGGCGCTACCCGCAATCGAAAGAGGACAAAAAACTAAAGAGATAATGGGTGTCACCATAGACCGGGTCACTTTTGTGACCAAGTTATAGGCACATCAACCTTTTTAAAAATTAAAAAGTGGCAAAAAAAATCAATTTTAGTTTTCTACTGATATCTCCGAAACTAGACTTCGTGCACACATGGCACTAGCCGAAACCGAAAGAGGACAAAAAACTAAAGAGATAATGGGTGTCATCATAGACCGGGTCACTTTTGTGACCAAGTTATAGGCACAGCAACCTTTTTGAAAATTAAAAAGTGGTAAAAAATTCAATTTTAGTTTTCTACTGATATCGCTGAAACTAGACTTCGTGCACACATGGCACTACCCGCAATCGAAAGAGGACAAAAAACTAAAAAGATAATGGGTTTCATTATAGACCGGGTCACTTTTGTGACCAAGTTATAGGCACAGCAACCTTTTTAAAAATTAAAAAGTGGTAAAAAATTCAATTTTAGTTTTCTACTCATAGCTCCGAAACTAGACTTCCTGCACACATGGCGCTACCTGCAATCGAAAGAGGACGAAAAGCTTAAGAGATAATGGGTGTCACCATAGACCGGATCACTTTTGTGACCAAGTTATAGGCACATCAACCTTTTTAAAAATTAAAAAGTGGCAAAAAATATAAATTTTAGTTTTCTACTGATATCTCCGAAACTAGACTTCGTGCACACATGGCACTATCCGAAATCGAAAGAGGACAAAAAACTAAAGAGATAATGGGTGTCATCAAAGACCGGGTCACTTTTGTGACCAAGTTATAGGCACAGCAACCTTTTTGAAAATTAAAAAGTGGTAAAAAATTCAATTTTAGTTTTCTACTCATATCTCTGAAACTAGACTTCGTGCACACATGGCACTACCCGCAATCGAAAGAGGACAAAAACTAAAAAGATAATCGGTTTCATTATAGTCCGGGTCGCTTTTGTGACCAAGTTATAAGCACAGCAACCTTTTTAAAAATTAAAAAGTGGTAAAAAATTCAATTTTAGTTTTCTACTCATAGCTCGGAAACTAGACTTCGTGCACACATGGCGCTACCCGCAATCGAAAGAGGACAAAAAACTAAAAAGATATTAGTTGTCATCATAGACCGGGTCACTTTTGTGACCAAGTTATAAGCACAGCAACCTTTATGAAAATTAAAAAGTGGTAAGAAATTCAATTTTAGTTTTCTACTGATATCTCCGAAACTAGACTTCGTGCACACATGGCGCTACCCGCAATCGAAAGAGGACAAAAAACTAAAGAGATAATGGGTGTCACCATAGACCGGGTCACTTTTGTGACCAAGTTATAGGCACATCAACCTTTTTAAAAATTAAAAAGTGGCAAAAAAATCAATTTTAGTTTTCTACTGATATCTCCGAAACTAGACTTCGTGCACACATGGCACTAGCCGAAATCGAAAGAGGACAAAAAACTAAAGAGATAGTGGGTGTCATCATAGACCGGGTCACTTTTGTGACCAAGTTATAGGCACAGCAACCCTTTTGAAAATTAAATGTGGTAAAAAATTCAATTTTAGTTTTCTACTGATATCTCTGAAACTAGACTTCGTGCACAAATGGCGCTACCCGCAATCGAAAGAGGACAAAAAACTAAAAAGATAATGGGTTTCATTATAGACCGGGTCACTTTTGTGACCAAGTTATAGGCACAGCAACCTCTTTAAAAATTAAAAAGTGGTAAAAAATTCAATTTTAGTTTTCTACTGATAGCTCCGAAACTAGACTTCGTGCATACATGGCGCTACCCGCAATCGGAAGAGGACAAAAAACTAAAGAGATAATGGGTGTCATCATAGACCGGGTCGCTTTTGTGACCAAGTTATAGGCATAGCAAACTATTTAAAAATAAAAAAGCGCAATAAAAATTTGTCTTCAGTACTTTTTAATATATTCGCAGTGTATGGTGAAAATATTCGTTTGGTTTCCGTTCTGTTCCTATTAGACTTTGGTAGTGCTTACATCTGGTAGCACAAAACCAAAATATAAAAACAAAACATGAATTGGCGGCAAGAGAAAGAGAAACAAGCCCATCGGCTCAAAGTCGACTAACAGCCGCCGCCGACTTTTTTGAGCAGTCGATCCGCTGCCGACTCGAGCGGCTTGAATCGGCTCACATTTGTAGCCGGCTAAAACCTTTATGGGATCAATTTATTTTTTTTTTTAATTTCATGTATTTTTTCGCAGCTTACTCTCGAAGTAGAAACAAGCATTAATGTGCCGTCGGTGAACAAAATAAACAATATAAAAATATACATACAATATTTATAAAAAAAGAAAAATATTCGCAACAACAAAGTATTAACAAACACCGTTTTGTTTAATATTTTACGTACCTATACATTTTTTCATTTCTTTTTGTAAAGTAAATTATAATTATAAGCAAGTAGGCACACAAACAACAAATATATTTGGTATTCGTACCAAATGAGTACGAATACAACAACAAACAACAGAAATGCCTACATTACTGTTGCTGCTGCAGAATGTGATAACCCAGTAAACAAAAATTTACACTTGCGTACACGGGTACGCTCAAATTCAATGTCTATGACGGACCATAATATAAAAGTAAATTTTTTGATACCAGCTTCACAGCAAAGCACAAGTGCCAACAATATGATCCAACATCAAGCTGAAAAAGAAAAAACGACAGAAAGTGTCCCCTTAGAAACTGATTCAGAAAATCCAAATGGGTATTGATCGCTATTTTAAAGTGATAAATAATATAAAAAGACAAAAAAGTCCAAGATCGAAAAACCTCGCTCCATTGGCGAAAATGGCCAAAGATGGTAAATCTGATGCGGCGCTCTCTGAAAACCGGTTTTCTCTTCTACAAAACGACGAAGACGAAATCACCATTGTCAGGTCAAGCAAGCCGTTCCCAATATACTTAAGAGAGAAAAACTCAAATGAGCTATTTAAAAGGCTAGTACAATTAATCGGTGAAGAGGCGTTTTACGTGATCCCGATAAAACGTGGTGCGATAAATGAAACAAAAATTCAAGTAAATGAAGAAAATCATTACCGCTCAGTAGTTTCGGAGTTTGAAACACAAAATAAAAATTTTTACACCTACCAATTGAAAAGTGCAAAAGGCCTCCAGGTAGTGATAAAAGGCATCGATTCATACGTGGATCCAGAAGAGGTAAAAGCGGGTCTAATAAATAATAATTTTAAAGTAAAAAATGCTACTAACATTAAAAATAGAGAGCGAGTTCCCCAACCACTATTTCGTGTGGAAATGGAACCAGGTGATATGAAATTAAAAAGGAATGAAGTACACCCCATTTACAGCTTAAGATATTTGCTGCACCGACGAGTTACCGTAGAGGAACCACACAAGCGAGCAGGGCCCATTCAATGTCTAAATTGCCAAGAATATGGCCACACCAAAACATATTGCAAGTTGCGCACCGTTTGTGTCGTCTGTGGTGAACTACACAGCACTGCCAATTGTGATAAGCAAAAAGATGATTCCAAAATGAAAAAGTGTAGCAATTGCCATCAAAATCACACTGCAAACTACAGGGGCTGCCCTGTCTATGTACATGTTAAGCAGTCTTTGTGTAACATACGTAATCACACCTATGCTCAACCTAATTTCGACAATACAAATTATCCCCAGTTGCGCCAACCAGCTACCAGCCGGCCTTCATACGCCAACATTTTTAAGGCCAACCAGCCCATAGCGCAAAACATACCAAACAGCCAGTTCTCGTACGCTAATGCTTTGAAGTCTAACCAGGCCCCAGCTCAAAAACGGCCTCTTGCCAACGAAAACAGTGGTTTCAATTTTGATCGACTTGAGGCTTCAATAGAAAATTTAATACAAACCGTAAATTTTTTTACAACCAACATGACCTGCATGATGCAGGAAGTGTTGAAAATGCAGTCTACATTATTGCAGGCTGCATTAAACAAACCATGAACTTAAAAATCTGTTTCTGGAACGCAAACGGCATCCGCCAACATAAAAACGAAATCGAATACTTCATGATGGATAAACAAATTGATGTTATGCTTATCTCTGAGACGCACTTGACTGCTATAAGTTTTTTTAAAATCAACGGATATACTCTCTACGACACTAAGGACCCCCAAGGTAGAGCTTGTGGTGGCTCGGGTATACTAATAAAATCGCGATTAAAACATTACTTAATGAGTGATCATTGTGAAGACTATCTTCAAGCAACTAACATCTGCATTGAAGCTTTTCATCAAAACCTGGTGATTTCATCAATTTACTCTCCTCCCAGGTACTCTATTACAGAAAATCAGTATAGTAGATTTTTTAATTCACTAGGCCCACGCTTTTTGGCCGCCGGTGATTACAACGCTAAGCACACGTTCTGGGGATCTCGCCTCATCACGCCAAAGCGTCGCGTTTTGTTTGACACAATTTCAAAAATGCGGTTAAATGTTATATCAAGTGGGCAGCCAACTTACTGGCCAACAGATCGCCGAAAAATACCTGATGTTATTGATTTTGGAGTAGTAAAGGGTGTGCCCAGCGAAATGATCCAAGTTGAAGCATCTTTAGATTTGTCTGCAGATCACTCACCAACTATTGTCACTATATATTCACATACAACATATTCACCCACTTGTGATTTAACGATGACAACCACACGTATAAATTGGTTGAAATACAAAAAATATTTGAGAGCTCATTGCCCAGAAAATATTCCATTAAAAACACCTGCTGACATAGATGACTCTATTAGAATGTTTGAGGCAAACCTTAAGCAAGCTGCTCTAAATGCTACTACTACAAATCGTCAGGTGAGATATAATAAAATTTTTTCAGCAGATGTAGAACGGCTTTTATCCGAAAAAAGAAGAGTTCGTAGAGAATGGCAACGCTACAGATCCCCTCAGCTAAAATCTAGGCTGAAGGAATGTACTAAGCAGCTGAAAACTCTACTAGAATATCAAAAAACCGCTTCTCTTCAAAACTTTCTAAATGGGTTCGACGCAACACCTCAAACAGACTATTCGCTATGGAGAGCAGCCCGAGGCCTCAAAAGACCAGTGATATATAAGCCTCCATTGCGAGCTTCGAATGGAGACTGGGCAAGAACTGACGCTGAAAAAGGTACTCTGTTTGTAAACCACTTGCAGAAAGTATTTACTCCAAATACGTCTGATACTATAGTTGAGCTGCCACCAGTCCTCGCTATACCAGTGTTACTTTGAGGTTCAACATTCGTGAGATTGAACACTATATTGCCGGCTTAAACTCGAAAAAAGCCCCAGGCGCTGATAAAATAAGCAATAAAATGCTCTTAGAGCTACCCTATACTGCAAAACGGATAATTCTATTTATTTTTAACAGTATTTTGCGACTCAAATGCTATCCCGCAGAATGGAAGGTTTCGCTGATTACCATGATACCTAAGCCAGGCAAAGATCATACGAAGGTGGGGTCCTATAGGCCTATAAGCCTGTTGTCTAACATGTCAAAACTATTTGAAAAGCTACTTATGAGTAAGCTAACACCCATACTGAATCGTACTGGATGCATTCCAGACCACCAATTCGGTTTTAGGAGACAACATAGTACGATTGAACAAACACATAGACTGAAAAACCTTCGAAGAAAAGAAATATTGTTCTGCGCTCTTCATCGATGTTTCTCAGGCATTTGATAAAGTATGGCACGCAGGTTTAATACAGAAACTAAAGCAAAACCTACCCGAAAACATCCTTAAACTTTTAGAAAGCTACTTAACTGAGCGAAAATTTGTTGTTAAAGGTAATTTTCAAAGCCCTCCGCAACCCATTGAAGCCGGAGTTCCTCAAGGCAGCATCCTCGGTCCTGTATTATATCTGATATATGCCTCTGACTTGCCGGTAAGCAGTAACATACACATATCAACATTCGCTGATGATACAGCTTTTCTAAGTGTTCACAAAAGCCATCAAGAAGCCACCCGCAATTTGCTAGATTATATACCCCAGTTGGAACAATGGCTAAAACAACGGCGGATAAAAATTAACGAACAAAAATGTCTACACATTACTTTTACATTGTGCAAAGAAACCTGTCCACCTATACAAATAAATAACCAAACTATACCTCAACACACTGAAGTAAAATATCTCGGTGTTCATCTTGATCGTCGTCTAACATGGAAGTCACACATAAATGCAAAGGTGACCCAAATGAAACTAAAAGCAGCTCAAATGAATTGGCTCATTGGAAGGAACTCTACTCTAAGCCTAGATTGTAAACTTCTTCTATACAACTCCATTCTAAAACCAATATGGTCCTACGGAATCCAGTTATGGGGCTTTGCCTCGGCATCAAATGTAGAAAAAATTCAAAGGCAACAAAATAAAATACTCCGTACGATTACAGCAGCCCCATGGTATGTCAGAAACAAGCGAATTCATAAAGACCTAGATGTGCCGCCGGTTAAGACAGTGTTTTCTAAACACGTGACAAACTACATAAAAAGACTTGAGTTGCACCCAAATCCCCTAGCCCGAAACATCATTAACTTTAGATGCCACACTCGGCGAAGAAGGAGGGACACTCTTGCTCTCAGCCGAACACGAGAGACGTAAATAACCAAACAACCAACCGCTGAAACAAATATTTTTGTCTGGCACTGGCTGGAATTAAAATTTTAGAATTAAGATTTGATTCCTTATTGTTAGTTCAATTTTATTGAAGATACAATAACTAAATACATATAACCGAAAAAAATGTATTTTTTTATATTATATAATGCATCTTAAATTGTTTAATGCTTACGTTTTTCTAATTCGGTATGTGATGGAAAACTATCGTTTTCAAAACGATTTCAATACTATTGTTTTAAAAAAGTATGATGAATTTTAGACCGATTTCGAACCAATCTCAAACTACTGACTGAAAAAGCACACTAGACGAATATAAACAAAAGCGGAGCTCAGCATTTGATGTAAATGAGAAAGTGCAAATGCAAAATATCGTAGCTCTTTTACAAAATCCAACAACAAAATATTTACCATTTGATTCAAAGCAAAGTATAAATGCTTTCCTTTCAATTTTAATGTGATGAACGCGTATAAAATAAATAAACAAAATTTGTTGCGAAAAATAAAAGTGTAAGACATTGTAAAAAAAATTGATTTTGTTTAAAAATAAAAATCAGAAATCAAGTAAAATACCAAGTTTCATCAGTATTAGCTTTTTATTCTATGTAAATATCTTTCCTAATAACATTTATCCGCTTATTTTCAATAAAAAGTGGAAAATTTCATCTCAATAACAAGTTACACAATACACAGCAGTTAGTATACACATTGAGAACAAAAAGCTACTTTTTACAAATAAAATAAAAAGTGACTACTGGAGCACAAAACAAAAATATCTACCACATATCTACTAAAAAATATACTACTAACACGCTGTCCTAATGAATCTAACGCTCTTAATAGTTCATTTCGAAAAACAGATGAATCCGAAGAAGCCGCCGAATTTTCCGTATTCCTTTGGGCAATGTTTGACAAGGAATTGGCAGAGCCGTAGCCAATTTGAGCTAATGCTGCTTGCAACTGATGACGACTTATCATACGTATGCGAGCTGTTTCTGATTGACTACGACCTGAATCTTCATCTCGGCTGCTACTGCGTTCGTTACTTCCCACCGAGTTTTCTTCTTGCGATGAGTTTGTAGAATCAGTGGCTGGCTCAGAAAATTTCGATGCTGATATATTTCTAGCTAATTCTTTGCGCACAGTGCTCACTATAAATGAAGCGGCATCTACTATTATTGGATAGTGTTCGGCCACTTTTTTAATAACTTCCGGTTGAAGTAAAGTATTGAACAATACAGAGTCCCTAATTAGAGCCAGTGCAGCAGGATTTCTACGAAATTCTGGATACTCTGCAAGTATTTTTTGCAATATATTTACACGACAACTAACGTTGATTTGTACATTGCCAATGTGATAGAATAAACTTTGAGCGGAATCTACCGTTTCCGAATCTTTGACTTTCTCTGATTTCTCATATGATTTGTATTTCTTGGTTTTTTGGAAGCAATGTATAACAGACTCTGGCTTAAGAAGGGTTTCACCTAACTTTTTTTCATCTTGTAGAGCAATCCCATTATAAATAATTTCCAATTTATCTATGTACGTCAAATTTACATTTCTTTGCTATTGTCTGCTTTAGATCCAAAACACTTTTCTGGAAATCTATTTCTTCTAATGTAAGAAATTCCTCAGGTTTGTTGGGTAAATGTAGTCCGGCGTATAAAGAATGCATTTTATTTTTAGATATTTTATATTATGCGAATAGTAAGTCGCTTAGCTAAAATGAATAAGTTCCTTAGTATTTTATTCTTTGTGACCCAGAGACATGCGCCGTGACGGCTCACAGCCGGCTGAGCCGAGCGGCCTGAAAACTAGCCGCCGATTGTCCTTGTACACTATGAAATAATCATTTTTTTATTAATTTTTACATTTATTTTTTATCTTGAATTTGATTTTTATGTTATTTGTTCTGAGTCGGCTGAAGCCGAATTTGAGCCGCCGCCGCCGACAAACCCGCTCGGCGCAGGCAACATATAAAATAATATTAGCTCAATTACCCTACAAAGATTTAGAAGATATCTTCCTAAGAAGATATTTATACAATATCTTCCTATTATCATCTAAAAGATTACATTACGCATGAATTCGACACTATTTTTTTCCGACAGAAAGGGCACCCGACGGGCTAACTTAATTCAAGTATGCTGATTTCAGTTGCGTTCACCGTTTTTCAATGTTAGCTCTTAAAAAAAGATATATTTAAGACTTAAATTTCAGTTTTTGTACAATTTGCATTGGATTGGATTATATGCGAAATTGTTAAGATAATTGGAAGAAATTCGGTTCATAAGTTATTTATGTAATACAAATAAAACTAAATAAAATCTGATTAAATCGGTCCATGTTAGTATGTGACCCAATTCAACCCGCTCGGGTCGGTGGCAGCTCGACTGCTCAAAAGTCGGCGGCGGCTGTTAGCCGACTTTGAGCCGATCGTCTTGTTTCTCTGGCCGCCAATTCATGTTTTGTTTTGATTTTATATTTCGGTTTTGCGCTGCCAGATGTAAGCACTAACAAATGCTAATAGGAACAGAACGAAGTCCAAACGAATATTTTCACCATACACTGCGAATATATTAAAAAGAACTGAAGACAAATTTTTAATGCGCTTTTTTATTTTTAAATAGTTTGCTATGCCTATAACTTGGTCACAAAAGTAACGCGCTCTATGACAATACCCATTATCTTTTTAGTTTTTTGTCCTCTTTCGATTGCGGGCAGCGCCATGTGTGCACGAAGTCTAGTTTCGGAGCTATCAGTAGAAAACTAAAATTGAATTTTTTTTACTACTTTTTAATTTTTAAAAAGGTTGCTGTGCCTATAACTTGGTCACAAAAGTGACCCGGTCTATGATGACACCCATTATCTCTTTAGTTTTTTGTCCTCTTTCGATTGCGGCTAGCGCCATGTGTGCACGAAGTCTAGTTTTTGAGTTATTAATAGAAAACTTTTTTTAACGCCTTTTCATTTTTATAAAAAAGTTTGCTGCGCCTATAACTTTGTTGAAAAAGTTACCCGAGTTATGACAACATCTATTTTTGCTGTAACTTTTTGTCCCCTTTCAATTGCGGGTAGCCCCGTGTTCGCACGAAGTCTAGTTCCTGAGTTATTAAGGAAAAGCCATAATTATTGGCTAGTATGGCCTTTGAAAAATATCGCTGTAATATTTTAGTGACATTCATATAATTAGGTTCTAGGGCTTTTGTTGGTACACATAACGATTTATTTATTTAAAATTTAATTAAAAATCATGTTGTAATTAACGTTTTAATTTGACCAATTTTTGTTCAATCTTTGTTTACATTTTTTCTGTTTCCTGGAAAAAAAGTTGCTAAAAAGATATCCGTGAAAAAAAAAATTTTTTTCGTATACATACAAAAAAAGGTTGCCGATGATGCCAGGTTGTTTTCTTCACTAACGTAACCTTTTTGGCAATTTTTTTTTTGGGCAACTTTTTCAACGTGGCAGCGAGAAAATGTAAACAAACTTTGAATAAAAACTGGTCATATTAAAACAATAATTTAGAAATGATTTTTAATTAAATTTTAATTAATAAACGCGGAATCTACAACAATAAAAGCTCTAGAATCTAATTAAACGAATGTCACTAAAATATTTGAGCGATATTTTGATAAAACCAGATTGGCCAATAATTAAAGTTTTTCCCCTATAACTGAGGAACTAGACTTCGTGCACACATGGCGCTAGCCGCAATCGAAAGAGGCCAAAAAAGTAAAGAGATAATGGGTGTAATCATAGCCCGGGTCACTTTTGTGACCAAGTTATAGGCACAGCAACCTTTTTAAAAAATAAAAAGTGGTAAAAAATTCAATTTTAGTTTTCTACTGATAGTTCCGAAACTAGACTTTGTGCACACATGGCGCTACCCGCAATCGAAAGAGGACAAAAACCTAAGGAGATAATGGGTGACATTATAGACCGGGTCACTTTTATGACCAAGTTATAGGCACAGCAACCTTTTTAAAAATTAAAAAGTGGTAAAAAAATTCAATTTTAGTCTTCTACTGATAGTTCCGAAACTAGACCTCGTGCACACATGGCGCTACCCGCAATCGAAAGAGGACAAAAAACTAAAGAGATCATTATAGACCGGATCACTTTTGTGACCAAGTTATAGGCACAGCAACCTTTTTAAAAATTAAAGTGGTAAAAAAATTCAATTTTAGTTTTCTACTGATAGTTCCGAAACTAGACTTCGTGCACACATGGCGCTACCCGCAATCGAAAGAAGACAAAAAACTAAAGAGATAATGGGTGTCTTCATAGACCGGGTCACTTTTGTGACCAAGTTACAGGCACAGCAACCTTTTTAAAAATTAACAAGTGGTAACAAAATTAAATTTTAGTTTTCTACTGATAGCTCCGAAACTAGACTTCGTGCACACATGGTGCTAACCGCAATCGAAAGAGGACAAAAAACTAAGAGATAATGGGTGTCATCATAGACCGGGTCACTTTTGTGACCAAGTTATAGGCACAGCAACCTTTTTAAAAATTAAAAAGTGGTAACAAAATTCAATTTTAGTTTTCTTCTGATAGCTCCGAAACTAGACTTCGTGCACATATAACGCTACCCGCAATCGAAAGAGGACAAAAAACTAAGAGATAATGGGTGTCATCATAGACCGGGTCACTTTTGTGACCAAGTTATAGGCACAGCAACCTTTTTAAAAATCAAAAAGTGGTAAAAAATTCAATTTTAGTTTTCTACTGATAGCTCCGAAACTAGTCTTCGTGCACACATGGCGCTACCCGCAATTGAAAGAGCACAAAAAACTAAAGAGATAATGGGTGTCATCATAGACCGGGTTACTTTTGTGACTAGGTTATAGGCACAGCAACCTTTTTAAAAATTAAAAAGTGGTAAAAAATTCAATTTTAGTTTTCTACTGATATCTCCGAAACTAGACTTCGTGCACACATGGCGCTACCCGCAATCGAAAGAGAACAAAAAACTAAAGAGATAATGGGTGTAAGCATAGACCGGGTCACTTTTGTGACCACGTTATAGGCACAGCAACCTTTTTAAAAATTAAAGTGGTAAAAAATTCTTTTCTACTGATAGCTCCGAAACTAGACTTCGTGCACACATGGCGCTACCCGCAATCGAAAGAGGACAAAAAACTAAAGAGATAATGGGTGTCATCATAGACCGGGTCACTTTTGTGACCAAGTTATAGGCACAGCAACCTTTTTGAAAGTTAAAAAGTGGTAAAAAATTCAATTTTAGTTTTCTACTGATAGCTCCGAAACTAGACTTCGTGCACACATAGCGCTACCCGCAATCGAAAGAGGACAAAAAACTAAAGAGATAATGGGTATCATCATAGACCGGGTCACTTTTGTGACCAAGTTATAGGCACAGCAACCTTTTTGAAAATTAAAAAGTGGTAAAAAATTCAATTTTAGTTTTCTACTGATATCTCCGAAACTAGACTTCGTGCACACATGGCGCTATCCGCAATCGAAAGAGGACAAAAAACTAAAGAGATGATGGGTGTAATCATAGACCGGGTCACTTTTGTGACCAAGTTATAGGCACAGCAACCTTTTTGAAAATTAAAAAGTAAAAAATTCAATTTTAGTTTTCTACTGATAGCTCCGAAACTGGACTTCGTGCACACATGGCGCTACCCGCAATCGAAAGAGGAAAAAAAACTAAAGAGATAATGGGTGTAATCATAGACTGGGTCACCTTTGTGACCACGTTATAGGCACAGCAACCTTTTTAAAAATTAAAAAGTGGTAAAAAATTCAATTTTAGTTTTCTACTGATAGCTCCGAAACTAGACTTCGTGCACACATGGCGCTATCCGCAATCGAAAGAGGACAAAAACTAAAGAGATGATGGGTGTAATCATAGACCGGGTCACTTTTGTGACCAAGTTATAGGCACAGCAACCTTTTTGAAAATTAAAAAGTAAAAAATTCAATTTTAGTTTTCTACTGATAGCTCCGAAACTGGACTTCGTGCACACATGGCGCTACCCGCAATCGAAAGAGGACAAAAAACTAAAGAGATAATGGGTGTAATCATAGACCGGGTCACTTTTGTGACCACGTTATAGGCACAGCAACCTTTTTAAAAATTAAAAAGTGGTAAAAAATTCAATTTTAGTTTTCTACTGATAGCTCCGAAACTAGACTTCGTGCACACATGGCGCTACCTGCAATCGAAAGAAGATAAAAAACTAAGGAGATAATGGGTGTCATCATAGACCGGGTCACTTTTGTGACCAAGTTATATGCACTTCAACCTTTTTAAAAATTAAAAAGTGAAAATTGTGTGGGAAAACATGTAGGAAAATACGTAATTTGTGCAAAACACGTATTTTGGCCAAAAATACGTATATGTAAACGTACTACTAAACTTATAAGTAACAATAGCTGAGTGAGTAAAGTAATTTTTATGGTTATTTCTGTTAAATACAAGACAATTTTTGGTCGGTTTTTTCGCCATTGGTTACTTTTTTTTAAATTTGGTTACAAAAGTTGTTGGTCGTGGCAACGCTGGTTGTGGTATATAAATTCATGTACATACAGTTTTTGTCAGTTTTTGTGCCGTTATTCTGCCGACGTTTCTTGCACTTTATTCAAAAGCGCAAAAGGATTAATTTGTAATAATCACAAAAAATTAATTTGTAAAACATATATTGGAACAATGAGTGAAATGCAGCAAATTACAAATTTTTTTAAAAGGATAGATGGGAATAACAATTCAAGTTCAGATGAAAGTATTGAACTTTCTGAACTGGAATCAGACATACAAACTTACCAGGAAATGTTGAACCAAAAGGTATGTCATATTTGGATTTAATAAAAAATTGGCGGCGGGCCTCGTTATTGGACTTTGAAAATGTAGAGCAATCTGTATTGGAATTTAGTATACGGAATATTCCGTAAGATAGTCCATGAATATTAAATGAAATAATTTGTGTTTTATTTGTTCATACTAAATTCAATTAAGACTGATAGGCTAACGTATTATATTTATTATCAATTTAACTATCCAACTTACACAGCGGAGCAGTTGCCGGCTTCGGTCGGGCGCATATGTTGGAAAATATTCCATATAATCACAGTTTTGTTCTACAACATGAAAAAAAATTTTATGAAGTAATTATTTTGAAAAATCAAATTGATCATGTATTTTCTGGTCCAGTTTTCTTGGCCGAAATGGGCAGGACAACCATTACTGCAATTTCACAAAAATAAGGGTTCAACATATATACGGATTTGGGGTTTCAACATCAACTTCAAACCTTAGCCACCATTTAAGGCACGCCCATGATATAAATATTACATCCAAAGCAATAGAATTTTCGAACGCTAAAACTAAATGTATTCTTTCCGGAAACAAAAAATTGCTTAACAACAGCGAAACACATAAATTTGCCAATGGCCGCCTTCTTGTGCTAATGTGCTGTAAGGATCTGCGACCATTTAATATAGTAGAGCAGACTGGGTTCGTGAACTATATGAAAGCCATTAAACCCAACATCCAAATGCCCTCTGCCGCAACTTTGAGCCGTTCAGCGTTACGAGACGTGTACTTCACGTACGAAAATACAATAAAGGAGTTCATATATACAAACAGCCCAAGGTTAGGTTAGGTTAGGTTATCAGGTCGCTGGTGAAAATTATAAAGAAAGGGTTCCAGCCCACTTGGGTCCAATAATAATGGTCCCTTTGTGATACCTGTAAAGGAAAGGGAAGAGAGAACAGGACAGTGTATCAAATAGAGTGAAAGGAGAGGAGTTAATAGAGGTATTAGAAGTTAGTTCGAAGAGAAGAGAGAAAGAGGTAAGACGTACGGAGTTCCGTGCAGGAAGGGTCGTTCGTGTTTTAAAAACGCCATTTGGGTAGTCAGCGAGTGAACCACCCGCTGCTCCTAATGAAGGAACTTATGTTCTTGAGTTCTATTTCTGAGAACTCGGAGAGGCTACCGAAGTCTTTTGCCCAGTAGGCGAAGGCGGTGGTCCTCCAGAGCTAGACAAAGGCATAAAAGGTGCATTACATTCTCTTCTTCTTCTACGTCATTACAGCTTGTGCAGTAGTCATTGTATGGGAGACCCATACGTCTAGCGTGGGTTCCAAAGGTGCAGTGCGCCGTGACCGTGGCCATGAGGTTGCGCAGGTGTGGTTTCGTGAAATCTAGAAGTTGTTTAGTTCTGTTTGAGTCAAGGCGAGGCCATATTGTTCTCGCAGTAGAGCAAGTTGGTTCATTGTACCATCTGGTTTGAGCCAACTGCAAGAAGACAGCGTCAATTCGTCTCCAGCAAGATGAGAGTGGGAGCCCGCAGAGATCGTCAATATCGACATCCCGAAGCAAGGTTCCCCTCTTAGCCAGATCATCCGCAATGATGTTGCCTGGAACGGACTCGTGCCCTCGTACCCATCTGAGGGTGATACCTAGATTGCTCGCCATCGTGTTAAGTGCTGTGCGGCATTTGAGGACTAGGCTGGATGTGGTGTACACACCAGTAAGTGCTTTAATCGCCGGTTGACTGTCGGTTATGATCTGAACATCGGCATTTGATATCCGGTAAAACCTTAGCCAGTATATTGCTCGTTTGATGGCAGATATTTCTGCTTGTAGGATGCTACATTCGTCCGGGAGTCTGAAAGACATTTTGATCCCGAACTCAGCGATATAGACACCCCCGCCAACTCTCGTTCCCCATTTGGAGCCATCGGTATGTGTATGGCACCGTGTGGTGTTGGGGAAAAGTCCCCCGTCAAGGAGTATCGGAATTCTTTCCTGAAGGAGGGCTTCGGAGTGCAGTAGTCAATGAGATCCGGAATGGTATCAGTAGTCTCTAGAATGCTAGCATGACCCCACGGTAGATGGTTCCATGCGCCGATTGCGTTAAGCAAAATACAAACAGCCCAAGAAACGTATCAATTGTCCTTGACATGTGGACGGACTCTTACAAAAAAAGAAGTTTTATCACTGTACGATCTCTATTCCTGTCGCAATTCAAACCGGTATGTATTTCACTGAAAACCGAAATATTTCCCCACCCCCATAATAAACATACTATATCGGAAAATATAAGCAATACATTGCGGGCTTTCAATTTGCAAAACAAAAACATTGTAGTTGTTAGTGATGGTGCAAGCAACATTATTGCTGCCATGAAAATTAGTGGTTTGAAGAGGCTTGGTTGTTGTAGTCATAGTTTACGTAGATTAATCGTACATGACATTTTGCAGAACCCAGAATTCACGGTCTTTCGGGATATTTATACAAAAACTAAAAAGAATCTTCAAATGTTTAAACTACAGCACGGAAGTCGTACTAAAAATTCAAAATAATTTCGAAGATCAGGATGTATATAATACATTAAATGAGGCTACCGACCTATATAATATAATAGAGATGGAAGATCAGTTTCAGTTTTTTGATGACTCTGAAAATAACTTTGATTTGTCGAATAAGCGGATGGAAACCCTTAAAAATTCTAGCGACACCCGATGGAATACACTATGCAGTATGTTTCGCAGTTTTTCCAGAAATGAAAAAGTTGTGAATATCGCATTAGTCGAGATTGGTAGGACAGATTTGGCTCTGAGCAAAATGGAGAAGCTACTGCTGGCTGAACTTTTAAAATTTTTAGAAGTCTTCGAAAAAGCTACTAAACATTTACAAGGACGAAAATATCCTACAATCAGTTGTAATATTGTGTTTCATGAGCAAATCTCCGACTCTTTAAATGAAAATTACATAGATGCCGGTTTTGAAGAAACAATAAACTTGTATAATTACGCAATAAATAACTTTTCTAAACGATTGAAAATACGTAAAATTCATATACTGGCAGCTTTATTGGATCCGGTTCAAGAAAATTGGCTAAGGTTGGATCGATGGTTAAAAAAAATTCCTGTAAACATGTTGACATGTATGATGAGTTGAAAGATGACGATGCTGATGGTGGTATAACTAGATCCGAGCTAATTCTGAATGGGTTGCAAGAAATTTGTAACTATGAGAATGTTTCAGATATGCCAACATCCTCCTGTTTTACAAAAAAACGAGTAATATACTGGTGAATTAGTGTTTGTTAAATAAATTTTCAAGTCCAACTATTTTTCAGAAAGAAACAAATACATCCAACTGGAGCATTGCATCGTTTGTCACTGCTACATCGCAGACTACAGAAGACCCATTAAAAAAAGAAGTCCGAAAATATTTTAATTCAACTTGTGGCGATGATGATGAAGGCTTGCAGAATACTTACAAGTGGTGGGAGAAAAATAAGAAAGTAATTACCATTTTAAACTCGTAAAATTTAATTAAAATTTGAATTTCTATACAAAACAAATTTTATATTTTAGGAGTATCCAACAATTGCCAAGCTTGCATCTCATATATTAAGCATTCCATCTACAAGTGCATCGGCTGAAGAAGCTTTTTCTAGCGCTGGATCGCTAGTGCCAGCAAAACGTTCCAATTTAAACCCATTCACCATAAAGCAGGTTCTTTTCGTTCATGATAACTATGATTTAGTTACCACAATAATGAAATCCTAACAGCCGTATGTAGAACATTTTATTTAGATCAAACATATATGTGGTATGCGATAGAAATCGATTCCAAAAACGATGGATGGTGTTGTTTAATAATTTTTCTTTACTAAAAAGTATATGAATTTTTTGCCAGTATATGAATTTGACATATTTTCAATCTTTTTGAAAAGTTAGTTATTGCGAAATTATACAAGTTTATTGTTTCTTCAAAACCGGCATCTATGTAATTTTCATTATAACAGTCGGAGATTTGCTCATGAAATACAATATTACAACTGAGTAGGATATTTTCGTCCTTGTGTTTTGTAGCTTTTTCGAAGACTTAATATTTGTACGAAGACTTCTAAAAATTTTTAAAATTCTGCCAGCAATAGCTTCACCATTTTGTTCAGAGTCAAATCTGTCCTGCCAATCTCGACTAATGCGATATTCACAACTTTTTCATTTTTGGAGAAGCTGCGAAACATCTGCATAATGTATTCCATCTGGTGTCGTTAGAACTGTTAAGCGTTCCCATCGCCTTATTCGACAAATCAAAATTATTTTCATAGTGATAAAAAAACTGAAACTAATCCTCCATCTCTATAACATTATATAGGTTAGAAGCCTTATTTAATGTATTTTATACGTCATGATTTTCGAAAGTGTTTTGAATTTTTTAATTGTATACGCTGTTCATCGATGTCGAAGTAAATTTTTCATTCTCACAATTTTTTCAAAACAAAAACAAATTCTAAAACTTTGTTTTTGTTTCAAATGTAATTGTAAGGAAGAAAGAATTCCTTCGACATCGATAAACAGGCAGATAGTTAACTTTTTTAGACTAACTAGAATATAATACAGAACTGGCCTTTTATAGGCAATTCACACCACCGTGTTTATGGCAATTTTAGGTGTTTACGATCCAAACACGTTAATTTTTAGATGTTTTTTCATATACTCAATTGTCAAAAAATTTACGTGTTTCAAAATTAAACTCATTCAAAAACCAGTAAAAGGCAGGGTTCCAAGTACTTCTTGATGTATGTTCAGTCGATTTTTTGATTTTAGTGCTTATTGAACACGGTTTGTAATGGCGGCAAAATATATAAACAAAGTCGAAATTAAAAAAGGTTGTAGCATTTCTATAACGACAAGCAGCGTATTCGGAAAGTTATGATTTGTGTTGGCTTAAAAGTATTAAAAACCTCGTTTTTGGTTCAAGTTTTCAATTCAAATGGAAAAATGTACATACACATGTAAAATTCTAATTAAAAACTTTGCAAAATTATTAATATTAAGGACACGAAAAAAATTTTTAGCTGCCGGTTTCCTACCGCCTTTTATGAATTAGTCATGCTGTAAACAGAAACTTTATATAATTGTAGTCTGAACAACTTTGTTTAGTTTCTTAAAATATTTGCCGAAACACGTTAAACTATAGCAGTGTGAATATAGTATTAGATTAACTAAAAGCTAACAATTTTTTTTAAAATTGTACACATGAATAGCATATGTGTACAATTTTATGAATTTGTGTTTGAATAATTTCAATAAAATTGTATGCATGCATAAAATAATATGAAATATGAAAAATAGGACTGATATGGCGCCATTTTTATTAATTAATTACACTTTTGCATTAAAATAAAATTTAAACTTTTGTAACTAAAATAAAAAGATCTTTAATACTTTATTTGTTATTTGAATACTAAATAAATGTAGTTCAAAAAATGCCAAATACATGATCATTGATTAATTAAAAAAACGCTTGAAGTAAATATAAATTTGTTATAAGCAAAAAACTAAAATCTTTAAAGTTAAAAACAACTTACAGAAATAACTAGTCATTTTTGTTAATTTTTTTTTTCAAAAAATTAATAAAATGCAAAAGGGCCTATCTACATTTGAAAAAAGTTTTCAGAAGAGATAAAAAACTTAATAAAAAGCACACTATTGTGATTATAAAAACAATTTTTTCTGGGTAGCATCATTAATAAAGTCTGAATTAATGATACTATGTTGAGAAAACAACTTTTAAAAGCACAATAATTTGCTTATTATTCGGTTTTTTACCTCCTAAAAATTTTTTTAAAATGTAGATTGGCCCTTTTGCATTTTAGATGACGATATGTATTTACTTCTAAAGATTACAAGAATACAATTTTGATTAAAACATTTTAGACGAGTATATTTATTCATTCATTCCTATGTAATTTATATAAATCGTGTTAAATTATCTTTTCTGTATATGGAATTAAAGACAGCAGTTACAGATAAACTTTGTATGTTATTGTTTCAGTAATTATAATAAAAAAGAAATAAAAATATCGGTCTTAAACATCTTCTTTAGCCAAGATACCCTGAGGAGTTTCATCCTCTTGCAATATATCCTGCGAGGCAGCTGCCCTTAACACATTCTTTTTTATGTTTTTTGTGTTCCACCATCAATCAAGAGTTCATCCAATATAGAGTAGGCCTTTTAAACGTTAAAAATAATATTCAATCCACGCGCACTTCAAAAATATTTTTTCTATAGTCCAACATATGTTGACTTTGGAAATTATTCATTGTTATATAACAATGAATAATTTCCAAAGTCAACAGTTCATTGTCGTTTTGCTCAATAGCACAACAGAAATACGAACTGGCATAACGCTTGTAATTACGTACAAATATTAAAAGCTTGTAAACAATTTTACAATATTTCAACTCCAGAAAGGAGCTCATTTAGGGTTATCTTCTTAACTTTGTCCGGATAATTGTACCATTTTTTTAGACGTAGAACAATATGATAGTCAGCTTTAAATGTATGAATCTGTTTTTGTAAAAATAAAAATTAAAAAACCTTGTATTGTTTTGGTTCAGCCCACAGCATTTGTGCCCATGGTGTAATCAGTACAATCATAATTTTTTATTCTGCTAGTTTTGTGTACACCGAACGTATGTATCTTTTTTGATAATTATTATCGTTTTTTTATTTGTTCGCTTATGCCTGTTGCAGAGACTTGCGCCGAGGGGTTTTGATCGGCGGCGGCTGGCTGGGAAAAAATAGTCGGCGGCGGCTCAAATTCGGCTGAAAATGCACATGGATATTTACTAAAAGTGAAAATTTTCATTGTTATTAAATTAAATTAGTTTTTCTTTTTCGTACAAATTCTTCACCAAACAAAATGCATAGAAATTGAGCATTGCTTTGCCTCTCAAACATTTTTAAAATTTTGATGAAAATTAAAGCAAATTTATAATATATATTTGTTGCTCGTGTGGTCGCAGTAGGCTTGCCAGACAGCCTTGATTTGGCTTGATTGTCAAGCTTTTTTAAGGCTTGTCCAGATTCAAGCTAAAAAGCTATTTGTCAAGCTAAAAATTAATTTCTCTTCTGTTCGCAATTTTATGCATGAACATCAATTATATATTTTCCTTTGGAATCTAATTCATGAATCATGCTAGAATTATTCGGATATATAATAAATGATAATTTATGTATATTGAAACAAACGTCTATACCTGATTTATTTTCATCGTGATATATTGCAAATTCTATACATATAGGAAAAACTGATAAGATAAAGCAGGTTATTTTCAATATAAAGTTTGACGTTTGTCATGATGAAAATTTTTCAGGTATAGACATAGGGTAAAGCAAGGCGAATTGATAACAGGTGGCCTTATTATTGAAAATGAAATTTACCAAAATGTCAAACTCTATGTAAAAAAACTAAATAACTTTATGTATGCATTTGACATGACAGATTGGTAAAGTCCAGTTGTTGTACTAATAAGGCCACTTGGTATTAATATGCTTTGAGGTAAAGGTTACAATGAAATAAATTTAAATGTAATTTTTACTTTTGCAAAAAACTGTCGTATCTTTATTAAAAAATAAAACACTTGTTGTTGGGAACTATTAATGGAAATTCGTCGAGTCTATATAATAAATTATATACATATTAAGAGGTTCTTCCCAAAGATATTTCTAGTGACTAAATATGGTCTAATTTAAAAACTGGACGAAGGGGACATCTTCATAAATTAACTTCGTTTGTATTTTCGATTCCTATTAATAATGCGTTTGTAAAGAAAGAAAAATAATGTAATTTCCCGAATTAATGATAAGAATCAATTTTAATGAAAATTTAATTAAATAAAATGAATTTTTTTGCAAACAAATTAAAGTAAGAAATAGCAAATATATGCGGGAAAACATAAAAATTCTTATGAAATAAAAAACAGGACCCATTTGGAAGTAAGTAATATAATCCAAATAAAGAAAAAAAATTTCAACTCGAATCGTAAATGGAAGAGCCCTGAAGGAACACATAAGAAATACAAACGAATTGATAACCTTATCCTTTTTTTGAAGTCGGATAATGAATATTTATTCTTTTGAATAAGTTTGAGTAACTGTCAAGATTTTTTTGGTAAATCAAGCTTTTTTACAATTTGGATCTGGCAAGCCTAGGTCGCAGAGTTATGCATACAAAAATATTTTTCTTTATCTTACTCTACGTCTCCACCTAACCATAGACTACTAACTAGACCCGTCACTATACAACAACATTACGAATATTGTATGAGAGGGAACACAAATCTTATTTTATAATGTGGTTTCTAATTTGACTATGTCCTTCATATTATCTTAGTAAGAGCACTTTGCATGTAAAACTGCACAACACATGATAACTGCATTTTTTAGCTGTCAAAAGTGAGTATTCTGTTCTATATTATCTGCACCTAACTTGATATGCTGTTGTAACTTAAAGTTATGACTACGTTGTTAAAACAATTGCACTAACAACTATGTTATAACCATGATCCAATAATACAGGTCTGTGCAAGAGATCAGCTGTTCCTTTGTTTTCATACCGAGGCTGTCAAACTTCATATAAAAAATATAAACAATATTTTTATATAAAGTTATTTTGACAATTTCAGGAGGAAGGCTTTTTTTGCACTGCTGCACAGACCTGTATTATTGGATCATGGTTATAACCTGAAAAAAACATTAACTTGAGCGATCTCAGTTCGCAGCTTACTCTCGAAGTAGAAACAAGCATTAATTTGCCGTCGGTGAACAAAATAAACAATATAAAAATATACATACAATATTTATAAAAAAAGAAAAATATTCGCAACAACAAAGTATTAACAAACACCGTTTTGTTTAATATTTTACGTACCTATACATTTTTTCATTTCTTTTTGTAAAGTAAATTATAAGCAAGTAGGCACACAAACAACAAATATATTTGGTATTCGTACCAAATGAGTACGAATACAACAACAAACAACAGCAATGCCTACATTACTGTTGCTGCTGCAGAATGTGATAACCCAGTAAACAAAAATTTACACTTGCGTACACGGGTACGCTCAAATTCAATGTCTATGACGGACCATAATATAAAAGTAAATTTTTTGATACCAGCTTCACAGCAAAGCACAAGTGCCAACAATATGATCCAACATCAAGCTGAAAAAGAAAAAACGACAGAAAGTGTCCCCTTAGAAACTGATTCAGAAAATCCAAAAATCCAAATGGGTATTGATCGCTATTTTAAAGTGATAAATAATAAAAAAAGACAAAGAAGTCCAAGATCGAAAACCGGTTTTCACTTCTACAAAACGACGAAGACGAAATCACCATTGTCAGGTCAAGCAAGCCGCCCCCAATATACTTAAGAGAGAAAAACTCAAATGAGCTATTTAAAAGGCTAGTACAATTAATCGGTGAAGAGGCGTTTTACGTGATCCCGATAAAACGTGGTGCGATTAATGAAACAAAAATTCAAGTAAATGAAGAAAATCATTACCGCTCAGTAGTTTCGGAGTTTGAAACACAAAATAAAAATTTTTACACCTACCAATTGAAAAGTGCAAAGGCCTCCAGGTAGTGATAAAAGGCATCGATTCATACGTGGATCCAGAAGAGGTAAAAGCGGGTCTAATAAATAATAATTTTAAAGTAAAAAATGTTACTAACATTAAAAATAGAGAGCGAGTTCCCCAACCACTATTTCATGTGGAAATGGAACCAGGTGATATGAAATTAAAAAGGAATGAAGTACACCCCATTTACAGCTTAAGATATTTGCTGCACCGACGAGTTACCGTAGAGGAACCACACAAGCGAGCAGGGCCCATTCAATGTCTAAATTGCCAAGAATATGGCCACACCAAAACATATTGCAAGTTGCGCACCGTTTGTGTCGTCTGTGGTGAACTACACAGCACTGCCAATTGTGATAAGCAAAAAGATGATTCCAAAATGAAAAAGTGTAGCAATTGCCATCAAAATCACACTGCAAACTACAGGGGCTGCCCTGTCTATGTACATGTTAAGCAGTCTTTGTGTAACATACGTAATCACACCTATGCTCAACCTAATTTCGACAATACAAATTATCCCCAGTTGCGCCAACCAGCTACCAGCCGGCCTTCATACGCCAACATTTTTAAGGCCAACCAGCCCATAGCGCAAAACATACCAAACAGCCAGTTCTCGTACGCTAATGCTTTGAAGTCTAACCAGGCCCCAGCTCAAAAACGGCCTCTTGCCAACGAAAACAGTGGTTTCAATTTTGATCGACTTGAGGCTTCAATAGAAAATTTAATACAAACCGTAAATTTTTTTACAACCAACATGACCTGCATGATGCAGGAAGTGTTGAAAATGCAGTCTACATTATTGCAGGCTGCATTAAACAAACCATGAACTTAAAAATCTGTTTCTGGAACGCAAACGGCATCCGCCAACATAAAAACGAAATCGAATACTTCATGATGGATAAACAAATTGATGTTATGCTTATCTCTGAGACGCACTTGACTGCTAGAAGTTTTTTTTAAAATCAACGGATATACTCTCTACGACACTAAGGACCCCCAAGGTAGAGCTTGTGGTGGCTCGGGTATACTAATAAAATCGCGATTAAAACATTACTTAATGAGTGATCATTGTGAAGACTATCTTCAAGCAACTAACATCTGCATTGAAGCTTTTCATCAAAACCTGGTGATTTCATCAATTTACTCTCCTCCCAGGTACTCTATTACAGAAAATCAGTATAGATTTTTTAATTCACTAGGCCCACGCTTTTTGGCCGCCGGTGATTACAACGCTAAGCACACGTTCTGGGGATCTCGCCTCATCACGCCAAAGGGTCGCGTTTTGTTTGACACAATTTCAAAAATGCGGTTAAATGTTATATCAAGTGGGCAGTCAACTTACTGGCCAACAGATCGCCGAAAAATACCTGATGTTATTGATGTTGGAATAGTAAAGGGTGTGCCCAGTGAAATGATCCAAGTTGAAGCATCTTTAGATTTGTCTTCAGATCACTCACCAACTATTGTCACTATATATTCACATACAACATATTCACCCACTTGTGATTTAACGATGACAACCACACGTATAAATTGGTTGAAATACAAAAAATATTTGAGAGCTCATTGCCCAGAAAATATTCCATTAAAAACGCCTGCTGACATAGATGACTCTATTAGAATGTTTGAGGCAAACCTTAAGCAAGCTGCTCTAAATGCTACTACTACAAATCGTCAGGTGAGATATAATAAAATTTTTTCAGCAGATGTAGAACGGCTTTTATCCGAAAAAAGAAGAGTTCGTAGAGAATGGCAACGCTACAGATCCCCTCAGCTAAAATCTAGGCTGAAGGAATGTACTAAGCAGCTGAAAACTCTACTAGAATATCAAAAAACCGCTTCTCTTCAAAACTTTCTAAATGGGTTCGACGCAGTTATGGGGCACTGCCTCGGCATCAAATGTAGAAAAAATTCAAAGGCAACAAAATAAAATACTCCGTACGATTACAGCAGCCCCATGGTATGTCAGAAACAAGCGAATTCATAAAGACCTAGATGTGCCGCCGGTTAAGACAGTGTTTTCTAAACACGTGACAAACTACATAAAAAGACTTGAGTTGCACCCAAATCCCCTAGCCCGAAACATCATTAACTTTAGAGGCCACACTCGGCTGAGAAGGAGGGACACTCTTGCTCTCAGCCGAACACGAGAGACGTAAATAACCAAACAACCAACCGCTGAAACAAATATTTTTGTCTGGCACTGGCTGGAATTAAAATTAAGATTTGATTACTTATTGTTAGTTCAATTTTATTGAAGATACTATAAATAAATACATATAACAAAAAAAAACTTGAGCGATCTACACTTAACATTAACTTGAAGTTAATGTTGAGTTAGGTGTAGACTGCAAATTACTAAAATAATGCTTGAACAAAAATTATGAAAAAAAAACAAAAAAGTAGAAGCGGAAATTAAGAAAAGTAGTCGGCGGATTATTTTAAGCCGAAAAACGATCGTTGGTGGCGGCTTCCATTAAGCCGATTTTAGCCGTAAGAAAAATCGGCGGCGGCGGCTGTGGAAATTAGTCGGCGGCTCGGCTTAGCCGTCTCGGCGCAAGTCTCTGGCCTGTTGCCTTTATACTTATTACACAATGGTTTAGCCATTTATTTGTTAAGCGGTCTGGAGACTATCAAAAAAAGTCATCAAACACAAGGTTGTGTGCGTGCGGTCGTTGTTTTTCGGGTACACGTATTTGTTGTCGGCTCTGTTTGAAGAAAATCTAAAGGGCCCTGGAGACTATCAAAATAAGGCATCAAACATTGCATATGTGTGGGTGTCGTGTGATTGTAGCATTTGAAAGAGACGTACAAATAAAAGCTTCAAACACAATTTGTATTTTGCCGTTGTAGTGAACATATTGAAAAAATGTCGGACGATGAATTATTGTTGACTTTGTGTGCAGTGATGTTGAAAATACCAAAGCAGAATTGAAAATTTTTTATATTCAAAGTTCTTGCGGTAAAAGCACAACACAATTGAAAAATATTTGCTTTACTTGCAATATTATATTTTTTATTTTATTTATATTTTTATTTTTTAATGAAAAAAGAATACAAAACAGGTGAAAAACACAAAACAAATTATTTTTCTTTTACTGTTTACCCGCGATGTTGTTGCGACGAAAAACACAGAAAAATAAAATTTTTTTGTCAAACACAAATGGAGACGTACAAAAAATCAGCCGTCAAAATAAAAATCAAAACTTTTTGATTTTCTTCAAACAGAGCCGACAACAAATACGTGTACCCGAAAAACAACGACCGCACGCACACAACCTTGTGTTTGATGACTTTTTTTGATAGTCTCCAGGCCGCTTAAAAGTTTTGATTTTTATTTTGACGGCTGATTTTTTGTACGTCTCCATTTGTGTTTGACAAAAAAATTTTATTTTTCTGTGTTTTTCGTCGCAACAACATCGCGGGTAAACAGTAAAAGAAAAATAATTTGTTTTGTGTTTTTCACCTGTGTTATGTTCTTTTTTCATTAAAAAATAAAAAGATAAATAAAATAAAAAATATAATATTGCAAGTAAAGCAAATATTTTTCAATTGTGTTGTGCTTTTACCGCAAGAACTTTGAATATAAAAAATTTTCAATTCTGCTTTGGTATTTTCACAAAGGTAAATAAAACAGTTTCGGACAAAGCTTGCCAACATTTTACTTTTTTATTTGCCTTACTCACAAGGTAGTTATATTGTTATTGAAGTTATATTGTTATTAAAATTAAATGTTATTAAAATTAAATATTTGAATATTGTTTAATTGATTTTTAGCCTTTTAAGCTATTTTTTCACATTATCAAATTATGTGATAAATTATTATTTTCTTCTTTTTCTTATCTTGTTGCTTTTTTTTCAACATCACTGCACACAAAGTCAACAATAATTCATCGTCCGTCATTTTTTCAATATGTTCACTACAACGGCAAAATACAAATTGTGTTTGAAGCTTTTATTTGTACGTCTCTTTCAAATGCTACAATCACACGACACCCACACATATGCAATGTTTGATGCCTTATTTTGATAGTCTCCAGGGCCCTTTAGCCGCATTAAAAACAGCTAGCCGATAAACTATCGGCTGTTAGCCGGCGTCGACTATTTTCGCGTTAGCCGCCGATGAAGTCTTCGGCGCAAGTCTCTGGCTATTGGACTAATTTTATGCACAGCTGGACCCAGTATCAAAAGGTTTTTAAAATGTTGTATGCATTCGTAAAACAGCTCTGGGCGAGTCAACATCACCCGTCGTTGGCAATTACATCGTAAATGCAACCAGGCCACTGTCGTTTATTGGCCTTCGAGAGTTTTGCGTCTCACACCGCATGTGATTAGTGGTTGGCGTCGGTTAACCGTGCAGTATCCCGTTGGTTTCCATTAACCACATGCAAAAAAACTATTATAAAGAGAAATATTGATAACTGGTTGGAGAACCAAACAAAACCTCACTTTTGAACAAAAATAAATATATATTGATAATTGGTTGGAGAACCAAACAAAAACTCAATAGCGAAGAAGCAAGGAGTGGATTTTGGGAGTTCCGGCTTCGTGTGCGACGGTATAGGTCGCTTGGAAGAGACTCCTTTTAGAAATTGTTGATAGCGTTATAACCGAAGGTTCAGCCAAGTAAACCACCCATCCCTTGTATAGCAAGGGGGCACGGAGAAATTCCAAATCACCAAAAAAAATGTTGTATGTACTAATTTTTATATGTTGTTAGAGAAAATACAAAAATATATCATCAGAATAAAATAAACACACTCGCACGTGTTTTTGTTTGTAAGAAACAAAAATGTTGCAATTATTGGAAACGAATTTGTATAAAAATTGGAATGATTTCTGTAAGTAAACGGGATACATTTACGATTTGAATACTAATATGTATGGGCTTTCCAAATATAGAGAAGTTTTTAATAATTTTTATTAAATATTTCAGTAATTCATATCTATCGTATTCTTTCCTTTCCATACACATATCTGCCTATGAAATGAAAATTAAGTAAAAGACCACGCACTTCCAAGAGCAATAATGTTAAATTCATACATACACAAAACAACAGTAACCCATTTAATTTATAACCTTTTTGTTCTTTTAAAAAATGTCCAACGACGATTTGTACAAAAAGAGGTACTTCTTTTGGGATTTGGTTTTCATTTCCAAAAAAATTTTTCCCAACGATCTAATTTCTACAAAAATGGTTACTATAAAGATCAAACAACAAAAGCATACATCCTCGTGATAGCGAAACTAAAAAAAATACCCACGCAGCAACAACATTGGTAAAATTTATTGTGCATATTTTAATGAAAATCACCCTTTTCAGCAGGTCTGCATTCAATGTTTTTGTTGTTGTGAAAAATTTAAACAAAATTCTTGATAAATAATAAGACCATCATAATTTCTATGCAGCTGTTTGTAACTTTGCTTTGACCTGTTTTGCATAAAAAATGGGGAAAAAATAAATTTCATTTATGAAAATTAAATAAACATGTACATGTGTACACATGTACACACTGGTCAAAAGGATTAGTGAATATGACGTGATGGATTTTCCCCCAATAAGTGCGTTTGAAATTAAAAGAAAGAGTTAACACACATTTATAAATGAAGTGATCGATGTATTTTAAGCCTTGGTGTTAAATAGATCAATTTCGGTGTGATTTAATACGAATCCTTAAAACTAGTTTTGTTAGAATATTTTATTTAAAAATTCAATATTAGTTTGTGTAATCATAGTTATAATGGTGTTTGTTTTTCACATATACATACATATGTGTGTATGTGTACTTGAGCTATGTATTTATTAAAGTAATATAAACTTACAGTATGGAGAATAATGGCGAAACTTTGAAGAAAATAAATTACATAATAATCTTAATTTTTTTAACGTAAATTTTGCAACAAAAATCGTTTGTAAACTAATATTTTGTAATATGTGAAGTGATAAATATGTTTCGAGTAAATATATGTAGTTAAAAATGAACGTGTGCCTATCAAACTGGCACAATCACATGTGCGTGTGCCTTTATATAGAAATTATAAGGCACTTGCACGTGTGTATGTGCCAAATTTAGACACATGTGCTGCACACTCATGTGCAAATCCGTACTCTGCCCTTTTGTTAGCTGAATTTATGTTATTTCGATTCACGGAGGAAATCAGCTGATGTTGAGAATTTTGCTATCGAGTATTGGGTTCCTCGACTAAGGTTTTAGTTCGCACTCTGGTGAACCGTTGCAATCTCTGTATTTTAGCTAAGAAACAGTCATGTAATCAGATTATGGCATCGTTACCTCCAGAACGAACTACATTAGATCGTCCTTTTACTACTACCGGTGTTGATTTTGCAGGATCATTCGATATGAAAAGTTTTACTGGCAGATCGAGTCGTATATCAAAGGCCTACGTTTGCATTTTTATGTTTTTCGACTAAAGCAGTTCATTTAGAAGCGACATTTGATTTAACAACTGATGCGTTTTTGGCTGCTTTTCAGTGTTTTATCGCAAGCAGAGGTTGCCCATTAACGATTTTTTTCGATAATAGCACGAATTTTGTAGGAACATCTCGTGAAATTGAAAGAGATTTTCGTACTTTTATCGCCGGAAGTCAGGCAAGAATGTGCTCTACATTTAGTGTCCAGGGCGGATTGTGGGAGGCCGCTGTTAAGTTTTAAAAATAATTTTCGTAAGGAAGCTCAATCCGTTAAATATACCTTCGAAGAGCTTTCTACTATACTGGCTACAATAGAGGCTTGTTTGAATTCCCGTCCTTTATGTCCCATGCCGGACAACCTTAATGAGCCTGTGGTGCTAGCACCTGGGGGGTTATTACGTATTTCGATTCGAATAAAACCTTTCGAAACTAATTTCCGAAGTGAAATATTATATAACACGTTCGTATGTGGTAGAGTTGCATATGTTCAAAAACGGGTAAAAGCAGGTGATGCCAAGTTTTGTCTAGTTATAAAACTTGGTATTATTCTTGTTTTAATGTCAAAGTTGTCAGTAGTTGTGCTTAAATGTCAAGGTTCAATGCAAAAATATTAAAGTTTTACAGACCAACCTATATTACGACGCAAAGCGCAACGTAATTTAACGCTTAACTTTTACGCTGACATGGGTAACCTAAATTAGAGCGTTAACGTTGTGCCAGAAACAGTAATGTTTACTCACTTTGATTAATAAAAAACTCTAAATAGAAATAAGATATAGAGATGAAGACGCTTAATTGACCTGAAAGTAGCTACATTTACATTACTGTAAGTATATGTGTGAGCATTAACAAAATAAACAACACTACTTTTGCAGCCAACTTCACTTCTTTACGCGCTGTCAAAATTGGATTTTCCAATTGCAAAGCGTTGACGCCGCGTTATTTCGGTTGGTTTCATTCATTTTGTATGGGCATGAGAAATTTTGACAGCCAGACAACGCTTTGCGTCGTAATTTAGGTTGGTCTCTTAATTTTACATTTAAAGTGTTTTTCATTTCATTCAAATAAAAAACCCAGCAAAAAGAAAGAACAACATGATGTGTGCAGTATTCGTTTTCAACGTTGTTTAGATTGCAGCAAAAATGTATTTCTTCCTTGTTTTAAAGTTTTAATTTAAAGTGTTATTTTCATTGAAATTAAAAAAATAAACAAAATATATAGATCAAAAATGATGTGTGTAGTTTTCTTAATCAACGTTGTTGCGATTGCAACAAAAATAATTAATTTTTTTGTTTAGTTCTTTCCATTGTTTTTCATATTTAGTGCAAAAAATACATAATTTGATCCTTTGAAAGTTCTATTTAGTAATTTACATTTCCATATGCTTTTTCAAAATAAAAATGCATTATTTATAAGATTTTTACTCCTATCGACAACAAAAAAGCATTCGAAACAAATACGAAAATTTTAACGTATTTGATATTTGCTTTCGTATTAGATAATTGGACTTACGAAAGACTACTTTTTGTTTTCCGTACGGGGAAAAATATGTACTGTTCGAAAGAGAAATTTCCGAACGTTCCTAAATAAACGTTCGAAAATCGTACTAGATAATTCAATTTGTACGAATTCGTAAATTTTCCTATTCGAATTACATAATAACTCCCCTGGTAGTTTTCTGATTGGTTGTCCAATGCTGGCTCCGCCAGAGCCGTCCATTTATGAGTCGGCTATAAGTATATTAAATCGATACCTTAAAATAAAGGCATTTTCTCATTTCTGTCGACGATGGAAAGAATATTTGCATAATTTACACAAGCGTTATAAATGGAAATTTCCTCAACGAGATGTGTATATCTGTGGATTTTGTGGTAGCTATTCGTCATTAAAAATGACGACAAAATTAATAATTGGAAAAAGGTCAAAACCAAGAAGCCTGAACTAAGCGCCCATGCCCAAGTATTGGAAATTTGTTGCCTCTACGTCATGTAGTTTCGTTTTCGCCGACACTGCAAGTAAAGCTTTGTCTGGGAAATCGTCAAATACAACTTCGCGCAGTTATCTATTTGTGTTGTAGCATGAGCTACATAAATGACGAATTGGCAAAAAGCCTGAAACTTCCCGTTAGTGGATCTCTTTGTAGAGAATCTGTGACATCTATTTACGATCCCATAAAAAAATCTCGCTCACGGTGAAGGTAAAAAAATGCATGGTATAGAAACCCCATCGAAGACGTTTCGGATTCTGTAAAGGAAGTTTCCTGGGTTTGATTCGGGTCAGGTGGCACTTGTTATTGGGCCGAAAGTTAGCTCGGAAGTGATGACTGGAAGAAGTTTTACGAGCCCGGGTTCTTTCTTGGCTCAGTACACTGTTTGGCTGGGTTATATCCGGCCAATCACCAATCTAATTTTTTTCATACAGTTCATGGATCTGTCGAAAACCATCCCGCAAGGGTTCAGTTGTAAAAACCATTGCTATTTTTGTCAGTTGATGGATCTGTTGTAAAAACCATTACATGCAACGTATTTCAACTTATGGGTCTGTTGTAAAAACCATACTCGTCGTGATTTTTTATAAATACTTTATAATATATACCATTTTGAAATAAATTGTCTGATGCATATGTAATAATTGTATTTTGTGTATTGCAATTAACTATGTTATTGCAAGGTGGCCGACAATGTTTAACCCTTATCCTGCACTTCAAAAATAAAACACATGACATTAGTGGGTCAATTTTGCCCAATACAAAATATTCATATATTTATTACCTTTAATTATTTTTTTACATTCATTGCATGTAATATGTGCTTCGGAATAGTTTTTGCAAATAAATTGATTACAGTCGAACATTTTTTTGAATATTTCGTGGCTCTGAATCGATTTGGGTAAAATAAGAGTCCACTTTTAAAATATTGTACCTTTGAGTTGTTAGCTAAGTCGCTTTGAACGCTTTTGACGATTGCTTTTGTATGACTGCTTTGTAGTAGATTCGAACTATGATATATATTGTCTCGCTTAGCTTCACAACCAAATTTTTCAAATAAATGCGTCGCTTTTACTTCTTATTCCGATTCCAGTCCGGAATAGTCTTTACGTACGCATTGTACGCTGATATATACAAAATGTTGTATAATACTGCCTGTGGCCATCGATTGGTTCTTTTCCTACAGGTCTATGTTCTTATTAGGTAATGTAATATATCAACTGCGGATTTCGTCTCATTGTAAAAGTGAATAGTATCTGGCTGTTTAAAAGGGCAACCTCCACGAAATGTACCTAGTTGCCACTGTCATATATTTGAAAGGGTTGAACATTTTCCGTGTGTTATTGCCAATAGTTCAAAATATCTCTGATAAAGGGTCCGCCAGATAAGTTTTTTTTTGAAAATCCTATAAAAAAAGTACTGAATATTTTCACAAATTTCTTTTTTTATTTGAAAGTACAATCCTTCCGGTTAATAATGAAAAATAATTTCATTCAAATGGCTGCCTCGCGGCTGGCCATGCAGTAGCCTACTCCATCGTTCCAATTTTTAAGCACATTACCGATTGTGTGCAGCTGTATTTCACCAATGGCTTCACGAATATTGTCCTTTAAAGCGTCAATTGTCTCTGGCTTGTCGGCGTAACACTTATCTTTGACAGCACCCCACAAAAAATAGTCCAACGGTGTCAAATCGCAGCTCCGAGGTGGCCAAACGACATCAGCTCTGCGGCTGATAATGCGATCTTCAAAAACAGGGCGCAAAACATCGAGTGTAGCTTCGGCTGTGTGGCACGTAGCGCCGTCCTGTTGAAACCAAATATTGCCAATATCCTCCTCTTCAATTTTTGTGATGCCAGTTTCTTTCACTTTTTTCACGAGATAACGAACATACGGAGCTGACGGTGCTTCTCTTCTTCCAAAATCCGTACGCAATTTTCGCACACATTCTGCAACATTACCATGATTTCCAAAGTAATGTCGCAATATTTCCCAGTGTTGTTCAAGCGTATACACAACCATATTCGTTCAGCGGAAGGATAAAACTAATTATCTGTCAAATCAGACATGAGCTAAGTGTTACCATTCACGAAATAAGCACTAGTTGAAAAAAAAAACGTTAGATGGCGGGCCCTTTAGTAGTAAGTTCACCGCGGGCTCGTCTTTTGTCTTATCAAATCGCATCACTCGCGATATATTTTGATATATTCGCAAACACATTGTCGATTCGGATAATGGCCGGCCCTTCCGTCATCCCATAAAGACTCCAAGTCTTCACCATGACAATGATATTCACCAGTCAATAAGAGAAGTCCTAAATATGATTTGATTCCATGGTGATGTTGGCTAAATATTGTCTCCAACTATTTCCAAAAACTGATTGACGTAAAATTATTGATTGAATAATGTAAATGCCGAATCATATTCAATAAATCCAACATCAGAAACGAAATGTACATGTTTCATTATTCAATAGTTTGACATAGTAGGGACGATATATTCACTGCAAAGATACAGTCGCGAATGATCAAAAAATTTGTATACAAAATATAAAATAAAAATTCCAATACTCTCAAGCAGTTGCACTTGTAAAGAATAAATTTATCTTTTTTAGTGTTGTTGGTGTTTGTAATCCTTTTATAAGAACCACCACTATACATTTGCCCCATGTTCTGAAAAACGCATATCGCTTAAAATTGGCGTTTTCGATTTGAAAACGCCAAGCAGGTTTTCTGACAAACGAAAACGCTACAAATTTGGCGTTTTCAAACCGCTAGTGTATACTGAATCGATCTGGTCTATTTTATTTAATCTGTACCTTAAAGAGAAAATAAAATTATGTACAATTTAAATTTATGGCTCGATTATGGATGGCAACCGAACTTCAGTTGGGTTGCCAGTTGCCAAAAATCATATTACTGATGGCAACTGAAAGTTGTCAATTTCAGTTGCTTTTCTGGCAACCACAAATTTTCAGTTGCCGGCTGGCAACGCAACTGAAGTTCGGTTGCCATCGATAATCGAGCCATTAATACGTTTTCTTTTTATATGAAGAAAAACTTGTAACGTTTTTTAGTATTTCGTCAATAAAGTTTAATTTTTATTATTGAAAATAACTTGAACATTGTGTTTATCAGTCTATGTGTGTATGTATGTATATATGTATGTGGTTTCCTTTGCGGCACTATATAAACCGAACGCGCAGGCCGATTTTGATGATTCTTACGTCAATCGATTCGTCTCAATCCGGGGAGTGTTACAAAAGATATGACAGTAGTCAAAATTCACGCCATTTTGTTCATATGAAAAAAAGTCGGCAAACTGTATCAAAATGGGTATCAATCGACAGGTAATTGAAAATCATCTTTAGGCTTCTCTTATGATTTTTAATTTCGAATGACCCGTTAGGATCTTTAACGGTTTAAAGTTGGTCGCAACCAAAAAAAACCCGATTTCGTAGGTAAATAAAAAAAAAGATATCATTAAACAAAAACCGTATACGAAAACCAAAAAGATAACAAATAAAACTAAATAAAAATTGTTTTCTTTGTTTTTTTTACGCAGTCGGGTTTTTTGATTTTTTTAAATTTATGTCTTGTTTATCTTTCCATCTGCCTTTGCGCGCAAACATATTTGCTTTCACAAAAATGTACGGAAGTGAGTCCGGCCACCAAAACATTTGCAAATTATTCACTTTCGCACGGATGTGAACGTCATACAGACACTATCGTATGAACAGGCTGATTACAAAATTGCCAGAAGGCTGTTTTTTTTAAAGAGAAATACGTCGAAAAGATATGGAAAAGGAAATCGATACGGTTTAAGTTCAAACCGAACCGATCTGTATACATACCTTTTAAATAAATAAGAAAACTATAAACGTAGTATCTGAAGATTTTATTCATTTTATTTATCTTCAGGCTTGCTAAATACAAATGTCAAATTACATTTACCGCAATAATGGCGATCCTCGTGTGCAGCCATGAAAACACCTGCTCCACAATTTTCTCCGGGACACTCACGACGCAAGCGATGAATTTTACCATTTTCATCGACCTAAAAAATAGATATAAAAACAGTGAAATAGTAATAGATTTCTTTATGGTACTTCGCGTATTTACGTCGAAAGTTGAGCTGTTGAAAAAATGCCGTCGTATTTTGCTAAAGTTCTAATTAGGTACATATTTTATTTACATTGCAATTCGTATTTTACTTTTACCATACCAAGACTTCGCATTAATTTTCGATGTAAATACGACAAGGACAAGGGTTATTAAAATCATTACATAGCTATAAAATTTTTTTGAAGCCATATTATAATTTTTAAAAAATAAATATACCTTTAAGAAATTTATTATTTGACATATTTCATATTTTTATTTCAAATAAAATTTATTTGCTGGCGTTTAAGATTCCATATGCATTTCATTGGTGCTTTACCAAAACTTCAAACACACTTTTGAGCAGTTACAACCCCGTTATCTTATGAGAATTTACAAATAATGATTTTCAAAAAATAAGCATAGTGGGCTTTGAAACGTATACAAAGCAAATAATTTGTATTTGATATGAATCTATTTTATTTTTCTACTAACGATTTGGTAAAGCACCAATGAAATGCATATCGACAATGCTTAACCATCAGCAAATAAATTTCATTTAAAATAAATACATATATATTACAGCCATGGCCATACAAGTAAGACACTTCACACAAAAATATTTTATTCTTTCCTCGGTGCAATTAATAATGATTTATTTTTTTGCACAAATAAGTGTTAACTGATAAGCAGGCGCGGATCCAGCTTAAGCTTTTGGGAGGGGAACTTTTAAATGAAACGTACCATTTTGTAAAATTTCTTTAAGAACTCCATAGAAATGAGGTATATTTTATTAGTTTGAAGGGGGAAATATCCCCTTTTCCCCTTCCCTGGATCCGCGCCTGCTGATAAGTAAGTCTTCGATACCACAAAAAGTTTGTAATATTTTCATTTTCAAATTACATACTTGCAAATAAATTATGTATGTACATATTTTTGAACATTGTAAAAATTGGACATATTGATGCTGTTGTGCAAAAAGGGCCAATCTGCTGTGTAAAATGGTCTGAGATTTGCACTTTTTACGGAACACCGTCGATATAAATAGGACACTCATCATTATTTAATTACATAATAGCCATTAAAATTCAATATAAAAAGAAAGCACGGTGTCATGAGACACCGGGTTGGAACGTCGTTAATTAGTTATACTTAGGGGCTATTCACTTATTACGTAACGCAATTTTTGGAGTTTTTACACCCCCTCTTCGCCGAACGCTTTTTGTAAAATTTTCAGTATAATTATTTAATGCGTATCCTTAACCCCGTCCACCTAGAGCGTTACGTAATATGTGAATATCCCCTTATCTTAGAAATGGCCGCTTACACCCCCTAGTCGGCTTATTTTTAAAAAATATATAGCGTTTATGTCCTTCCAGGCTCAGATCTAATAATGTTTTAAATTTCATTAAAATTGGTAAAGCTTAGTCTGGACGATATGTTGAAACAGCATATTTATGGTAAAAAATTTGTTACCAGTGCCAACATATTGTGTAGACACAAACTTTTCAACATACGTATGTTTAACCACATATGGCGGCCATTTTTAAACGTTGTCAACAAACGTATGTTCACGATTTTAACATATCGTGTAGACACCATATTTTTACGTTTTAACAAATTTACTACGTATGCTGACAGATGTTATTTGTTGAAAAGCGCAATCAAGCTTTTCAGCATATAACAAATTTCATAGCATATAGAATTTATATTTCCGCTCACATATTATATGTTAACTATGTTGCCTAATTCGGAACTGGACATTGCAATTTCCGGGATGTTATCAATTTCTTGCGTATTTCTGCTATTTTCGCGACTTATGTGATTTTCTTATTCTTAACAGTTTAGGAATTTCTGCGGAACAAGTCAAGAATACCAACGCTGTTGAAAATTAAAATAAAAAAAATCATGAGGTAATAGCACTTTTTGGAAAAACATATTTGTTAATTTTTTCTGGTTCCGGAGTTACGGGGCTCAAAACTTTTATTTTGAACTGGCCATAACTCCTAAAATTCTGCGATATGTACATCATTTTAAAATGCTCTAAAATACCTTTTTACTGGTTTATATCCGTCAACCCATTTTATTATCCGTTAACCCATTCTGAACCAAATACTATTTTAAAAATTGTTAACCAGACTTTTCGGTACTTAAGCATGTATAGAATTTTGCATAGAACTTTCCAAGCTTTCATTTGATTTATTATTTAAATCTGCGGGGTTACTCTGTAATTCGAAACGAAAGAAATGCTTTCGCATTGCAGTTTTCCTTTCGCATCGCATTACAGAGTTACTCCCTGCCACTTTTGCGGAAGTTATGCAACTTTAAGTTAGTTTTTAGAAATAAAGTTTTTTTTAAGTAGTCTGCACAAGCCGGCCATTGGCCGTGTGCAAAGATATTACAATTTAAGTTTAGCTACCGCACACCAAAAAATACAATACCGTATCCGATAGAAAAATGAAAAATATATATATAAAAATTGGCAGTGACTGAACCAGTTCCAGTAGAAAATTGTGATTATATGGTATACTTATTTTCATTGGGCCTGGTTGTGTAAGGCATTGGCGTAAACGCCTATGTCGTTTTTTGTAATATATTAAAGTAACACACAAGCCGTGTTCTTTAACCTACTACAAAAAACGACTTAGGCGTTTACGCCGATGCCTTACACAATCAGGCCCATTATGTATGTCAAATAGTGGCTTCGCTGGGGAAAGATTTTTTGCCTAGCACAAAAAACCTGTTATAAATTTTTGAATCTGCTAAACTAAACAGCACTTTTCATATACATATCAATGCACACATTGAGATTGCCTCGAAAAAATATATTTTTGAAAAATCATTTTTGAAGTTGCATAACTTCCGTATTTCATTAGTTATAGCTTTCACGAATACACCAAATAAAAGCTTTGAAAGTTCTCTATAAAATTTACATGGTAAAGTGCCGTTATACGGGTAAGTTTTTGAGATAACGGCGTTTTTACGTAAAAAGTCTGATTATTTTATTTTTAATTGCATTTGGTTCACAATGGGTTAATGGATTTAAAAAATGTATATACCAGTAGAAAGGTATTTTAGCGCACTTTAAAATGGTATACATCGTTTATCCGTGCAGAATTGTAGGAGTTATGGCCAGCTCAAAAAAGTTTTGAGCCCCGTAACTCCGGAACCAAAAGAGAGCGCCGAAAGAAAATTTTGTCTAAAATGGCTATTACCTCATGATTATTTTTATTTTCATCAGCATTGGTATTCTTGACTTAAGTCATTTCTGCAACACATTTTAGCAAGTTTCCGTGTATTTTCTAACTTTTTGCGTTCTTCAGAACAATGCTAGTGATATGCACATCCTTTGTTGGCATTATATTTTATTTTTAAAAATTAATTTCGCACTAAAAGTATTAATTTTGCACTAAAAGCGATAATTGATAAAAAATAAGTAATAAAGAGTATTGTAAAATTTATTTGAAGTTTATAAACAAATGTTTGCACGACTCTGCATATATATCATCATACGGAATTCAACATATCATGTAGACGCAAAAATTGTATGCTAACTGATATGTTGCCATATCATTAGCTGTTATATGTTGACTTCAAAAAATTTGGTACTTTCAGCATACCGTGTAGACGCTTAGCATATTAAATATGCTGACAGGCGCATTTGTTGTTATTTTAAAGCACATGAGTGTTAGCATGCATTTGCTGATTCAACATACCGTCTAGACTAAGCTCTTGATAGTTTCAGAGGCAGAAATTGCCGTTTTGTTTTATTGCATTCAGTGTTGCCAGGAGCTGGAGGAAAAAAGAAGCTAAATCGGTATTTTTAAAAGGCTAAATTGCAAATAAAAAAAAAAAAAAAAAAGCTAAAAAAGGCTAAATATTTTAAATTGAAAACTTACAGCCTCACCCGCGATATCGACCGCTATCGCTCGCTTGAATCTTCAACGACAAACAATTGCAAAATGGGCAATATGAGTATCATGTGAAAGCTTATTAGAATTTTTATGAAAAACATAAATATATATATATATATATATATATATATATATATATATATATATATATATATATATATATATATATATATATATATATATATATATATATATATATATATATATATATATATATATATATATATATATATATATATATATATATATATATATATATATATATATATATTATATATATATATATATATATATATATATATATATTATATATATATATATATATATATATATATATATATATATATATATATATATATATATATATATATATATATATATATATATATATATATATA
>OY101449.1:63055953-63188340 GCA_956483635.1 Panzeria rudis
CTTTACCGTAGCTACAACTTTGCCAAATATTGTTAATAAAAAATTACGAGTCCCTGTTAGTTATTCTGGAAAAAGTGAAAAAAAAAATTTTTTCCTTAATTTTTCAAAAAAACAATGTTTTGACATAAAATGGTAATAAAATCTGCTTAGCGAACTCTTAGCTACATTATTCCCATATATAGTTAAGCGGATCACCAAGTTTGAATTTTCTGTTGGCCAAAAGTTGATGACACCTTTTTTTGAGGGCCCGCTGATTTTCCAAAACTTAGGAGGTCCATAAAACGAAATTGATCACCAAATCGAATCTATACTGAAGCAAAGAAAATGTAGCTGTTTAAAATATACTCGCAATTTTTTATACTGGGTTAATATCAATTTTAAATATTAATAATCTCTTACGCTGTAATTTTGTATAATAAAAAAATTGCACTTGAGTTTTGTTAATCTATACTTGAACTCTATTTCAATTAGGGATGTAACGAATACCGATACCGATATATCGGCGATACTTCAGATTTTCCGATACATCGGTATCGGCGATATTTTACTGTCGATACGACGATACTTTAAAAATTTTTTTCAGAGTTTTTTTTTTAACAAATATTTTATTTTTGTTCAATTTTGCCATGAATTAAATTCACTTCGTTATTTTTTAAATCGTATTAATATCAATTTTAAAAATTAATAGTATTTTATGCTGTTATTTTGTAAAAAAATTATTTTTTGTTCATTTTACCATGAATTGAAATTCAAGTCGTTGTTTTTTAAATCTTAATCCAGCAAAAAAAGACACTCCCAAGAAGTTATGAAAATGTAGAATTCGCGATCCGAAAGTATTGCAAATTTGGATAATTTCTAATTAGTTTTACATATCCTTGCCATTGCAAGAAGTTCTGTTTTTCGATTACCAATCACCGAATTGGAAGCGATGCTAGGACAAATTTCTTTTTCGGTGTTCTATAATGGTTTTTCCTCAAGGAAAAAGGATAAAAAATTACCCATTTTTACAATTTTTTTTATGCGAATTTAAACTCAAAACTTTATTTTCATGGAAATTCAAGTAGAACAAATATAAACTTTTAGAAGACTTTTAATAATTAAGCTATTAAGTTATTTAGAAGAATATTAGTTGGCGAGTATTTTTTAAAATTACAAAGGAATTAAAAATTTTTTCTTGCTTTTCTACTAATTATCTGCATATTTTTAATATAGATTTTTTGAAGCAAAGAAAATGTAGCTCCTTAAAAATTACTTCCAATTTTTTATACTGGGTTAAAATCAATTTTAAATATTCTCTCTTACAATGTAATTTTGTATAATAAAAAAATTGCACTTGAGTTTTGTTGATCTAAACTTGAACTCAATTTCAATATTCGTATCGGTATCGGTATCGGCGATATTTATTTTTAAATATCGGTATCGGATCGGCAAAACGGCGTATCGTTACATCCCTAATTTCAATGTTCGCATCGGTATCGGAATCGGTATCGGCGATATTTATTTTTAAGTATCGGTATCGGATCGGCAAAACGGTGTATCGTTACATCCCTGATTAAAATACGGTCTCTCGTATATTTGAAATTTGCAGCTTTTACGAAATTAAAAAAAATATATTTTGAATACAAAATTATTTATATATAATCAAATCATCAAAAAATATAGGCTAGATTTATGCCCCTGTTGCCGTTCTCAACTCAACTCAGTTTGCTTGTGAGATTCGAACCAACTTTCACGTTAAGTTTTTTTTAGTATTTTGAAGCACTACAGTTTTTTTAAGTTATTATGGCGTTACATACTTAAAGGGCCTGATTGTGCAAGGAGTTTTTTGTAGTAGATTACAGAAAACAGGTTTGTGTGTTACTTTAATCTTTTACAAAAAAAACGCCAACGCCTTACACAATCAGACCAAATACATCAACTTTGACAGAAAAGCAGACAATTCGTGTTAAATTTTAAGGAAATAAAATACTCCCAGACAACCGAGCTGAGTGAGTCGAGAACGACAATAGGCAGTTAAGATCGGCGACGTTACATTATTTAAAAACATATATTTTTCAATGGCGTGAGAAAAGAAAAATTTTTAAATATATTTTTTATATAATGCACAATATCTTTGAAGCTAGAGATATTAGAACTATAATAAAACTATTTTCGTAATCAGCGGACGAGAATACATCATAAGGATCGGTTATTTTAATTTAAAAAAATTTTTACTAAACCAAAAACACAATTTTTAGCATCCTTGCAATAACAGTAAGATATCCTTATACAGTGGACGTCCAATAGTACGAATTATATAATGTCAGGCCTTTTCGTAATGTTGGAAAATTCGTATTATTGGACTACAGATTTTCCTCCTTTTATATAAAAAATTAGCTTCTTTTTGAATTTTTTTTACTTTAACGCAGAAAAAAAACAAGTAAAGAACATCAAAGCAAAACTAAAATTTCATTTATATATATAAAAACGTACATGTTCTTTCAAAAAATTCATTTATTCGTATTATCGAATAGCAAAAAACTCTTTTTATTCGTACTATAGAACAGCCAATGCAAAAAATTAGCCTTTTGTACCTTTCGCACTATTGGAAATTCGTGGAAACGGAAGTACGTACTATTGGACGTCCACTGTATACTAATCAATGTGATTCTACCTAAATGAAAGAGAATTTTGTTCTGAAACCGCATATCGCTTAAAATTGGGGCTTTCCATTTGAGAACGCCAAGCAGGTGTTCTGACAAACGAAAACAATAGAAATTTGCCGTTTCTAAACCGCTAAGGTATACTGAAGCGATCTGGGCCCGTTTCTCAAAACTACAAGTTACAAATCTACAAGTAGAATATGTACACACAAACCAACAATACAATTTGTAAGTGTTGTGTGTATTTACTTTTTTCTTGTGTGTATTTTACTTGTAGATTTGTAACTTGTAGTTTTCAGAAACGAGCCCCTTCCACATTTTTTTAGTATTTGAAAACACAACAATTTTAGTTGAAGTTATTATGGCGTTACAAACTTAAAATATCAGAAAAGCAGAGAAATTCGTGTGAAATTTTAATGAAATTAAATACCCTCAGACGACCAAACTGATTTGAGTTGAGAACGACAATAGGAGGTTATCTGCACCTTAAAAAGAATATAAAATTATGCACAATTTAAATTTAATACGTTTTCTTTTTATTTGAAGAACAACTTGTAACGTTTTTTTCATGACTTTAATTAAACAGGCAAATTAAAAATTTTCTTTGAGTTTGTCAATTGTCTACTTATGAACTAAGCATTTTAATCATAAAATTTATTTGTTTGTTTATGTTTTGTTCTAATAAAATAATCAGCCTTAAGGCAGAATTAGTCTTTACTTTACGTTCTGTTACGAATCAGCTGATTGGTTTTTGTTCATGAAAGCCTGTACAAGTCGTTAGTTTTTCTGTTCTGTTCCGTTCTGTTGCGGACGAACCTGTTGAAAACAGAAAGAAAAGCTTTTTCTCTTAAAAAAATAGCCGTAGCATAAGATTTATTGGTCATTATTATAAAGAATATGCAGATTGATCTATAAAATAATTTTTGTAGCAGTTTATTTGTTAATTAAGCCTATAAGACGCTTTATATTGTAAAATAATAATTTATACAAAAAGCTTTTGTTGTTTTGGTTGTCGACGGAGTGGCCGCTTTCTTATTTTTTACCACAGTTGGTTTATTTTTGCCCCGATAATAAATGCAACTTTTTAAATTTATTTAAATGTTAAGACTGTAAGTCTGTGTCGTTTTCTCATAATATCTTATGTTTAAAAATTGTGTTTGGAGATATTATCGATTTACTGTAATATCTGTTGTTATTGTTATAGAAATGTAAAAAATAAATCGTGAACACTTTTCGAAAATTGGAGTATGTATTTGAAAACGAATTGGACCCAACTGAGGATCGTAAGAAGGTGAACCAGAATATGCCGTTAATTCTATTTCGACGTATATAGCCTTAAGATAGTATGATAAATCGACGCAGATATGCAACAGGTAAGCAAAATATTGCAACACTAACAAAAATGCTACCATATCTGCGGCAGCACTGCCAATTGTTCGCTTGCAAAAACTTTTGACGAATAAAACTATTACCAAATGCTAGTTGCAGAACGCAGGACTTTGATTATTGCACAATTACTGAATTTACGAATGGACCCTACATTTTCATCATGCAATTTAGATATATCGCCACCTTAGTATTGGTTTAGCCCATATGCCAAAAAGTCGGAATGGAGAAAAACAACAAAGAACATACATAAAGTTTTCTCAAAATATATCCGATAAAATTTTTTGTATTCTCACCACTGCTTCCGTCATATGTTTGGAAGAAAAATTTACATTTTTGTGAAGTTTCATCAATCCGATTAGAAATTAACATCTTTTTACTGAAAGTAAAATATCTTGTTTTGTGCTCCAGTAACCACTTTTTTATTTTACAGTAGTTTTCCGGTTTAACGAACCAGTACTTTGTCAGGCCCGTTCGTTAAACTTAAAAGTACTTTATACGCAGTACTTATGTAGAATAACCAGTTTATGGATAAATAAATAACTAGAATTGTATTTTTTATTGTAAAATAGCGGTACTTTGTTCTACTCGCTTTGTGTTTAGTTATTTGTATAATAAATTTCTTAAAATAAGTTTTTTAATTAATATTATGAATCTTATTTGTTCGTTAAACTGAGCACAAAAAAATATTTTTGTTCGTTATATAAGATAATCAATGGAGCGAATTGATATTGAACTGTTCGTTAAAAGCGATGATCGCAGAATCGAATGTTCGTTAAACCGGAAAACTACTGTATTTGTAAAAAGTAGCTTTTGTTGCTCCATATGTATACTAACTGCTGTGTATTGAGTAACTTGTTATTGAGATGAAATTTTCTACTTTTTATTGAAAATAAGAGAATAAATGTTATTAGAAAAGATATTTACATGGAATAAAAAGTTAATATTCATGAAACTTGATATCTTATTTGATTTCTGATTTTTATTTTTTTATTTAAAAAATAATTATTTTTTTTTTACAAAAAATTTATCAAAAATGATGATATCGAGCATAATGAATGCTTGATATCTCAGAAACCAGGAACAATTTCGCGAAACAGTTTTTGGATTCTGAAAGAGGGCATTCAAAATATATATACCCCATACTTAACTCAATTTTTTTTTAATGGTCGGCGGGCCATAACAATACTAAGATGTCGCGATATATTGGGAAAAATTGCTGAAGTTTAACAGCCACATGCATAAAAAAATTTAGGTTTAAGACTCACAATTGTTATTGAACAGTTTCACGCTAAAAAGTGTTTAATATAAAATTGCATTCATTAACACTACAACAGACATGGTGTGTTTTAAGGAATTTTAGGTTTCGATACTGGCAACGCCACCATGTTTTGTAGTTAGTGTTGCAATAAAAAGAATACGATTTCATTCGGATATTGAAATAAATGAATAGCTTTTTATTGTTTTAGTGAAGTTAAGTTTTTTTGAACTCTATAATGTGTCGTTCATTGTAACAGTGAATTATCTCCTTGTAATTAAGGCCCCGATTACCGTTCACAACACTAATTATTTTAATGTTGTATTTTGTAAACAGCGATTACAATTTACAACACTTATCGGCAGTGTTGTACTTTTAGCTGTCTATGTTTATTTAGTGTGATTATCGTTTACAACATGTATATTTATTTGTTGTCAAAACTGTCAAAAACTTACAACTGCTCATTAACTGTTGTTAAAAGCAGGCTTTTCGGACGGATAAACAGTTTATCATTATTACAAAATTTACTTTAACCTACCAGGTAGGATGCACCTGACTAACTTATCGCTCATTTTCATTTAAAGTAAAGTTTTAATAAAGGTAAGCCGTTTATTTCTCCAACAAAATCCTGCCTTTAACTATTGGCAAGTTGTAATAATGGCCCTTAAACGCTTATAGCGAAGACTTCAAGCTTTAATTTAAAGTATATGATGTATGCATGTGTGCTAAATTTGCAAAGATATTTGCAGTTAAAATTGATATTTCGATGATATGAATTTATTGAAGGTTTATAGTAGGTGCATACCATCTTTAAACCTATTTTTAAATTTTCATGTAATATACATTTATGATATTTTGCTTAAAAGTAGTTTATTACCCTGTTTTAAATATTTATAAATATGGCTGTAAGTTTTTATTTTGATTTCGCAATATTTTCAATTTGTAATTATACCTCATTTTCATAGAGCAAATTTATGCAAACATGTTCTAATATTCTCCATTAACTCTAGAGTTACGATGTCTAAGAGTTTTATTTACAATTGGGCATTTTTTACAATTTGCCATCAATATAAATATGAATATAATTTTTTAACCGATTTAACCACATTTAGTTACATATTTATTTTTAATGTATTTTTACTTGAATTTAAATATGAAAATACCTTTATTGAATTTATTATTCCAGATATTCTCCCAATTTTATTTGATATATAGATTTAGACTTTCATTGGTGCGAAATCGTCAGTAGACTTCTACCATACTTTTGAAAAGTTTCAGACCTCATAAAATAAGAGGTTTGAAAATTTTCAAAAGTATGGCTGATTCTACTGACGATTTGGTAAACCACAAAAGGAAATTCGTATATACATTGCTTAAGCCTCAACAAATATATCTTTATTTCAAATGAAAAGCTTTATTTAATATAAATTACTTAAGAGTATTTCATGTGCTAATTCGATGCATATGAATAATATTTCTTTTGAAATACGTACAAAAAAAAAATAGCAAAACCAGCAAACGTTGAATATTCACACATAAACAAATTAAGATTTTAGTATTTATATGGCAAACTATTGCAACTCAACGGTTTTGTTAATATACATAAATAATTAATTTTTAAAAATAAAAGCATTGTTCCCCTTTTGAAAAAAGTCATTATCAATAGGTTACAAAAATTATTAATCGTGGCAATACTGGTTGTCATATATGTTTTTTCAGAAAGACTAACTACAAAAATTTAGCTACAGAACGGAACCGCAAAAGAAAGTAAATACTAATGAGGCCTTTATCGTAAACAAAATTTCACATGAAAATTTCCGAACTTGTGAACAGTTGGTATCATGAGTAAAATATGTTTTGAAAGTTTCCGAATGTTTACATTTTTAAAGCCCAAAAAAATAGTTTTGGAAATAATATGAAAATATTTTTTTAATTTTCATTATTATTGAAAAGAAAACATAATTGGGTCTATTACACTGGTTCACCAAAAAATGCACCTCAAAAATTAGATGTTTTTTAAGTTAAATTGGGGCTGCTGAACACGAATATGGCATTAATTTATTTTTCTTAAGAACCGTTTTCGAGTACTGGGGGGTACTCTGTAATAAGATTCGAAAGGGAAACTGTTCGAATTTGTAAGTTATTTACATGAAATTCGAAAGCATTTTCTTTCGTTTCGAATTACAGAGTAGTACTATATTCACACTGCTGTACTTTTACGTGTTTCGGAAAATATTTTAGGAAACTAAAAAAAGTTGTTCAGACTACAATTTTATAAACTTTCTGTTTACAGCATTACGAATTCATAAAAGGTGGTAGCAAGCCGGCAGCTAAACATTTTTTTCGCGTTCTAAATATTAATAATTTTGCAAACTTATTAACTAGCATTTTACATGTGTATGTACATTTTTCCATTTGAATTGAACCAAAAACTAGGGTTTTAATTAGGGATGTAACGAATACCGATACCGATATATCGGCGATACTTCAGATTTTCCGATACATCGGTATCGACGATATTTTACTGTCGATACACCGATACTTTTAAAAAAATTTTCAGTTATTTTAAGAAATAATTTATTTTTGTTCGATTTTACGAATTAAATTCACTTCGTTATTTTTTAAATCTTATTAATATCAATTTTAAAAATTAATAATATTTTATGCTGTTATTTTGTAAAAAAATATTTATTTTTTGTTAATTTCACCATGAATTCAAATTCAAGTCGTTGTTTTTTAAACCTTATTCCAGCAAAATAAAAATATACTCCAAAGAAGTCATGAAAATGTAGAATTCGCGATCTGAAAGTATTGCAAATTTGGATAATTTCTAATTAGTTTTACATATCCTTGCCATTGCAAGAAGTTCTGTTTTTCGATTACCAATCACCGAATTGGAAGCGATGCTAGGACAAATTTCTTTTTCGGTATTCTATAATGATTTTTCCTCAAGGAAAAAGGATACAAAATCACCCATTTTCACAATTTTTTATGCGAATTTAAACTCAGAACTGTATTTTCATGTAAATTTAAGTGAACAAATATAAACTTAGAAGTCTTTTAATAATTAAGCTATTACGCTATTTAGAAGAATATTAGTTGATAAATGTTCTTTAAAAAATCGATTTTTTAAAAAGCATGGCGGGTATTTTTTACAATTATAAAGGAATTAAAATTTTTTACTTGCTTTTGTACTAATTATCTGCATATTTTTAATATAGATTTTTTGGAAGCAAAGAAAATGTAGCTCCTTAAAAATTACTTCCAATGTTTTATCAATTTTAAATATTCTCTCTTATAATGTAGTTTTGTATAATAAAAAAATTGCGCTTCAGTTTTGTTAATCTAAACTTGAACTTAATTTCAATATTCGTATCGGTATCGGAATCGGTATCGGCGATATTTATTTTTAAATATCGGTATCGGATCGGCAAAACGGCGTATCGTTACATCCCTAGTTTTAATACATATCAGCCAACAAAAATCATAATTTTCATAATACGCGGTTTGTTGCTATAGAAATGCTACAACCTCTTATAATTTCGACTTTGTTTTCATATTTTGCCGCCATTACAAACCGTGTTCAATAACCACTAAAATTAAAAAATCAACTGAACATACATCAAGAATTACTTGGAACCCTGCCTTTTACTGGTTTTTGAACGAGTTTAATTTTGAAACACGTACATTTTTTGACAATTGATTATATAGGAAAACATCTAAAAATTAACTTGTTTAGATCGTAAACACATAAAATTGACGAAAACACGGTAGTGTGAATTGCCTATAACCCCCCTTTTTAATTGAATTGAGCAAGTTTGGCATTGTTGCATAGCTATGTTTTTCCTCTTTCAGCCCATATTCAAAATGTGTTGATCGGATAAAAATTCAATGAGTTACAAAGTCTTTAGATTTGAAAAAACTTTATTTTTTCCACGTTTTTTTTTTAATTTACTATTTTAAGTCGCTCCAATAAGAGAAAATAAATTTTTTTAAATTTATTTTAGACACTCATCTTAAAGAAAATTTTGACCCAAATACAGCAAGCGTAAAATTAGTTACATTGGACAAAATATGAGAAAGTTACATCATATTTAGTGAACACATGATGGATCCAACTGGGTCTCCGAGTGGATGTGCAGCATAGCACTACCCTTCACAACCTAGTGAACGCATCAAAATTTTAATTTTCATTCGTTGGTCCTCAGGTTAGTGCGAGTTTTTGCTTCCATTCCATTACTTTTACTCGTTTGAAAAAGAAAGGTTGACATATCGCATATCAAAGTTACCAAAATTATGTGTATTTTCAATACTGTATTCAGATTTTTATAATTTAAAATTTTATGAAAGACTTACGGCAAAACAAGTGGAAAAATGGTGCTATGTGGTGTTTTGTGCATATTAAATTTTGTTCTTAATGCTTATAAAATCATTCATTATTATATTTTTCAATGAAATTTTGCAGTTATATATGAATTTATGTGAAAACTATAATTTGTTTCTGACAATCATTAGAATTCCTAAGACAGTTCCAATAAATCTAAAAAATAGGTAGATTCCAAAAGGGTGCATGCCCACCAAAAATTGTTGTTTTTCTAAAATCATGTCTGTGAAGATACCTTTTAGACATGTATGTATATAATAATTATTTGATCCTTGAGAAAAAATTTTATGGAGAAAACAATTATAGTGCTATTTTGGGTAAAAATTTTTATAAATTAAACTTTTCAATTTTCAAATTAAAGATTGTATATTTTCCAACTCTGATAGAATATTTCCCATCAGTTATTTTTAACTATGCAAAATTTTGTCATGTAACTAACAAAGAAACAATAGTGACAATCGGTTGTTATTTGGATCCGATATCTTAAAAATACTGGACCAAGGATTTGAAAAATTTTGAAATTTTAATATTAAAATGAGTATACACCTCACTAACTATACAAGATATTTGTTTAACCAAAGACGTTTTTAGAACTTTACAAGGTATATAAGGAAAAAAAAATTTTTTGGAACCGAGTGAGAAACAGAGAAATGACAAGCATTGAACAATTTTACATGACCGAAGTGCACTACTTTGCATTTCATACCTCTGAACCTGAGAAATATGGGAAGCTCATCTTCCTAAATTAAATAAGAACACTCCTCTGATATCTCCATGTAAAATTTTATACTCATCGGACTAAATAGTTAGAAATGGTTGATATATTTCCAAAATATTTAATTCTATATATATAAAATGGAATATTTACCTATTTTTGACACTAAATATATACGTCATTTCTACTATAGTGACTTTTTTTGTTAACGCCCGCGTTTCATCGATGATATACACAATAAAGAAATTTTCTCAACGGTATTGAATCTATCGTGGATTGAAAATTACTTTTTTTGCATATTTTGAAACAATTTAAAAAATTTATTTTAAAAAACAAATATTCAATTTCAGTGCAAAATTGCAGAAGAAAATTCGGTTGCGAAAAATCGATTTATTATAACATAAAATAGAAGATTTTCGATTGGAATCGAAATTGGTTTTCCATTCCCTACCTTATGATATTTATCTTGGCAAGAAACAGTTGAATACTTTATGTTACTATGTAAATCTTTTGGTTGCGCTTTATAAAACTGAGTAAAATTTTCATTCAATTTGAAGATATGGGACGGGAAAAAACAGTTTCATGGCTGTGACATATTTTAAATTTGGAAAATACTATTTCGATTAACTTCCTTATTTATAGAGAATAGAAGGTTTCGGTATTCGACCAAAAAGTTGGCCTAAACCGAATATCAGCCGAAACCACAATTTTGGCCGAATACGAAACCGAATATTCGGTCGGACTCTACAAACTACTTAAAATTTGATGATTCGTATAGATAATTAAACATGCATTTGCATAAAAGTCCGAGCCTGGTAACCAGTCTTATAATAAATAATACTACATGTTCTGTAAATTCGAGTTGAAAACGCTCGATTTAGAGAAATTCAGGCATGTTCTGAAAATCAGATGGCTTTAAATCACGTGATATTAAAATCACTAAGGATCCTGCAGACGTTTTTAAAGTCATATAATATAATTTTCGTTCAGAAATGATATTTAATACTCTATACAGTGGAAAAATAGAAAAAAGAAGTGAAAAAATATCTGCATGGCCATTATTGATTTTAAAATCACATGTGATTTTCAGAGCATGCATGATTAACAGCAAAATATTTTCAGCCCTTTTTGCAGTTTCATATTTTTTAGAGCTTAAAATATATCTGAAATTAATATGCATATACGATTTAAAATAGATCAATGAGAGAATTATTTATTTTTGGAAAATGAGAAATTTATTCGTATGCTGCTTACAGAACAGGGCCGAATGTTTCACAAGGAAATTTCCGAACGTGTTAACAGTTGGTACTAGTCACGTGCACAGATACATCTATTTATATCAGTTTCAGTGTCAATTCTTAAGAGTGCATAATGATAAGAATGTAGTGTTTCTGTTATTAGGTGGTATTGTTATTGGTTGAAGTATTGTAGATATGAGTGGATACAGAGAGACTGAGAGAAACCCATTTGTTTTCCTGTTTCGCCCAAACAGATATTAACAGATACTGATGTCGTACAATAAGTACTTATGGTATACACAGGCAAATTTGTCATGCAAAACGAAGTTTGTTCGCAATTGGTCGGCTATTTAAAACGAACATCAAAATATACAACAAAAACAGCAATAACAAAGCACATCACTATGCTGTACCTATTAACATGCATTAACTCTTATTGTAAGCTAGCAATGAATTTGCACGTGAAATGTATGTGATTGTGTTTTATATGTATGAAACATACGCACACACATTATCTGTTGTACTAACAATTATTGTAAAATATCTACGCGTAGAATGTGTGCGTGGAATAAAATCAATCTGTTATATCTGTTTTAGCAATACTTTGTGGTATAGTGGTGCACGTCTTTAGTTGGTACCATGAATAAAGTGTGTTTTGGAATTTGTCGCAACAATTTTTTTGCGTTCAAAAAACCACATGTTTTTAAAACCAGCTATGTTATTTTACTCAGGAAGAATTCATGGTACGAAATTAAAATCCATGTGAACAAAAAATTGTATTCTTAAGTTTTCACATGTTAAATTCATGATGTCTGAATATCAATATCTGAATATCATAATAGGGGCATTAATACTTAATCAGGTATGTGATGGAAAACGATCGTTTTTAAACGATTTCAAAATTACTGTTTTGAAAAGGTGTGATGAATTCCGACCGATTTTTACTATTTGAGCTAATCTCAAAAAAGATTAAAGGAACTTTTAAAAACAAATTTTAAAGCTATTCACAAAACCACTATAACAAACACATCACACCTTTTATCGTTTTCAAATCGTTATCACATACCTGAATATTCACTTTACAACAGCTTCAAACGAAAACGTTAGGCCTATCCTTGAAACCTTTCTAGCTCAAGAATAGCAAGACTCAAGAATTCCACCTGAAGGCGATCACTAGGATTTGGTAATATGAGATGCTTTAAAATGTACCTTGTAATATTTTAAAACTGCAAGCTTGACCTTCTTCCTCTTATGTTTCATTTTTTTTGGAGTTGAGTAATTCTTCTTCTTGCGCTTTTTAGCACCACCGCGAAGGCGCAACACCAAGTGCAATGTTGATTCTTTTTGAATATTGTAGTCAGAGAGTGTGCGACCATCTTCCAGTTGTTTTCCAGCAAAAATCAGACGTTGTTGATCTGGTGGAATTCCCTCTTTGTCCTGAATCTTGGCTTTGACATTCTCAATAGTGTCCGAGGGTTCGACCTCTAAAGTGATGGTCTTACCCGTTAGGGTTTTGACAAATATCTGCATTTTCTAGCGTTACCTAAAAAAAATATACATATAATTTAGCCGTATATACACGATTATTTCTACTTTGTCTTTATAAAAAAAATCTAAAAATAAACATGTATCTTTTGTCCGGTTTATTTTATTATAAATCATGAATAATACGCTTAACGATATACAATCAAAATTTACACCAATAACACCGCATTGATAACCCCATCATTTTCTGGATTGTTGGTTACTTGTGCGTATTTACCCCACACAACTTTTCCTGTTTGTGTCACTAAACCCAATTCCGATATGTTTACTTCAATCACTGTACCTTTAGTTATTACACCCAGTGATGTAAACATGGGAGAACTTGGATTTTTCTTCACCCCAATGACGGGTAAGTGAAATGTTGCCTTCAATTCAGGATGTGTGACATGTGCCTTTTTCATTCGCAGAGCCATTGGTCTTATAAAACGTTCAAATTTGGGTGGTTTTCGCGTAAAATTTTCGCCAACAAATGTAACTTTGGTTACCATTCTTTTCCACGCCTTACGCTTAGTTTTACCAGTTTTAAGAACTTTGAATACTTCAGCGTCTGACTGTGCACGAACTTTCGGAATTGGAACGTCCCATTTACCTGCTTTCTCTTTCCGTTTCTGTTTAATCATGTTTGACAAAACCTTTGCACTTGATTGAATTCCTCTATCCAATAAGTAGTGTGGTAAGGCACCATCCTCCACTTTTTCCACTTGTTTCTTCACTTTTTTCTCCTCATGGGCCTGAATATTTTTCTTCATTTGAATTTTTTCATTTCTTCTTTCTTTGTTAAAAAGTTTAGCTTTTATTCCACGAAGTTTCTGTGCCTTCCTAGCACGTTCTTTCGGGAGGCGAGCTTCCCTTTTACGTCTTCTTTCCTCATAATCAAGCCGTCTACCATACAGCTTGCGATGCCGTTCCATATATTCATTTTGCGGCATTTTTTATTCTGAATAAACCTAAAACAAGAAATTTTACGTTACCCTCCTAGCAGCAGAATATAGGTTTGCTTTTTAACTTGGCAACCACACACAATCATATGAAACATACTAACATTCTGCTATGGATTATCTTACCAAAACTTAATGTTATTTTATACTTATTTTCCTTTTTCAAACATGCCTATAAAACTAAAAAATAAAAACAAAAGAGACCAACCTTCACTATCTCGCAACACGATGTAAAAAGGAAGATACTTAAGTTGGCTGCAGATTACTACAAAAATTTCTCAAGTTAGTGCTGCCAAGTTTAGATTAATTGCTTAACCACAGCGAAGGTGTATCTAACAGGTGGGATCACTAGGTCAGCTGAATCGTCAGATTAAACGTCAAACTTAGTAGTGCTGATGAAATGCTCATACTGTACGTTACGTGAGTGAAGAAAACAAGTTTTGATAATGCAGAAAATTGGTAAGTTTTTTTAGGATAATGCAGAGCATTAGTCTTATTTCAGCAAGTTTTTCATAGCCGTGAAGAAAACAAGTTTGATAATGCCGGAAGCAGCAAGTTTTTCAATACGTGTGATTTCTAAGAATGTATGTGTGTATGATAATGCAAGATCTTTCTTGATTTTAGCAAGTTTTCCATATATGTGAGCACGTATGAATGTATGTGTAGCACGTGCTTACTATATAATTAGGTCAAATTTTAGTTGTCAGCCTATAACTCCTAAACTAGATTGCGTGCCACCATGACACTACCCTCAATCGATAGGTATTAAAAATACACATTGTTTGCCACGGTTGTCAATCTTGGCGAGACTTGCTGAAAAAAGTTAAAGCGCCGCGAAGTTTGAAAGAGCGCAAAATATGTAACATCAGTTGTCAGCCTATAACTCATAAATTAGATTGCGTGCCACCATGGCACTACCCTCAATCGATAGGTATTAAAAATACACATTGTTTGCTACGATTGTCAATCTTGAGGAGACTTGCTGAAAAAAGTTAAAGCGCCGCGAAGTTTGAAAATTGCAAAATATGTAACATCAGTTGTCAGCCTATAACTTCTAAACTAGATTGCGTGCCACCATGGCACTACCCTCAATCGATAGGTATTAAAAATATACATTGTTTGCCATGGTTGTCAATCTTGGCTAGACTTGCTGAAAAAAGTTATAGCGCCGCGAAGTTTGAAAAAGCGCAAAATATGTAACATCAGTTGTCAGCCTATAACTCCTAAACTAGATTGCGTGCCACCATGGCACTACCCTCAATCGATAGGTATTAAAAATACACATTGTTTGCTATGGTTTCTAAGAATGAATGTGTGTATGATAATGCAGTATCTTTCTTGATTTTAGCAAGTTTTCCATATATGTGAGCACGGATGAATGTATGTGTAGCACGTGCTTACTATATAATTAGGTCAAATTTTAATTGTCAGCCTATAACTCCTAAACTAGATTGCGTGCCACCATGACACTACCCTCAATCGATAGGTATTAAAAATACACATTGTTTGCCACGGTTGTCAATCTTGGCGAGACTTGCCGAAAAAAGTTATAGCGCCGCGAATTTTGAAAAAGCGCAAAATATGTAACTTCAGTTGTCAGCCTATAACTCCTAAGCTAGAAGGCGTGCCACCATGTCACTACCCTTAATCGATAGGTATTAAAAATACACATTATTTGCTACGGTTGTAAATCTTAAGGAGACTTTCTGAAAAAAGTTATAGCGCCGCGAAGTTTGAAAAAGCGCAAAATATGTAACATCAGTTGTCAGCCTATAACTCATAAACTAGATTGCGTGCCACCATAACACTACCCTCAATCGATAGGTATTAAAAATACACATTGTCTGCCATGATTGTCAATCTCGCCGAGACTTGCTGAAAAAAGTTATAGCGCCGCGAAGTTTGAAAAAGCGCAAAATATGTAACTTCAGTTGTCAGCCTATAACTCCTAAGCTAGAAGGCGTGCCACCATGTCACTACCCTTAATCGATAGGTATTAAAAATACACATTGTTTGTTTTGTGGCTGTCAATCTTGAGGAGACTTGCTGAAAAAAGTTATAGCGCCGCGAAGTTTGAAAAAGCGCAAAATATGTAACTTCAGTTGTCAGCCTATAACTGCTAAGCTAGACGGCCTGCCACCATGGCACTACACTCAATCGATAGGTATTAAAAATACACATTGTTTGTCTTGGTTGTCAATCTTGGTGAGACTTGCTGAAAAAAGTTATAGCGCCGCGAAGTTTGAAAAAGAGCAAAATATGTAACATCAGTTGTTAGCCTATAACTCATAAACTAGACTGCGTGCCATCATCGCACTACCATCAATCGATAGGTATTAAAAATACACATTGTTTGCCATGGTTGTCAATATTGCCGAGACTTGCTGAAAAAAGTTATAGCGCCGCGAAGTTTGAAAAAGCGCAAAATATGTAACATCAGTTGTCAGCGCATAGCTCCTAAACTAGATGGCGTGCCACCATGGCACTACCCTCAGTCCATAGGTATTAAAAATACACATTGTGTTCCTAGGTTGTCAATCTTAAGGAGACTTGCTGAAAAAAGTTATAGCGCCGCGAAGTTTGAAAAAGCGCAAAATATGTAACTTCAGTTGTCAGCCTATAACTCCAAAACTGCATTGCGTGCCACCATGGCCTTGACCTCAATCGATAGGTATTAAAAATACACATTGTTCGCTATGGTTGTCAATCTTAAGGAGACTTGCTGAAAAAAGTTATAGCGCCGCGAAATTTGAAAAAGCGCAAAATATGTAACATCAGTTGTCAGCCTATAACTGATAAACTAGATTGCGTGCCACCATGGCACTACCCTCAATCGATAGGTATTAAAAATACACATTGTTTGTTTTGGTTGTCAATCTTGGCGAGACTTGCTGGAAAAAGTTATAGCGCCGCGAAGTTTGAAAAAGCGCAAAATATGTAACATCAGTTGTCAGCCTATAACTCATAAACTAGATTGCGTGCCACCATGGCACTACCTTAAATCGATAGGTATTAAAAATACACATTTTCTGCTAGAGTGTTTAATCTTGGCGAGACTTGCTGAAAAAAGTTATAGCGCCGCGAAGTTTGAAAAAGCGCAAAATATGTAACTTCAGTTGTCAGCCTATAACTCCGAAACTAGATAGCGTGCCACCATGTCTTTACCCTCAATCGATAGGTACTAAAAATACACATTGTTTGTTACGGTTATCGATCTTAGGCAGACTTGGTGAAAAAAGTTATAGCGCCGCGAAGTTTGAAAAAGCGCAAAATATGTAACATCAGTTGTCAGCCTATAACTCATAAACTAGATTGCGTGCCACCATGGCACTACCCTCAATCGATAGGTATTAAAAATACACATTGTTTGCTATGATTGTCAATCTTAGGGAGACTTGCTGAAAAAAGTTAAAGCGCCGCGAACTTTGAAAATTGCAAAATATGTAACATCAGTTGTCAGCCTATAACTCATAAACTAGATTGCGTGCGACCATGGCACTACCCTCAATCGATAGGTATTAAAAATACACATTGTTTGTAATGGTTGTCAATCTTGGTGAGACTTGCTGAAAAAAGTTATAGCGCCGCGAAGTTTGAAAAAGCGCAACATATGTAACTTCAGTTGTCAGCCTATAACTCCTAAGCTAGACGGCGTGCCACCATGGCACTACCCTCAATCGATAGGTATTAAAAATACACATTGTTTGCTACGGTTGTCAATCTTGGCGAGACTTGCCGAAAAAAGTTATAGCGCCGCGAATTTTGAAAAAGCGCAAAATATGTAACTTCAGTTGTCAGCCTATAACTCCTAAGCTAGAAGGCGTGCCACCATGTCACTACCCTTAATCGATAGGTATTAAAAATACACATTGTTTGCTTTGTGGCTGTCAATCTTGAGGAGACTTGCTGAAAAAAGTTATAGCGCCGCGAAGTTTGAAAAAGCGCAAAATATGTAACATCAGTTGTCAGCCTATAACTCATAAACTAGATTGCGTGCCACCATGGCACTACCCTCAATCGATAGGTATTAAAAATACACATTGTTTACTACGCTTTTCAATCTTGACGAGACTTGCCGAAAAAAGTTATAGCGCCGCGAATTTTGAAAAAGCGCAAAATATGTAACTTCAGTTGTCAGCCTATAACTCCTAAACTAGACAGCGTGCCACCATGGCACTACACTCAATCGATAGGTATTAAAAATACACATTGTTTGTTTTGTGGCTGTCAATCTTGAGGAGACTTGCTGAAAAAAGTTATAGCGCCGCGAAGTTTGAAAAAGCGCAAAATATGTAACTTCAGTTGTCAGCCTATAACTCCTAAGCTAGACGGCGTGCCACCATGGCACTACACTCAATCGATATGTATTAAAAATACACATTGTTTGTCATGGTTGTCAATCTTGGTCAGACTTGCTGAAAAAAGTTATAGCGCCGCGAAGTTTGAAAAAGAGCAAAATATGTAACATCAGTTGTTAGCCTATAGCTCATAAACTAGACTGCGTCTCACCATGGTACTACCCTCAATCAATAGGTATTAAAAATACACATCGTTTGCTATGGTTGTTAATCTTGGGGAGACTTGCTGAAAAAAGTTATAGCGCCGCAAAATTTGAAAAAGCTCAAAATATGTAACATCAGTTGTCAGCCTATAACTCATAAACTAGATTGCGTGCCACCATGGCACTACCCTCAATCCATAGGTATTAAAAATACACATCGTTTGCTATGGTTGTTAATCTTGGGGAGACTTGCTGAAAAAAGTTATAGCGTCGCAAAGTTTGAAAAAGCTTAAAATATGTAACATCAGTTGTCAGCCTATAACTCATAAACTAGATTGCGTACCACCATAACACTACCCTCAATCGATAGGTATTAAAAATACACATTGTCTGTAATGGTTGTCAATCTTGTTGAGACTTGCTGAAAAAAGTTATAGCGCCGCGAAGTTTGAAAAAGCGCAAAATATGTAACATCAGTTGTCAGCCTATAACTCATAAACTAGATTGCGTGCCACCATGGCACTACCCTCAATCGATAGGTATTAAAAATACACATTGTTTGCTATGATTGTCAATCTTAGGGAGACTTGCTGAAAAAAGTTAAAGCGCCGCGAAATTTGAAAATTGCAAAATATGTAACATCAGTTGTCAGCCTATAACTCATAAACTAGATTGCGTGCGACCATGGCACTACCCTCAATCGATAGGTATTAAAAATACACATTGTTTGTAATGGTTGTCAATCTTGGTGAGACTTGCTGAAAAAAGTTATAGCGCCGCGAAGTTTGAAAAAGCGCAACATATGTAACTTCAGTTGTCAGCCTATAACTCCTAAGCTAGACGGCGTTCCACCATGGCACTACCCTCAATCGATAGGTATTAAAAATACACATTGTTTGCTACGGTTGTCAATCTTGGCGAGACTTGCCGAAAAAAGTTATAGCGCCGCGAATTTTGAAAAAGCGCAAAATATGTAACTTCAGTTGTCAGCCTATAACTCCTAAGCTAGAAGGCGTGCCACCATGTCACTACCCTTAATCGATAGGTATTAAAAATACACATTGTTTGCTATGGTTGTATATCTTAAGGAGACTTTCTGAAAAAAGTTATAGCGCCGCGAAATTTGAAAAAGCGCAAAATATGTAACATCAGTTGTCAGCCTATAACTCATAAACTAGATTGCGTGCCACCATAACACTACCCCCAATCGATAGGTATTAAAAATACACATTGTCTGCTATGGTTGTTAATCTCGCCGAGACTTGCTGAAAAAAGTTATAGCGCCGCGAAGTTTGAAAAAGCGCAAAATATGTAACTTCAGTTGTCAGCCTATAACTCCTAAGCTAGAAGGCGTGCCACCATGTCACTACCCTTAATCGATAGGTATTAAAAATACACATTGTTTGTTTTGTGGCTGTCAATTTTGAGGAGACTTGCTGAAAAAAGTTATAGCGCCGCGAAGTTTGAAAAAGCGCAAAATATGTAACATCAGTTGTCAGCCTATAACTCATAAACTAGATTGCGTGCCACCATGGCACTACCCTCAATCGATAGGTATTAAAAATACACATTGTTTACTACGCTTTTCAATCTTGACGAGACTTGCCGAAAAAAGTTATAGCGCCGCGAATTTTGAAAAAGCGCAAAATATGTAACTTCAGTTGTCAGCCTATAACTCCTAAACTAGACAGCGTGCCACCATGGCACTACACTCAATCGATAGGTATTAAAAATACACATTGTTTGTTTTGTGGCTGTCAATCTTGAGGAGACTTGCTGAAAAAAGTTATAGCGCCGCGAAGTTTGAAAAAGCGCAAAATATGTAACTTCAGTTGTCAGCCTATAACTGCTAAGCTAGACGGCGTGCCACCATGGCACTACACTCAATCGATAGGTATTAAAAATACACATTGTTTGTCATGGTTGTCAATATTGCCGAGACTTGGTGAAAAAAGTTACAGCGCCGCGAAGTTTGAAAAAGCGCAAAATATGTAACATCAGTTGTCAGCGCATAGCTCCTAAACTAGATGGCGTGCCACCATGGCACTACCCTCAATCCATAGGTATTAAAAATACACATTGTGTTCCTAGGTTGTCAATTTTAAGGAGACTTGCTGAAAAAAGTTATAGCGCCGCGAAGTTTGAAAAAGCGCAAAATATGTAACTTCAGTTGTCAGCCTATAACTCCAAAACTGCATTGCGTGCCACCATGGCCTTGACCTCAATCGATAGGTATTAAAAATACACATTGTTCGCTATGGTTGTCAATCTTAAGGAGACTTGCTGAAAAAAGTTATAGCGCCGCGAAATTTGAAAAAGCGCAAAATATGTAACATCAGTTGTCAGCCTATAACTCATAAACTAGATTGCGTGCCACCATGGCACTTCCCTCAATCGATAGGTATTAAAAATACACATTGTTTGTTTTGGTTGTCAATCTTGGCGAGACTTGCTGGAAAAAGTTATAGCGCCGCGAAGTTTGAAAAAGCGCAAAATATGTAACATCAGTTGTCAGCCTATAACTCATAAACTAGATTGCGTGCCACCATTAAACTACCTTCAATCGATAGGTATTAAAAATACACATTTTCTGCTAGAGTGTATAATCTTGGCGAGACTTGCTGAAAAAAGTTATAGCGCCGCGAAGTTTGAAAAAGCGCAAAATATGTAACTTCAGTTGTCAGCCTATAACTCCGAAACTAGATAGCGTGCCACCATGTCTTTACCCTCAATCGATAGGTACTAAAAATACACATTGTTTGTTACGGTTATCGATCTTAGGGAGACTTGCTGAAAAAAGTTATAGCGCCGCGAAGTTTGAAAAAGCGCAAAATATGTAACATCAGTTGTCAGCCTATAACTCATAAACTAGATTGCGTGCCACCATGGCACTACCCTCAATCGATAGGTATTAAAAATACACATTGTTTGCTATGATTGTCAATCTTAGGGAGACTTGCTGAAAAAAGTTAAAGCGCCGCGAAATTTGAAAATTGCAAAATATGTAACATCAGTTGTCAGCCTATAACTCATAAAGTAGATTGCGTGCGACCATGGCACTACCCTCAATCGATAGGTATTAAAAATACACATTGTTTGTAATGGTTGTCAATCTTGGTGAGACTTGCTGAAAAAAGTTATAGCGCCACGAAGTTTGAAAAAGCGCAACATATGTAACTTCAGTTCTCAGCCTATAACTCCTAAGCTAGACGGCGTGCCACCATGGCACTACCCTCAATCGATAGGTATTAAAAATACACATTGTTTGCTACGGTTGTCAATCTTAACGAGACTTGCCGAAAAAAGTTATAGCGCCGCGAATTTTGAAAAAGCGCAAAATATGTAACTTCAGTTGTCAGCCTATAACTCCTAAACTAGACAGCGTGCCACCATGGCACTACAATCAATCGATAGGTATTAAAAATACACATTGTTTGTTTTGGTTGTCAATCTTAGTCAGACTTGCTGAAAAAAGTTATAGCGCCGCGAAGTTTGAAAAAGAGCAAAATATGTAACATCAGTTGTTAGCCTATAACTCATAAACTAGACTGCGTCTCACCATGGTACTACCCTCAATCGATAGGTATTAAAAATACACATCGTTTGCTATGGTTATCAATCTTAGGGAGACTTGCTGAAAAAAGTTATAGCGCCGCGAAGTTTGAAAAAGCGCAAAATATGTAACATCAGTTGTCAGCCTATAACTCATAAACTAGATTGCGTCTCACCATTGTACTACCCTCAATCGATAGGTATTAAAAATACACATCGTTTGCTATGGTTGTTAATCTTGGGGAGACTTGCTGAAAAAAGTTATAGCGCCGCAAAGTTTGAAAAAGCTCAAAATATGTAACATCAGTTGTCAGCCTATAACTCATAAACTAGATTGCGTGCCACCATGGCACTACCCTCAGTCCATAGGTATTAAAAATACACATCGTTGTTGCTATGGTTGTTAATCTTGGGGAGACTTGCTGAAAAAAGTTATAGCGTCGCAAAGTTTGAAAAAGCTTAAAATATGTAACATCAGTTGTCAGCCTATAACTCATAAACTAGATTGCGTACCACCATAACACTACCCTCAATCGATAGGTATTAAAAATACACATTGTCTGTAATGGTTGTCAATCTTGTTGAGACTTGCTGAAAAAAGTTATAGCGCCGCGAAGTTTGAAAAAGCGCAAAATATGTAACTTCAGTTGTCAGCCTATAACTCCTAAGCTAGAAGGCGTGCCACCATGTCACTACCCTTAATCGATAGGTATTAAAAATACACATTGTTTGCTATGGCTGTCAATCTTGAGGAAACTTGCTGAAAAAAGTTATAGCGCGGCGAAGTTTGAAAAAGCGCAAAATATATAACATCAGTTGTCAGCCTATAACTCATAAACTAGATTGCGTGCCACCATGGCACTACCCTCAATCGATAGGTATTAAAAATACACATTGTTTGTAGTGGTTGTCAATCTGGGTGAGACTTGCTGAAAAAAGTTATAGCGCCGCGAAGTTTGAAAAAGCGCAAAATATGTAACTTCAGTTGTCAGCCTATAACTCCTAAGCTAGCCGGCGTGCCACCATTGCGATAGCCTCAATCGATAGGTATTAAAAATACACATTGTTTGCTATGGTTTTCAATCTTGACGAGACTTGCCGAAAAAAGTTATAGCGCCGCGAATTTTGAAAAAGCGCAAAATATGTAACTTCAGTTGTCAGCCTATAACTCCTAAACTAGATGGCGTGCCACCATTGCACTACACTCAATCGATAGGTATTAAAAATACACATTGTTTGTTTTGTGGCTGTCAATCTTGAGGAGACTTGCTGAAAAAAGTTATAGCGCCGCGAAGTTTGAAAAAGAGCAAAATATGTAACATCAGTTGTTAGCCTATAACTCATAAACTAGACTGCATGCCATCATCGCACTACCATCAATCGATAGGTATTAAAAATACACATTGTTTGCTACGGTTGTCAATCTTAGGGAGACTTGCTGAAAAAAGTTATAGCGCCGCGAAGTTTGAAAAAGCGCAAAATATGTAACTTCAGTTGTCAGCCTATAACTCCTAAGCTAGAAGGCGTGCCACCATGTCACTACCCTTAATCGATAGGTATTAAAAATACACATTGTTTGCTACGGTTTCCAATGTTGACGAGACTTGCGGAAAAAAGGTATAGCGCCGCGAAGTTTGAAAAAGCGCAAAATATGTAACTTCAGTTGTTAGCCTATAACTCCTAAGCTAGAAGGCGTGCCACCATGTCACTACCCTTAATCGATAGGTATTAAAAATACACATTGTTTTTTATGGTTGTCAATCTTGCCGAGACTTGCTGAAAAAAGTTATAGCGCCGCGAAGTTTGAAAAAGCGCAAAATATGTAACTTCAGCTGTCAGCCTATAACTCCGAAACTAGATAGCGTGCCACCATGTCTTTACCCTCAATCGATAAGTATTAAAAATACACATTGTTTGCTATGGTGGTCAATCTTAAGGAGACTTGCGGAAAAAAGTTATAGCGCCGCGAAGTTTGAAAAAGCGCAAAATATGTAACATCAGTTGTCAGCCTATAACTCCTAAACTAGATTGCGTGCCACCAAGGCACTGCCCTCAATCGATAGGTATTAAAAATACACATTGTTTGCTATGGTTGTCAATCTTGGTGAGACTTGCTGAAAAAAGTTATAGCGCCGCGAATTTTGAAAAAGCGCAAAATATGTAACTTCAGTTGTCAGCCTATAACTCCTAAGCTAGAAGGCGTGCCACCATGTCACTACCCTTAATCGATAGGTATTAAAAATACACATTGTTTGCTATGGTTGTAAATCTTAAGGAGACTTTCTGAAAAAAGTTATAGCGCCGCGAAATTTGAAAAAGCGCAAAATATGTAACATCAGTTGTCAGCCTATAACTCATAAACTAGATTGCGTGCCACCATAACACTACCCTCAATCGATAGGTATTAAAAATACACATTGTCTGCCATGGTTGTCAATCTCGCCGAGACTTGCTGAAAAAAGTTATAGCGCCGCGAAGTTTGAAAAAGCGCAAAATATGTAACTTCAGTTGTCAGCCTATAACTCCTAAGCTAGAAGGCGTGCCACCATGTCACTACCCTTAATCGATAGGTATTAAAAATACACATTGTTTGTTATGTGGCTGTCAATCTTGAGGAGACTTGCTGAAAAAAGTTATAGCGCCGCGAAGTTTGAAAAAGCGCAAAATATGTAACATCAGTTGTCAGCCTATAACTCATAAACTAGATTGCGTGCCACCATGGCACTACCCTCAATCGATAGGTATTAAAAATACACATTGTTTACTACGCTTTTCAATCTTGACGAGACTTGCCGAAAAAAGTTATAGCGCCGCGAATTTTGAAAAAGCGCAAAATATGTAACTTCAGTTGTCAGCCTATAACTCCTAAACTAGACAGCGTGCCACCATGGCACTACACTCAATCGATAGGTATTAAAAATACACATTGTTTGTTTTGTGGCTGTCAATCTTGAGGAGACTTGCGGAAAAAATTATAGCGCCGCGAAGTTTGAAAAAGCGCAAAATATGTAACTTCAGTTGTCAGCCTATAACTGCTAAGCTAGACGGCGTGCCACCATGGCACTACACTCAATCGATAGGTATTAAAAAAACACATTGTTTGCTACGGTTGTCAATCTTGACGAGACTTGCCGAAAAAAGTTATAGCGCCACGAAGTTTGAAAAAGCGCAAAATATGTAACTTCAGTTGTCAGCCTATAACTCCTAAACTAGACTGCGTGCCATCATCGCACTACCATCAATCGATAGGTATTAAAAATACACATTGTTTGCCACGGTTGTCAATCTTGGCGAGACTTGCTGAAAAAAGTTATAGCGCCGCGAAATTTGAAAAAGCGCAAAATATGTAACTTCAGTTGTCAGCCTATAACTCCGAAACTAGATTGCGTGCCGCTATGGCAGCACCCGCAATCGATAGGTATTAAAAATACACATTGTTTGCCTTAGTTGTCAATCTTGGGCAGACTTGCTGAAAAAAGTTATAGCGCCGCGAAGTTTGAAAAGCGCATATTATGTAACTTCAGTTGTGAGCCTATAACTCCGAAACTAGATTGCGTGCCACCATGGCACTACCCTCAATCGATAGGTATTAAAAATACACATTGTTTGCTATGGTTGTCAATTTTAGGGAGACTTGCTGAAAAAAGATATAGCTTGGAAAAATTTTTAAAAGCTCAAAATGCGCTTAAAAATATAATTTTAGTTATTAGCTTATATAATGGGAAAAAAAACGCATAAATTGAAGAGTTAGAGGGTTAATATATTTAACAAAAAGATTTCTAAGGGAATTCTACTCTGAACACATGGAAGCTAAAAATATAGCTTGAAGGTCAGAATTATATCGAATCCAAATTTATTATGTCATCATAAAAACAGTATAAAACCAACCCTTAAATAAATTTAAATTCGACATAATTCTGGCTTTCAAGTTAATTTTTAGCTTCCATATGTTCGGATACCTACAGTAGAATTCCCTTAGAAACATTTTTGTAAAATATATTAACCCTTTAATTCTTCAATTTATGGGACTTTTTAGCCCATTCCTTTGCAAGGTGACATTTTGCACTTACAACAGGAATGGGCAAAAAAACGCATAAATTGAAGAGTTAGAGGGTTAATATATTCTACAAAAAGATTTCTAAGGGAATTCTACTGTAGGTCTCTGAACACATGGAAGCTAAAAATTTAACTTGAAAGCCAGAATTATGGCAAATCCAAATTTATTATGTCATTAAATAAACATTATAAAACCAACCCTTAAATAAATTTAAATTCGACATAATTCTGGCTTTCAAGTTAATTTTTAGCTTCCATATGTTCGGAGACCTACAGTAGAATTCCCTTAGAAACGTTTTTGTAAAATATATTAACCCTCTAATTCTTCAATTTATGGGACTTTTTAGCCCATTCCTTTGCAAGGTGACATTTTGCACTTAAAACAGGAATGGGCAAAAAAGACGCATAAATTGAAGAGTTAAAGGGTTAATTTATTTTACAAAAAGATTTCTAAGGGAATTCTACTATAGGACTCTGAACACATGGAAGCTAAAAATTTAACTTGAAAGCCAGAATTATGTCGAATTTAAATTTATTTAAGGGTTGATTTTATAATGTTTTTATAATGACATAATAAATTTGGATTCGACATAACTCTGGCCTTCAAGCTATATTTTTAGCTTCCATGTGTTCAGAGACCTATAGTAGAATTCCCTTAGAAATGTTTTTGTAAAATTAACCCTCTAACTCTTCAATTTATGCGTTTTTTTGCCCATAATATAAGCTAATAACTAAAATTATATTTTTAAGCGCATTTTGAGCTTTTTAACATTTTTCCAAGCTATAACTTTTTTCAGCAAGTCTCCCCAAGATTGACAACCATAGCAAACAATGTGTATTTTTAATACCTATAGATTGAGGGTGGTGCCATGGTGGCACGCAATATAGTTTAGGAGTTATAGGCTGACAACTGATGTTACATATTTTGCAATTTTCAAAATTCGCGGCGCTATAACTTTTTTCAGCAAGTCTGCTTAAGATTGACAACCATAGCAAACAATGTGTATATTTAATACCTATCGATTGAGGGCAGTGCCATGGTGGCACGCAATCTAGTTTATGAGTTATAGGCTGACAACTGATGTTACATATTTTGCGCTTTTTCAAACTTCGCGGCGCTATAACTTTTTTCAGCAAGTTTCGGCAAGATTGACAACCGTGGCAGACGATGTGTATTTTTAATACCTATCGATTGACGGTAGTGCGATGGTGGCATGCAATCTAGTTTATGTGTTATAGGCTGACAACTGATGTTGCATATTTTGCGCTTTTTCAAAATTCGCGGCGCTATAACTTTTTTCAGCAAGTCTCGGCAAGATTGACAACCGTGGCAAACAATGTGTATTTTTAATACCTATCGATTGAGGGTAGTGTCATGGTGGCACGCAATCTAGTTTAGGAGTTATAGGCTGACAACTAAAATTTTACCTAATTATATAGTAAGCACGTGCTACACATACATTCATACGTGCTCACATATATGGAAAACTTGCTAAAATCAAGAAATATACTGCATTATCATACACACATACATTCTTAGAAATCATACGTATTGAAAAACTTGCTGCTTACGGCATTATCAAACTTGTTTTCTTCACGGCTATCTGTACGTTTACAACTTACAATGCTGTCTTGAAAATAAAGAATACGTATTAGTTGTCAAAAACACTGATGATTGTCTTCGTGACGTCCAGACAATAATTATGACAATTAATTTTAAATTCCCGAAATTCCGTGTTTTGCGCAAGCTCTATAAGTTAAAACTTAAAAAAATTAAAGAAAATATCAAAATTATAAATATTATAAGCTTTTCTTTTTGAATATATCTTTTTTATTCACAAAAACTCAAATTGTTATCGGCATACATCAAATCATGTCCGATTTACTGTCTTCAAAATATTCAAGACAATAGTGAAGACAATTAAAAAAGTGTGTAGGAATTAGTGAAAAAGTTTTATTGTCAAGAAAACATTGTCTAGTGTAAACACTGAGATAGTATCACCACTACCTTCAAACTATCAAACACCATATACAGACTTCCTTCTGTGTGGTGTTTGACATTTATTTCAAGGGAAATCTGCGCTGATAATACCACCCGTTTTTCCACGAGACATTAACTTTGATATAACATGAGAGAAAACGTCGGCAGAATAATAAAAACAAAATGTCGATTTTCCTCTTAGTCTTATACTAGGGGAAGACGTAATTTTCCTTTTCCTATAAGATTTCATTTTATGCAAATGCTTATCGAGTTAACATGCTCTACTTTTGCATAATTAGTTATATTATTTTAATTTTTCACACAAATTTTAATTTGTAAATCAATTAAATACATTTATTCATTTATTTAACACAGAAATTTTATCAAAAACATCGCTTTTCATTTATTTTAATAAACACTCATACATACACACTATTTTATTTTCATGTACATGTGTTTTTTGACAGTTCATCTCATAAGATTGTTGTTATAAGAATTCTTATAACAACGCTCTCATAGAAATTTTTATAACACTAATTTGAAGTCTACACGTCACATAATTCTCTCTGCGATCGAATGTGACAATCTCATCTTACATATTATGTTACGTGTAGACCTCTAGTTAAGGTGGTTTTATACCATCTGTGTTTTACATCTGACTTGTCAAATTTCCCACTGCAAAAGCTATACATGTCGTGTGAACCTTTTGAAACATTGCCACCTGAAATTTACAGAACTTAGGTCAGGCGACAAAATTTTCAATTAGAGCGCGTTCTATTTTCATCTGACATCAGCTGATTTGAGTTAACAAGTATGTGTTGGCGTCACTTAGAGGTTATGTCAGACGCGATTATACATGTACGTGTGAAAGCAAAATTAAAAATCGTCTGCAAATAGACAATTTTGGTAGACATGCAAAGTTATATGTGGGTCTTAAAACTGACAAGTCAGATGTAACACACAGATAGTCTAATGCTGACTTTCGACGACATGTTTTTTACATATGGCTTGTTAGGTGTGTGACACATATGTAACTTCGCATGTTTGTCAAAATTGTCAATTTACATACGGTTTATAATATTTGCTTTTACACGTACATGTGCAATTACATCTGACATAACCTCTAAGTGTCCACAACAGCTGAGTTTTTGCACAATTTTCGTAAATATATAAATCTCTCTTTGCTTTTTAATGTTTTTTCAGCCAAACCACACTATTGATAATTTAATACAGCTGATGTCAGATGCCTTGTCAGATGAAAATAGAACACGTTCTAATGCTGACCTTAGACGACATGTATTTTACATCTGACTTGTCAAATTTCCCACTGCAAAAGTGATACATGCCGTGTGAAACATATAAAACATTGTCAGATGACATTTACAGAAGCAAAGTCAGATGAAAAATTTTCAATTAGAGCGTGTTCTATTTTCATCTGACAAGGCATCTGACATCAGCTGTATTAAATTATCAAAAGTATGGTTTGGCTGAAAAAACATTAAAAAACAAAGAGCGCTTTATATATTTACGAAAATTGTGCAAAAACTAAGTTGTTGTGAACACTCAGAGGTTATATCAGGTGTAATTGCACATGTACGTGTGAAAGTAAATATTATAAACCGTCTGTAAATTGACAATTTTGACAAACATGCGAAGTTACATATGTCTCACACACCTAACGCTGACTTTAGACGACATGTATTTTACATCTGACTTGTAAAATTTCCCACTGCAAAAGTGATACATGCCGTGTGAAACATATGAAACATTGTCAGATGACATTTACAGATGTAAAGTCAGGTGAAAAATTTTCAATTAGAGCGTGTTCTATTTTCATCTGACAAGGCATCTGACATCAGCTGTATTAAATTATCAAAAGTGTGGTTTGGCTGAAAAAGCATTAAAAAGGAAAGAGCGCTTTATATATTTACGAAAATTGTGCAAAAACTCAGCTGTTGTGAACACTCAGAGGTTATGTCAGATATAATTGCACATGTACGTGTGAAAGCAAATATTATAAACCGTCTGTAAATTGACAATTTTGACAAACATGCGAAGTTACATATGTCTCACACACCTAACAAGCCATATGTAAAAAACATGTCGTCTAAAGTCAGCATAACAAGCCATATGTAAAAAACATGTCGTCTGAAGTCAGCATAATTGAACATTTTTCATCTGACTTTGCTTCTGTAAATGTCATCTGACAATGTTTCACACGGCATGTATCACTTTTGCCAAATTTCCCACTGCAAAAGCTATACATGTCGTGTGAACCTTTTGAAACATTGCCACCTGAAATTTACAGAACTTAGGTCAGGCGACAAAATTTTCAATTAGAGCGCGTTCTATTTTCATCTGACATCAGCTGATTTGAGTTAACAAGTATGTGTTGGCGTCACTTAGAGGTTATGTCAGACGCGATTATACATGTACGTGTGAAAGCAAAATTAAAAATCGTCTGCAAATAGACAATTTTGGTAGACATGCAAAGTTATATGTGGGTCTTAAAACTGACAAGTCAGATGTAACACACAGATAGTCTAATGCTGACTTTCGACGACATGTTTTTTACATATGGCTTGTTAGGTGTGTGACACATATGTAACTTCGCATGTTTGTCAAAATTGTCAATTTACATACGGTTTATAATATTTGCTTTTACACGTACATGTGCAATTACATCTGACATAACCTCTAAGTGTCCACAACAGCTGAGTTTTTGCACAATTTTCGTAAATATATAAATCTCTCTTTGCTTTTTAATGTTTTTTCAGCCAAACCACACTATTGATAATTTAATACAGCTGATGTCAGATGCCTTGTCAGATGAAAATAGAACACGTTCTAATGCTGACCTTAGACGACATGTATTTTACATCTGACTTGTCAAATTTCCCACTGCAAAAGTGATACATGCCGTGTGAAACATATAAAACATTGTCAGATGACATTTACAGAAGCAAAGTCAGATGAAAAATTTTCAATTAGAGCGTGTTCTATTTTCATCTGACAAGGCATCTGACATCAGCTGTATTAAATTATCAAAAGTATGGTTTGGCTGAAAAAACATTAAAAAACAAAGAGCGCTTTATATATTTACGAAAATTGTGCAAAAACTAAGTTGTTGTGAACACTCAGAGGTTATATCAGGTGTAATTGCACATGTACGTGTGAAAGTAAATATTATAAACCGTCTGTAAATTGACAATTTTGACAAACATGCGAAGTTACATATGTCTCACACACCTAATGCTGACTTTAGACGACATGTATTTTACATCTGACTTGTAAAATTTCCCACTGCAAAAGTGATACATGCCGTGTGAAACATATGAAACATTGTCAGATGACATTTACAGATGTAAAGTCAGGTGAAAAATTTTCAATTAGAGCGTGTTCTATTTTCATCTGACAAGGCATCTGACATCAGCTGTATTAAATTATCAAAAGTGTGGTTTGGCTGAAAAAGCATTAAAAAGGAAAGAGCGCTTTATATATTTACGAAAATTGTGCAAAAACTCAGCTGTTGTGAACACTCAGAGGTTATGTCAGATATAATTGCACATGTACGTGTGAAAGCAAATATTATAAACCGTCTGTAAATTGACAATTTTGACAAACATGCGAAGTTACATATGTCTCACACACCTAACAAGCCATATGTAAAAAACATGTCGTCTAAAGTCAGCATAACAAGCCATATGTAAAAAACATGTCGTCTGAAGTCAGCATAATTGAACATTTTTCATCTGACTTTGCTTCTGTAAATGTCATCTGACAATGTTTCACACGGCATGTATCACTTTTGCAGTGGGAAATTTGACAAGTCAGATGTAAAATATATGTCGTCTAAAGTCAGCATAAATCCAAAGTAGAGCTGCAAGCAGCGTTACCGTTGAAAATTTTCAAAATGGACACAAAAAGGGGATTTTGAAAATAAAAGGGGCACAAAAAGGGGATTTCTGAGAAAAAAAGGGGCAACTTTAATAAAAAGAAATATATGAAAAAAAGTTATTTAATTTTTAAAAATAAAGGTTAGCAAACATAAACTGTCGCTCATCTGATTAGATTTAACATTTTAGCAATACTTTTTGGCAGGTTTATCAAAAACTATTACTCAAACTACTAATAAAATTGGACTTATTAATAAATAATATCCACTACGAGAAATCTGTGCAAAAAATTTAACGGAAATATTGTACCATTATCATATAATTGCTGCAAAATAAAATTTGTCCAAGAGCAGTGCCTAATCAGAATAGTTTACAGTAAAACTTCCCCGCGAATTGTTAGTTTTTTTTAAATAAATTTTTGATCTTTGTAAGCCGATAAAACAATTTGAAATTTAAATGAGTCGGTGAAAATCTCTATCTGAAGCTGAAAAAGTTAAAATTAAATGTTATGCTAAAGAAGGTCTTACTCATTGTCCAAACTCGTTTGGAATTATTAAGTATATTTATAAGATTTAAGTTTCTTATATTTTTATATGAAATTACAATTTTTTTAAACTTATATTTTTGCGGTTACATATTGAATTGTAAGCTTGGATTAAATTGTCAACACTTGAATGTAGCGCGACAAAAATATAAAGTTTAATTATCCGCGAATCGGTTAAAGAAAAAACATACGAAGTAGAATTTACAAAAATCAGATACATGCCCATTTTCTTGAGCTTTATGAAAAAAAAACGAACACACTTGAATTGTAACCTCTGAAGAGTACACTTAAGCTACATACTTAGATCTCTAATTAAAATTATAATAAAGTTGTAAATTGATGATCGAACCTGCTTTCCCTTGTTATTTACTCAGGAGTACTTACCTGCTTGTGAGTGCTAATAAAATCATCCCATGAAAGAAAGGTTTGTGTCTTCCTGATCCCCAGAACAAAGGTGAGAGTCTCATAAATTTATAACCCGAACATAAAACAAACTGAAATAACTCATTCTGTTTGTTCTCTATTTTACATCCCCTACTTATAACTGCTCATCACATGAGCAATTGTAAGTAACAACCATAAAATCTAGATTGACCCCTACCGTATAGTACACTACCAAGTTGATCGAGAAAGGTTGGTTTTAAATACTCCAAAAGTATTCACTCATGATCAAATTTGAAAAAAAAATTAATTAAATTCAAAATCGTATGAGTAATTTTTGTAAAATAAAACAAATTTTTTTTTGTGAGATATCATATTGCCAACAAAAACAAACTATCGTATATTATTGTTGTTTTTAACATAAATTCTCACACGAAATTTTCGTTCTATTTTACAAAAACTGGCAGTCAATGAGACTAAAGAACATGAAAGGAGACAACTCAGCACCTGAAAGAAAGCAGCGAAAATAACGAAAAAGTTGGTACTAAAGCTATGTAGTTTGGCGACTATGGAATGCGTAATACACAACACTGCTTTACAAATCTTTATTTTAAGGACTATGATATGCTAAACAGGAGAAAAATAAAATAAAAACTTTTTCATTTCGGCCATTGTCTATATAACGGTACGTTTGCGTTTTCGATGTATACTTCGCGTTAAAGCGCTATCCACATTCCAAGGCTTGTTTGAAAGGATACAAAATTACGCGTCGAATAGTGGATAATTGACTTTGATCGGATAAAAAATTCCTTAGTTATAGGGGATCAAATATAATTTTTTTTTAATATTTATCGCTTTTCACCAAGTGTTGTCTATTTGGAAGCTGTTTTGTACCAGAAATAAGAAAACTTCTAGATAAATACCTTTACTGAATAGTCTATTCGATTTTAAAAATTTTAAGCAATAATGGACCGAAATCCGATAAAAACTAAAAATGCTAGAAGAAAAAAAACGAAAACACTAGCAATTTACTAGCAAATCTTTTATTTAATAGTTTTTAGCAGTACTCTTTTCGCGAGTACTGTAGATCAGTGATACATTATACCATAAAGAAAATATCAGAAGGATAAGGAAAATATTACAAAAAAAATAGTTTTTCGTTTAACATGACAGAAGATATAATACAAAACGCTATAAAAAATCTCAACAAAGAACCGATTGAAAAAACCGCAAACATTTTTAAATCAATGACTCATGTTCCTGGGTTTTCTGAAAGAATTACTTACTCAGATATATTCGACAAACAAAATGTTAATATTGCTCTTAAAACTGATAAAACACTTAATATGTTGTTTTCACATACAAAAACAAAGGTAGATACTTTAGATAAATCGAATGTTATATACAAAATACCTTGTAACGGAGACGGGCTTAACACATGTAACAAAATATATGTAGGAACGACAAAATCTAAACTACGAACAAGATTAGCAGCACATAAGTCTGATTACAAAGCACGTAAAGGCACAACAGAACAAAAAACAGCGTTGGCAGCCCACTGTGCAAGTAGTGGACACTCTCCCAATATTAGTAACACAGCAATATTACAACAAGAAAACAATTACAAAAAAAGATATACAATTGAGATGCTACATATAATTAATACATCCACGAACATACGAATGAACTACAAAACAGACACAGAAAATTGCGCGCATGCATACAAACATATATTATCTAAATATAAACAAAAAAGCTTTTAGTTTACTTTGAACTTTTATTAAAGTAAGACAATATTTTGTGCTTTGTTTTTAATGTTTTTGTTTTGCTATTGCAATTATTATTTACAAATAATAGTTTTCTTATAATAGTTTTTCCTGAGGAAGAGCACCGAAGGTGCTCGAAATATCGAAAAAAATAAAAAAAATCAATCTACAAGATTATGACATATTTAATAAAACATAAAAGAGTTTTATTTAAATAAATGGTAGGACCTTGAGCCTGAAGAAAATAATAAATAGTTACAAACTCTAAGATCGAAAAAATTAATTAACATACATTTTATAACTAAAAATTTTCATTTACTAATTTAAAGGCTAACATTTTTATTACTACAATGGAGCTCACTTAAATCAAAATTTTAATTTTTAGTTTTTAAACCACAGTTTTTGCAAAACATTTTAAAAACAAGTTTGTTTCGTCATTATATTAAAAGTCTTTATTTTTATAACTGCAATGCGTCGTGCTTAAATAAAAAATTTTAATTTTTGGTTTGAAAACGTTATCACGTATAATACTTCCGATATTTTCTTACAAATGTCACTATTAAATTGTAATATCTGCAGAAAGTGTTAAAAGTGTTTCTACTTAGTGAGTGTGCTAAAAATTCAAATAAAAATAACGATAAAAAACTATGCATAAAAACATTTTATGGAGTGATTGATATAATTGAAGAAATTAGAGTGTAATGAACCCGCTGATATGGAATTTACTAGATTTATTGAAGGAGTTTAATTTTCATTTGAACATGATGATGTATATTAATTAATGGATGTAAATATGTCATCATATTATATGCGAAACCATGTAATTAAAATTTTACATAAGAAAAAAGCCTTAAAATTAGTATTAGTGATAGTTATAAAAATGCAATGTAAAATTTTTCTTGGTTACATGGTTTCGTGCTTCAATTAACGATACATATTGTTACGTTTTTAGTCCCTTACATAAAAACGGTTTTATTATTTTTACAGGATTCGTTGAATTGCAATAAAATAAATCTCAGATATTTATTTTACAAATAAATTCTCAGTAACAATTTATTTATTACTTTAAAAACACGTACAACTAAACGCGATGTACACACTATCTATTCTTGGCGATATTTACTCGGCTAAGTTTAAAAACACACTGATCAATGTCGTCTGGCAGCCTCCCCTTATATAGTCAATTATAAAACCTTCTGGTAACTTCTATAAAAAAAAGCCGTGCCGATATAGACTCAAGTGATTTGGAAAGAGGAAAGACGCCCATCCAGTTGTCACTTTTGGAATTTTAGCCGTTTATAGGGTATACCCTATGTAGGTACAAATTTTACATTTACCTACATAAAATGTATGTTACTCCACAAAATCTGTAAAAAAGCCGTGCCGATATAGACTCAAGTGATTTGGAAAGAGAAAAGACCTCTCCATACGCCCATCCAGTTGTCACTTTTGGAATTTTAGCCGTTTATAGGGTATACCCTATGTAGGTAAAAATTTTTCATGTACCTATATAAAAAGTATGTTACTCCACAAAATCTGTAAAAAAAGCCGTGCCGATAAAAACTCAAGTGATTTGGAAAGAGGAAAGACCTCCCCATACGCCCATCCAGTTGTCACTTTTCGAATTTTAGCCGTTTATAGGGTATACCCTATGTAGGTACAAATTTCACATGTACCTATATAAAAAGTATGTTACTCCACAAAATCTGTAAAAAAAGCCGTGCCGATATAGACTCAAGTGATTTGGAAAGAGAAAAGACCTCCCCATACACCCATCCAGCTGTCACTTTTGGAATTTTAGCCGTTTATAGGGTATACCCTATGTAGGTACAAATTTTACATGTACCTATATAAAAAGTATGTTACTCCACAAAATCTGTAAAAAAAAGCCGTGCCGATATAGACTTAAGTGATTTAGAAAGAAAAAAGACATCGCTATACGTCCATTCAGTTGTCACATTTGGAATTTTAGCCGTTTATAGGGTATACCCTTTGTAGGTAAAAATTTTTCAAGTACCTATATAAAAAGTATGTTACGCCACAAAATCTGTAAAAAAAGCCGTGCCGATATAGACTCAAGTGATTTGGAAAGAGAAAAGACCTCCACATACGCCCATCCAGTTGTTACTTTTGGAATTTAAGCCGTTTATAGGGTATACCCTATGTAGGTAAAAATTATACATGTACCTATATAAAAAGTATGTTACTCCACAAAATCTGTAAAAAAGCCGTGCCGATATAGACTCAAGTGATTTGGAAAGAAAAAAGACCTCCCCATACACCCATCTAGTTGTCACTTTTGGAATTTTAGCCGTTTATAGGGTATACCCTATGTAGGTACAAATTTTACATGTACCTATATAAAAAGTATTTTACTCCACAAAATCTGTAAAAAACCGTGCCGATACAGACTCAAGTAAATTGGAAAGAGAAAAGACCTCCCCATACGCTCATCCAGTTGCCACTTTTGGAATTTTAGCCGTTTATAGGGTATACCCTATGTAGGTACAAATTTTACATGTACCTATATAAAAAGTATGTTACTCCACAAAATCTGTAAAAAAAAGCCGTGCCGATATAGACAAGTGATTTGGAAAAAGGGAGAGACCTCCCCATACGCCCATCCAGTTGTCACTTTTGAAATTTTAGCCGTTTATAGGGTATATCCTATGTAGGTACAAATTTTTCATGTACCTATATTAAAAGTATGTTACTCCACAAAATCTGTAAAAAAAGCCGTGCCGATATAGACTCAAGTGATTTGGAAAGAGGAAAGACCTCCCCATACGCCCATTCAGTTGTCACTTTTGGAATTTTAGCCGTTTATAGGGTATACCCTATGTAGGTACAAATTTTACATGTACCTATATAAAAAGTATGTTACTCCACAAAATCTGTCAAAAAAGCTGTGGAGATATAGACTCAAGTGATTTGGAAAGAGGAAAGACCTCCCCATACGCCTCTTCAGTTATCACTTTTGGAATTTTAGCCGTTTATAGGGTATACGCTATGTAGGTACAAATGATACATGTACCTATATAAAAAGTATGCTACTCCACAAAATCTGTAAAAAAAAGCCGTGCCGATATAGACTAAAGTGATTTGGAAAGAGGAAAGACCTCCCCATAAGCCCATCCAGTTGTCACCTTTGGAATTTTAGCCGTTTATAAGGTATCCCCTATGTAGATACAAATTTTACATGTACCTATATAAAAAGTATGTTACTCCACAAAATCTGTAAAAAAAAGCAGTGGCGATATAGACTCAAGTGATTTGGAAAGAGGAAAGACCTCCCCATACGCCTATCCAGTTGTCACTTTTGGAATTTTAGCCGTTTATAGGGTATACGCTATGTAGGTACAAATGATACATGTACCTATATAAAAAGTATGCTACTCCACAAAATCTGTAAAAAAAAGCCGTGCCGATATAGACTAAAGTGATTTGGAAAGAGGAAAGACCTCCCCATAAGCCCATCCAGTTGTCACCTTTGGAATTTTAGCCGTTTATAAGGTATCCCCTATGTAGATACAAATTTTACATGTACCTATATAAAAAGTATGTTACTCCACAAAATCTGTAAGAAAGCCGTGCCGATATAGACTCAAGTGATTTGGAAAGAGGAAAAACCTCCCCATACGCCCATCTAGTTATCACTTTTGGCATTTTAGCCGTTTGTAAGTTACACCCTATATAGTTGAAAAATTATACATGTACTCATATAAAAAGTATGATACTCCACACTATCTGTGGAAAAATATATTGCATGTACATATACACATAAATTATTTTTGCAGTGTACGGTGTTTCAATTTAATCATTCCATTTTTAATTTCTGTCAGCTCGGCTTTGATCCAGAGGCCAGCCGATTTCCAGTCGACGGCGCCCGCCGCCTGTTGCTTTTTTATCTATCGCGCCGCCGCGAGGATACAATTGGCGACACACCTTGTTGTTTTATATATGTGTATAGAAACAACACCGAACGATTATGGTTTAAGCATAGAAGAGGTAAACTATTTACAAGACCACTAATTTGAAAATTGTTAATATGACAGATTTTCTTGTTAGATTCTTTTAGCGAAAAATAAGGAGCTAAATCAATGGGCCAGCCTTAAGAAAGCTATACAAATAAGACCTGATCATGTGGAGAAAAAAGAGCAATAGCTATAAAAAATGAAAGCTAAAAACGAAGAATTGAAACGTAAAATTTTTACCTTTGGTATGTTCATTAAGAAACAATCCCTTAAATTTTTCATACTCACAAGCTTGACGAGCAGCACAAAATCGCAAAATATCAATTTTACTGTGAAAATATTCGAAAAATTGCCAAATTTCAAACAAGCCGAAAAATTTATTAAACATCGCCAAAATTCCAAGGAATGCCAAAATCTCAGAAAAAATCGCAAAAATGACCAAAATTCGCAAAAACTTGTTAACATTAAAACCATAGGTTAGGTTATCAGGTCGCTGATAGTCGAGGAGAGAAATATAATAAAATGTTTGAAAAACTGTTGTGATTTTATTTACTCGTAAGCAAATAAAAGCCCACAAAATGAATTTTAAAAAGAAATTTATTTAAGGGTTGGTTTTATAATGTTTATATAATGACATAATAAATTTGGATTCGACATAATTCTGGCTTTCAAGTTAAATTTTTAGCTTCCATGTGTTCAGAGACCTACAGTAGAATTTTCTAGAAAATATTTTTGTAAAATATATTAACCCTCTAACTCTTCAATTTATGCGTCTTTTTTGCCCATTCCTGTTTTAAGGGCAAAATTTTGCCTTTTCAAGGAATGGAAAAAAAGACCCATAAATTGAAGAGTTAGAGGGTTAATATATTTTACAAAAAGATTTCTAAGGGAATTCTACTGTAGGTCTCTAAACACATGGAAGCTAAAAATTTAACTTGAAAGCCAGAATTATGTCCAATCCAAATTTATTATGTCATTATGTAAACATTATAAAACCAACCCTTAAATAAATTTAAATTCGACGTAATTCTGGCTTTCAAGTTAATTTTTATCTTTCATGTGTGCAGAGATCTACAGTAGAATTTTCTATAAAAAAAAATTTGTAAAATTTATTAACCCTCTACCTCTTCAATTTATGCGTCTTTTTTTGCCCATTCCTGTTTTAAGGGCAAAATTTGCCTTTTCAAGGAATGTACAAAATAGACCCATAAATTTAAGAGTTCGAGGGTTAATATATTTTACAAAAAGATTTCTAAGGGAATTCTACTGTAGGTCTCTGAACACATGGAAGCTAAAAATTTAACTTGAAAGCCAGAATTATGCCGAATTTAAATTTATTTAAGGGTTGGTTTTATAATGTTTATATAATGACATAATAAATTTAGATTGGACATAATTCTGGCTTTCAAGTTAAATTTTTAGCTTCCATGTGGTCAAAAACCTACAGTAGAATTTTCTACAATATATTTTTGTAAAATATATTGACCGTCTAACTCTTCAATTTATGCGTCTTTTTTGCCCATTCCTGTTTTAAGGGCAAAATTTTGCCTTTTCAAGGAATGGACAAAATAGACCCATAAATTGACGAAATGGACGGTTAAACTATTCTACAAAAAGATTTCTAAGGAAATTCTACTGTAGGTGTCTGAACACATGGAAGCTAAAAATTTAACTTGAAAGCCAGAATTATGTCGAATTTAAATTTATTTAAGGGTTGGTTTAATAATGTTTATATAATGACATAATAAATTTGGATTGGACATAATTCTGGCTTTCAAGCTAAATTTTTAGCTTCCATGTGTTCAGAGACCTACAGTAGAATTTTTTAGAAAATAGTTTTGTAAAATATATTAACCTTCTAACTCTTCAATTTATGCGTCTTTTTTGCCCATTCCTGTTTTAAGGGCAAAATTTTGCCTTTTCAAGGAATGGACAAAAAAGACCCATAAATTGAAGAGTTAGAGGGTTAATATGTTTTACAAAAAGATTTCTAAGGGAATTCTATTGTAGGTCTCTGAACACATGGAAGCTAAAAATTTAACTTGAAAGCCAGAATTATGTCGAATTTAAATTTATTTAAGGGTTGGTTTTATAATGTTTATAAAATGACATAATAAATTTGGATTGGACATAATTCTGGCTTTCAAGTTAAATTTTTAGCTTCCATGTGGTCAAAAACCTACAGTAGAATTTTCTACAATATATTTTTGTAAAATATATTGACCGTCTAACTCTTCAATTTATGCGTCTTTTTTGCCCATTCCTTAAAATGGGTATTAGTGATAGTTATAAAAATGCAATGTAAAATTTTTCTTGGTTACATGGATTCGTGCTTCAATTAACGATACATATTGTTACGTTTTTAGTCCCTTACATAAAAACGGTTTTATTATTTTTACAGGATTCGTTGAATTGCAATAAAATAAATCTCAGATATTTATTTTACAAATAAATTCTCAGTAACACTTTATTTATTACTTTAAAAACACGTACAACTAAAAGCGATGTACATACTATCTATTCTTGGCGATATTTACTCGGCTAAGTTTAAAAACCCACTGATCCATGCCGTCTGGCAGCCTCCCCTTATATAGTCAATTATAAAACCTTCTGGTAACTTCTATAAAAAAAAGCCGTGCCGATACAGACTCAAGTGATTTGGAAAGAGAAAAGACCTCTCCATACGCCCATCCAGTTGTCACTTTTGGAATTTTAGCCGTTTATAGGGTATACCCTATGTAGGTACAAATTTTTCATGTACCTATATAAAAAGTATGTTACGCCCCAAAATCTGTAAAAAAAGCCGTGCCGATATAGACTCAAGTGATTTGGAAAGAGAAAAGACCTCTCCATACGCCCATTCAGTTGTCACTTCTGGAATTTTAGCCGTTTATAGGGTATACCATATGTAGGTACAAATTTTACATGTACTTATATAAAAAGTATGTTACTCCACAAAATCTGTAAAAAAGGCCATGCTGATATAGACTAAAGTGATTTAGAAAGAGGAAAGACCTCCCCATACGCCCATCCAGTTGTCACTTTTGGAATTTCAGCCGTTTATAGGGTATACCCTATGTAGGTACAAATTTTACATGTACCTATATAAAACGTATGTTACTCCAAAAAATCTGAAAAAAAGCCGTGCCGCTATAGACTCAAGTGATTTGGAAAGGAGAAAGACCTCCCCATACGCCAATCTAGTTGTCACTTTTGGAATTTTAGCCGTTTATAGGGTATACCCTATGTAGGTAAAAATGTTACATGTACCTATATAAAAAGTATGTTACCCCACAAAATTTGTAAAAAGGCCGTGCTGATATAGACTCAAGTGAATTGAAAAGAGGACAGACCTCCCCATACGCCCATCCAGTTGTCACTTTTAGAATTTTAGCCGTTTATAGGGTATACCCTATGTAGGTACAAATTTTACATGTACCTATATAAAAAGTTTGTTACTCCACAAAATCTGTAAAAAAAAGCCGTGCCGATATAGACTCAAGTAATTTGGAAAGAAAAAAGACCTCCATATACGCCCATCCAGTTGTCACTTTTGGAATTTTAGCCGTTTATAGGGTATACGCTATGTAGGTACAAATGGTACATGTACCTATATAAAAAGTATGCTACTCCACAAAATCTGTAAAAAAAGCCGTGCCGATATAGATTAAAGCGATTTGGAAAGAGGAAAGACCTCCCCATAAGCCCATCCAGTTGTCACCTTTGGAATTTTAGCCGTTTATAAGGAATCCCCTTATGTAGGTACAAATTTTACATGTACCTATATAAAAAGTATGTTACTCCACAAAATCTGTAAGACAGCCGTGCCGATATAGACTCAAGTGATTTGGAAAGAGGAAAGACCTCCCCATACGCCCATCTAGTGTTCACTTTTGGCATTTTAGCCGTTTGTAAGTTATACCCTATATAGTTGAAAAATTATACATGTACTCATATAAAAAGTATGATACTCCACACTATCTGTGGAAAAATATATTGCATGTACATATTCATATAAATTATTTTTGCAGTGTACGGTGTTTTATTTTAATCCTTCCATTTTTAATTTCTGTCAGCTCGGCTTTGATCCAGAGAAACAAGCCAGTCGATTTCCAGTCGACGGCGCCCGCCGCCGGTTGCTTTTTTATCTATCGCGCCGCCGCGAGGATACAATTGGCGACACACCTTGTTGTTTTATATATGTGTATAGAAACAACACCGAACGATTATGGTTTAAGCATAGAAGAGGTAAACTATTTACAAGAGCACTAATTTGAAAATTGTTAATATGACAGATTTTCTTGTTAGATCCTTTTAGCGAAAAATAAGGAGCTAAATCAATGGGCCAGCCTTAAGAAAGCTATACAAATAAGACCTGATCATGTGGAGAAAAAAGAGCAATAGCTATAAAAAATGAAAGCTAAAAACGAAGAATTGAAACGTAAAATTTTTACCTTTGGTATGTTCATTAAGAAACAATCCCTTAAATTTTTCATACTCACAAGCTTGACGAGCAGCACAAAATCGCAAAATATCAATTTTACTGTGAAAATATTCGAAAAATTGCCAAATTTCAAACAAGCCGAAAAATTTATTAAACATCGCCAAAATTCCAAGGAATGCCAAAATCTCAGAAAAAATCGCAAAAATGACCAAAATTCGCAAAAACTTGTTAACATTAAAACCATAGGTTAGGTTATCAGGTCGCTGATAGTCGAGGAGAGAAATATAATAAAATGTTTGAAAAACTGTTGTGATTTTATTTACTCGTAAGCAAATAAAAGCCCACAAAATGAATTTTAAAAAGAAATTTATTTAAGGGTTGGTTTTATAATGTTTATATAATGACATAATAAATTTGGATTCGACATAATTCTGGCTTTCAAGTTAAATTTTTAGCTTCCATGTGTTCAGAGACCTACAGTAGAATTTTCTAGAAAATATTTTTGTAAAATATATTAACCCTCTAACTCTTCAATTTATGCGTCTTTTTTGCCCATTCCTGTTTTAAGGGCAAAATTTTGCCTTTTCAAGGAATGGAAAAAAAGACCCATAAATTGAAGAGTTAGAGGGTTAATATATTTTACAAAAAGATTTCTAAGGGAATTCTACTGTAGGTCTCTAAACACATGGAAGCTAAAAATTTAACTTGAAAGCCAGAATTATGTCCAATCCAAATTTATTATGTCATTATGTAAACATTATAAAACCAACCCTTAAATAAATTTAAATTCGACGTAATTCTGGCTTTCAAGTTAATTTTTATCTTTCATGTGTGCAGAGACCTACAGTAGAATTTTCTATAAAAAAAAATTTGTAAAATTTATTAACCCTCTACCTCTTCAATTTATGCGTCTTTTTTTGCCCATTCCTGTTTTAAGGGCAAAATTTGCCTTTTCAAGGAATGTACAAAATAGACCCATAAATTTAAGAGTTCGAGGGTTAATATATTTTACAAAAAGATTTCTAAGGGAATTCTACTGTAGGTCTCTGAACACATGGAAGCTAAAAATTTAACTTGAAAGCCAGAATTATGCCGAATTTAAATTTATTTAAGGGTTGGTTTTATAATGTTTATATAATGACATAATAAATTTAGATTGGACATAATTCTGGCTTTCAAGTTAAATTTTTAGCTTCCATGTGGTCAAAAACCTACAGTAGAATTTTCTACAATATATTTTTGTAAAATATATTGACCGTCTAACTCTTCAATTTATGCGTCTTTTTTGCCCATTCCTGTTTTAAGGGCAAAATTTTGCCTTTTCAAGGAATGGACAAAATAGACCCATAAATTGACGAAATGGACGGTTAAACTATTCTACAAAAAGATTTCTAAGGAAATTCTACTGTAGGTGTCTGAACACATGGAAGCTAAAAATTTAACTTGAAAGCCAGAATTATGTCGAATTTAAATTTATTTAAGGGTTGGTTTAATAATGTTTATATAATGACATAATAAATTTGGATTGGACATAATTCTGGCTTTCAAGCTAAATTTTTAGCTTCCATGTGTTCAGAGACCTACAGTAGAATTTTTTAGAAAATAGTTTTGTAAAATATATTAACCTTCTAACTCTTCAATTTATGCGTCTTTTTTGCCCATTCCTGTTTTAAGGGCAAAATTTTGCCTTTTCAAGGAATGGACAAAAAAGACCCATAAATTGAAGAGTTAGAGGGTTAATATGTTTTACAAAAAGATTTCTAAGGGAATTCTATTGTAGGTCTCTGAACACATGGAAGCTAAAAATTTAACTTGAAAGCCAGAATTATGTCGAATTTAAATTTATTTAAGGGTTGGTTTTATAATGTTTATAAAATGACATAATAAATTTGGATTGGACATAATTCTGGCTTTCAAGTTAAATTTTTAGCTTCCATGTGGTCAAAAACCTACAGTAGAATTTTCTACAATATATTTTTGTAAAATATATTGACCGTCTAACTCTTCAATTTATGCGTCTTTTTTGCCCATTCCTTAAAATGGGTATTAGTGATAGTTATAAAAATGCAATGTAAAATTTTTCTTGGTTACATGGTTTCGTGCTTCAATTAACGATACATATTGTTACGTTTTTAGTCCCTTACATAAAAACGGTTTTATTATTTTTACAGGATTCGTTGAATTGCAATAAAATAAATCTCAGATATTTATTTTACAAATAAATTCTCAGTAACACTTTATTTATTACTTTAAAAACACGTACAACTAAAAGCGATGTACATACTATCTATTCTTGGCGATATTTACTCGGCTAAGTTTAAAAACCCACTGATCCATGTCGTCTGGCAGCCTCCCCTTATATAGTCAATTATAAAACCTTCTGGTAACTTCTATAAAAAAAAGCCGTGCCGATACAGACTCAAGTGATTTGGAAAGAGAAAAGACCTCTCCATACGCCCATCCAGTTGTCACTTTTGGAATTTTAGCCGTTTATAGGGTATACCCTATGTAGGTACAAATTTTTCATGTACCTATATAAAAAGTATGTTACGCCCCAAAATCTGTAAAAAAAGCCGTGCCGATATAGACTCAAGTGATTTGGAAAGAGAAAAGACCTCTCCATACGCCCATTCAGTTGTCACTTCTGGAATTTTAGCCGTTTATAGGGTATACCATATGTAGGTACAAATTTTACATGTACTTATATAAAAAGTATGTTACTCCACAAAATCTGTAAAAAAGGCCATGCTGATATAGACTAAAGTGATTTAGAAAGAGGAAAGACCTCCCCATACGCCCATCCAGTTGTCACTTTTGGAATTTCAGCCGTTTATAGGGTATACCCTATGTAGGTACAAATTTTACATGTACCTATATAAAACGTATGTTACTCCAAAAAATCTGAAAAAAAGCCGTGCCGCTATAGACTCAAGTGATTTGGAAAGGAGAAAGACCTCCCCATACGCCAATCTAGTTGTCACTTTTGGAATTTTAGCCGTTTATAGGGTATACCCTATGTAGGTAAAAATGTTACATGTACCTATATAAAAAGTATGTTACCCCACAAAATTTGTAAAAAGGCCGTGCTGATATAGACTCAAGTGAATTGAAAAGAGGACAGACCTCCCCATACGCCCATCCAGTTGTCACTTTTAGAATTTTAGCCGTTTATAGGGTATACCCTATGTAGGTACAAATTTTACATGTACCTATATAAAAAGTTTGTTACTCCACAAATTTGTAAAAAAAAGCCGTGCCGATATAGACTCAAGTAATTTGGAAAGAAAAAAGACCTCCATATACGCCCATCCAGTTGTCACTTTTGGAATTTTAGCCGTTTATAGGGTATACGCTATGTAGGTACAAATGGTACATGTACCTATATAAAAAGTATGCTACTCCACAAAATCTGTAAAAAAAGCCGTGCCGATATAGATTAAAGCGATTTGGAAAGAGGAAAGACCTCCCCATAAGCCCATCCAGTTGTCACCTTTGGAATTTTAGCCGTTTATAAGGAATCCCCTTATGTAGGTACAAATTTTACATGTACCTATATAAAAAGTATGTTACTCCACAAAATCTGTAAGACAGCCGTGCCGATATAGACTCAAGTGATTTGGAAAGAGGAAAGACCTCCCCATACGCCCATCTAGTGTTCACTTTTGGCATTTTAGCCGTTTGTAAGTTATACCCTATATAGTTGAAAAATTATACATGTACTCATATAAAAAGTATGATACTCCACACTATCTGTGGAAAAATATATTGCATGTACATATTCATATAAATTATTTTTGCAGTGTACGGTGTTTTATTTTAATCCTTCCATTTTTAATTTCTGTCAGCTCGGCTTTGATCCAGAGAAACAAGCCAGTCGATTTCCAGTCGACGGCGCCCGCCGCCGGTTGCTTTTTTATCTATCGCGCCGCCGCGAGGATACAATTGGCGACACACCTTGTTGTTTTATATATGTGTATAGAAACAACACCGAACGATTATGGTTTAAGCATAGAAGAGGTAAACTATTTACAAGAGCACTAATTTGAAAATTGTTAATATGACAGATTTTCTTGTTAGATTCTTTTAGCGAAAAATAAGGAGCTAAATCAATGGGCCAGCCTTAAGAAAGCTATACAAATAAGACCTGATCATGTGGAGAAAAAAGAGCAATAGCTATAAAAAATGAAAGCTAAAAACGAAGAATTGAAACGTAAAATTTTTACCTTTGGTATGTTCATTAAGAAACAATCCCTTAAATTTTTCATACTCACAAGCTTGACGAGCAGCACAAAATCGCAAAATATCAATTTTACTGTGAAAATATTCGAAAAATTGCCAAATTTCAAACAAGCCGAAAAATTTATTAAACATCGCCAAAATTCCAAGGAATGCCAAAATCTCAGAAAAAATCGCAAAAATGACCAAAATTCGCAAAAACTTGTTAACATTAAAACCATAGGTTAGGTTATCAGGTCGCTGATAGTCGAGGAGAGAAATATAATAAAATGTTTGAAAAACTGTTGTGATTTTATTTACTCGTAAGCAAATAAAAGCCCACAAAATGAATTTTAAAAAGAAATTTATTTAAGGGTTGGTTTTATAATGTTTATATAATGACATAATAAATTTGGATTCGACATAATTCTGGCTTTCAAGTTAAATTTTTAGCTTCCATGTGTTCAGAGACCTACAGTAGAATTTTCTAGAAAATATTTTTGTAAAATATATTAACCCTCTAACTCTTCAATTTATGCGTCTTTTTTGCCCATTCCTGTTTTAAGGGCAAAATTTTGCCTTTTCAAGGAATGGAAAAAAGACCCATAAATTGAAGAGTTAGAGGGTTAATATATTTTACAAAAAGATTTCTAAGGGAATTCTGCTGTAGGTCTCTAAGCACATGGAAGCTAAAAATTTAACTTGAAAGCCAGAATTGTCCAATCCAAATTTATTATGTCATTATGTAAACATTATAAAACCAACCCTTAAATAAATTTAAATTCGACGTAATTCTGGCTTTCAAGTTAATTTTTAGCTTTCATGTGTGCAGAGACCTACAGTAGAATTTTCTATAAAAAAATTTTGTAAAATTTATTAACGCTCTACCTCTTCAATTTATGCGTCTTTTTTTGCCCATTCCTGTTTTAAGGGCAAAATTTGCCTTTTCAAGGAATGGAAAAAAGACCAATAAATTGACGAAATAGACGGTTAAACTATTCTACAAAAAGATTTCTAAGGAAATTCTACTGTAGGTCTCTGAACACATGGAAGCTAAAAATTTAAGTTGAAAGCCAGAATTATTTCGAATTTAAATTTATTTAAGGGTTGGTTTAATAATGTTTATATAATGACATAATAAATTTGGATTGGACATAATTCTGGCTTTCAAGCCAAATTTTTAGCTTCCATGTGCTGAGAGACCTACAGTAGAATTTTTTAGAAAATAGTTTTGTAAAATATATTAACCTTCTAACTCTTCAATTTATGCGTCTTTTTTGCCCATTCCTGTTTTAAGGGCAAAATTTTGCCTTTTCAAGGAATGGACAAAAAAGACCCATAAATTGAAGAGTTAGAGGGTTAATATATTTTACAAAACATTTCTAAGGGAATTCTACTGTAGGTCTCCGAACACATGGAAGCTAAAAATTTAACTTGAAAGCCAGAATGATGTAAAATTTAAATTTATTTAAGGGTTAGTTTTATAATGTTTATATAATGACATAATAAATTTGGATTGGACATAATTCTGGCTTTCAAGTTAAATTTTCAGCTTCCATGTGTTCAGAGACCTACAGTAGAATTCTCTAGAAAATATTTTTGTTAAATATATTAACCCTCTAACTCTTCAATTTATGCGTATTTTTTGCCCATTCCTGTTTTAAGGGCAAAATTTTGCCTTTTCAAGGAATGGAAAAAAAGACCCATAAATTGAAGAGTTAGAGGGTTAATATATTTTACAAAAAGATTTCTAATGAAATTTAAATTTGACATAATTCTGGCTTTCAAGTTAAATTTTTAGCTTCCATGTGTTCGAAGACCTACAGTAGAATTCCCTTAGAAATGTTTTTGTAAAATATGTTAACCCTCTAGCTCTTCAACTTATGGGTCTTTTTTGGCCATTCCTTGAAAAGGCAAAATTTTCCCCTTAAGACAAGAATGGGCAAAAAAGACGCATAAATTGAAGAGTTAGAGGGTTAATATATTTTACAAAAATATTTTCCAAAAAATTCTACTGTAGGTCTCTGAACACATGGAAGCTAAAAATTTGACTTGAAAGCCAGAATTATGTCGAATCCAAATTTATTATGTCATTATATAAACATTATAAAACCAACCCTTAAATAAACTTCTTTTTAAAATTCATTTTGTGGGCTTTTATTTGCTTAAGAGTGAATAAAATCACAACAATTTTTCAAACATTTTATTGTATTTCTCTCCTCGACTATGGTTTTAATGTTAACAAGTTTTTGCGAATTTTGGTAATTTTTGCGATTTTTTCTGAGATTTTGGCATTCCTTGGAATTTTAGCGATGTTTAATAAATTTTTCGGCTTGTTTGAAATTTGGCAATTTTTCGCGTATTTTCACAGTAAAATTGATATTTTGCGATTTTGTGCTGCTCGTCAAACTTGTGATTATGAAAAATTTAAGGGATTGTTTCTTAATGAACATACCAAAGGTAAAAATTTTACGCTTCAATTCTTCGTTTTTAGCTTTCATTTTGTATAGTCTCTGCTCTGTTTTCTCCACATGATCAGGTCTTACTTGTATAGCTTTCTTAAGGCTGGCCCATTGATTTAGCTCCTTATTTTGCGCTAAAAGAATCTAACAAGAAAATCTGTCATATTAACAATTTTCAAATTAGTGGTCTTGTAAATAGTTTACCTCTTCTATGCTTAAACCAAAATCGTTCGGTGTTGTTTCTATACACATATATAAAACGACAAGGCGTGTCGCCAATTGTATCCTCGCGGCGGCTCGATAGATAAAAAAGCAACCGGCGACGGGGCGCCGTCGACTCGAAATCGACTGGCTTGTTTCTCTGGATCAAAGCCGAGCTGCTAGAAATTGAAAATGGTATGAATAAGATGAAACACCGTACACTGCAAAAATAATGTATATAAATATGTGCATGCAATATATTTTTCCACAGATTTTGTGGAGTAACATACTTTTTATATGAGTACATGTATAATTTTTCAACTATATAGGGTGTAACCTACAAACGGCTAAAATGCCAAAAGTGACAACTGGATGGGCGTATAGGGAGGTCTTTTCTCTTTCAAAATCACTTGAGTCTACATCGGCACGGCTTTTTTTTACAGATTTTGTGGAGTAACATACTTTTTATATAGGTACATGAAAAATTTGTACCTACAGAGGGTATACCCTATAAACGGCTAAAATTCCAAAAGTGACAACTGGATGGGCGTATAGGGAGGTCTTTTCTCTTTCCAAATCACTTGAGTCTATATCGGCACGGCTTTTTTACAGATTTTGTGGAGTAACATACTTTTTATGTACGTACATATAAAACTTGTACCTACATAGGGTATACCCTATAAACGGCTAAAATTCCAAAAGTGACAACTGAATGGGTGTATGGGGAGGTCTTTCCTCTTTCCAAATTAATTGAGTCTATATCGGCACGGCTTTTTTAAAAATTTTGTGCAGTAACATACTTTTTATATAGGTACATGTAAAATTTGTGCCTACATAGGGTATACCCTATAAACGGCTAAAATTCCAAAAGTGACAACTAGATAAGCGTATAGGGAGGTCTTTCCTCTTTCCAAATCACTTGATTCTATATCGGCACGGCTTTTTTACAGATTTTGTGGAGCAACATACTTTTTATATAGGTACATGTACAATTTGTACCTACATAGGGTATACCCTATAAACGGCTAAAATTCCAAAAGTGATGGATGGGCGTATGTGGAGATCTTTTCTCTTTCCAAATCAATTGAGTCTATGTCAGCACGGCTTTTTTACAGATTTTGTGGAGTAACATACTTTTTATATACGTACATGTAAAATTTGTACCTACATAGGGTATACCCTATAAACGGCTAAAATTTCAAAAGTGACAACTGGATGGGCGTATAGGGAGGTCTTTCTCCTTTCAAATCACTTGAGTCTATATCGGCACGGCTTTTTTTAAAGATTTTGTGGAGGAACATACTTTTTATGTAGGTACATGTAAAATTTGTACCTACATAGGGTATACCCTATATACGGCTAAAATTCCAAAAGTGACAACTGAATGGGCGTATGAAGAGGTTTTTCCTCTTTCCAAATCACTTGAGTCTATATCGGCGCGGCTTTTTTTTACAGATTTTGTGGAGTAACATACTTTTTATATAGGTACATGTAAAATTTGTACCTACATAGGGTATACCCTATAAACGGCTAAAATTCCAAAAGTGACAACTAGATAAGCGTATGGGGAGGTCTTTCCTCTTTCAAAATCACTTGAGTCTATATCGGCACGGCCTTTTTACAGATTTTGTGGAGTAACATGCTTTTTATATAGGTACATGTAAAATTTGTACCTACATAGCGTATACCCTATAAACGGCAAAAATTCCAAAAGTGACAACTGGATTGGCGTATAGGGAGGTCTTTCCTCTTTCCAATTTACTTGAGTCTACTATATCGGCACGGCTTTTTTTTACAGATTTTGTGGAGTAACATACTTTTTATATAGGTACATGTAAAATTTGTACCTACATAGGGTATACCCTATAAACGGCTAAAATTCCAAAAGTGACAACTGGATGGGCATATGGGGAGGTCTTTCCTCTTTCCAATTTAGTTGAGTCTAGTATATCGGCACGGCTTTTTTTTTACAGATTTTGTGGAGTAACATACTTTTTATATAGGTACATGTAAAATTTGTAACTACATAGGATATACCCTATAAACGGCTAAAATTCCAAAAGTAACAACTGAATGGGCGTATGAAGAGGTCTTTTCTCTTTCTAAATCACTTGAGTCTATATCGGCACGGCTTTTTTTTACAGATTTTGTGGGGTAACATACTTTTTATATAGGTACATGAAAAATTTTGTACCTACATAGGGTATACCCTATAAACGGCTAAAATTCCAAAAGTGATAACTGGATGGGCGTATAGGGAGGTTTTTTCTCTTTCCATATCACTTGAGTCTATTTCGGCACAGCTTTTTTACAGATTTTGTGGAGTAACATACTTTTTATGTAGGTACATGTAAAATTTGTACCTACATTGGGTATAGCCTATAAACGGCTAAAATTCCGAAAGTGACAACTAGATGGGCGTATGGGGAGGTCTTTCATTTTTCCAAATCACTTCAGTCTATATCGGCACGGCTTTTTTTACAGATTTTGTGCTGTAACATACTTTTTATATAGGTACATGTAAACTTTGTACCTACATAGGGTATACCCTATAAACGGCTGAAATTCCAAAAGTGACAACTGGAATTTGAGTCTACATCGGCACGGCTTTTTTTTTACAGATTTTGTTGAGTAACATACTTTTTATATAGGTACATGTAAAATTTGTACCTACATAGGGTATACCCTATAAACAGCTAAAATTTCAAAAGTGACAACTGGATGGGCGTATAGGGAGGTCTTTCTCCTTTCAAATCACTTGAGTCTATATCGGCACGGCTTTTTTTAAAGATTTTGTGGAGGAACATACTTTTTATGTAGGTACATGTAAAATTTGTACCTACATAGGGTATACCCTATATACGGCTAAAATTCCAAAAGTGACAACTGAATGGGCGTATGAAGAGGTTTTTCCTCTTTCCAAATCACTTGAGTCTATATCGGCGCGGCTTTTTTTTACAGATTTTGTGGAGTAACATACTTTTTATATAGGTACATGTAAAATTTGTACCTACATAGGGTATACCCTATAAACGGCTAAAATTCCAAAAGTGACAACTAGATAAGCGTATGGGGAGGTCTTTCCTCTTTCCAAATCACTTGAGTCTATATCGGCACGGCCTTTTTACAGATTTTGTGGAGTAACATGCTTTTTATATAGGTACATGTAAAATTTGTACCTACATAGCGTATACCCTATAAACGGCAAAAATTCCAAAAGTGACAACTGGATTGGCGTATAGGGAGGTCTTTCCTCTTTCCAATTTACTTGAGTCTACTATATCGGCACGGCTTTTTTTTACAGATTTTGTGGAGTAACATACTTTTTATATAGGTACATGTAAAATTTGTACCTACATAGGGTATACCCTATAAACGGCTAAAATTCCAAAAGTGACAACTGGATGGGCATATGGGGAGGTCTTTCCTCTTTCCAATTTAGTTGAGTCTAGTATATCGGCACGGCTTTTTTTTTTACAGATTTTGTGGAGTAACATACTTTTTATATAGGTACATGTAAAATTTGTAACTACATAGGATATACCCTATAAACGGCTAAAATTCCAAAAGTAACAACTGAATGGGCGTATGAAGAGGTCTTTTCTCTTTCTAAATCACTTGAGTCTATATCGGCACGGCTTTTTTTTACAGATTTTGTGGGGTAACATACTTTTTATATAGGTACATGAAAAATTTTGTACCTACATAGGGTATACCCTATAAACGGCTAAAATTCCAAAAGTGATAACTGGATGGGCGTATAGGGAGGTTTTTTCTCTTTCCATATCACTTGAGTCTATTTCGGCACAGCTTTTTTACAGATTTTGTGGAGTAACATACTTTTTATGTAGGTACATGTAAAATTTGTACCTACATTGGGTATAGCCTATAAACGGCTAAAATTCCGAAAGTGACAACTAGATGGGCGTATGGGGAGGTCTTTCATTTTTCCAAATCACTTCAGTCTATATCGGCACGGCTTTTTTTACAGATTTTGTGCTGTAACATACTTTTTATATAGGTACATGTAAACTTTGTACCTACATAGGGTATACCCTATAAACGGCTGAAATTCCAAAAGTGACAACTGGATGGGCGTATGTGGAAGTCTTTCCTCTTTCCAAATCACTTGAGTCTACATCGGCACGGCTTTTTTTTTACAGATTTTGTTGAGTAACATACTTTTTATATAGGTACATGTAAAATTTGTACCTACATAGGGTATACCCTATAAACAGCTAAAATTCCAAAAGTGACTACTGGATGGGCGTATGAGGAGGTCTTTCCAAATCACTTGAATCTATATCGGCACGGCTTTTTTTACAGATTTCGTGGAGTAACATAATTTTTATATAGGTACATGTAAAATTTGTACCTACATAGGGTATACCCTATAAACGGCTAAAATTCCAAAAGTGACAACTGGATGGGCATATGGGGAGGTCTTTCCTCTTTCCAATTTAGTTGAGTCTAGTATATCGGCACGGCTTTTTTTTTTACAGATTTTGTGGAGTAACATACTTTTTATATAGGTACATGTAAAATTTGTAACTACATAGGATATACCCTATAAACGGCTAAAATTCCAAAAGTAACAACTGAATGGGCGTATGAAGAGGTCTTTTCTCTTTCTAAATCACTTGAGTCTATATCGGCACGGCTTTTTTTTACAGATTTTGTGGGGTAACATACTTTTTATATAGGTACATGAAAAATTTTGTACCTACATAGGGTATACCCTATAAACGGCTAAAATTCCAAAAGTGATAACTGGATGGGCGTATAGGGAGGTTTTTTCTCTTTCCATATCACTTGAGTCTATTTCGGCACAGCTTTTTTACAGATTTTGTGGAGTAACATACTTTTTATGTAGGTACATGTAAAATTTGTACCTACATTGGGTATAGCCTATAAACGGCTAAAATTCCGAAAGTGACAACTAGATGGGCGTATGGGGAGGTCTTTCATTTTTCCAAATCACTTCAGTCTATATCGGCACGGCTTTTTTTACAGATTTTGTGCTGTAACATACTTTTTATATAGGTACATGTAAACTTTGTACCTACATAGGGTATACCCTATAAACGGCTGAAATTCCAAAAGTGACAACTGGATGGGCGTATGTGGAAGTCTTTCCTCTTTCCAAATCACTTGAGTCTACATCGGCACGGCTTTTTTTTTACAGATTTTGTTGAGTAACATACTTTTTATATAGGTACATGTAAAATTTGTACCTACATAGGGTATACCCTATAAACAGCTAAAATTCCAAAAGTGACTACTGGATGGGCGTATGAGGAGGTCTTTCCAAATCACTTGAATCTATATCGGCACGGCTTTTTTTACAGATTTCGTGGAGTAACATAATTTTTATATAGGTACATGTAAAATTTGTACCTACATAGGGTATACCCTATAAACTGCTAATTTTCCTAAAGTGACAACTGGATGGTGGTGAAAAGATAGAGAGAGCAAAAGCGAGAAAAAGCAATTTTCAGTAAAGCTCTAAATAAATAAAATATAATTTGGTTTAAAAAAATAGATAGGACTATATAAAACCAAAGTAAATCAGTATTTTAAATAGTGCAATAAAAAGTTTTATGAAAAAACAGCATAATTTTTTAATTGTAATAAAAAACAAAAAACACTCAGTCATGGCTGAGTGTTGCAAATGCAAATCGTCAATACGGGGTCAAACTGGCATAAGATGTATGGGAGTCTGCGATAAAATTTATCACAGCCAAACAAAATGTTCTGGAATTGATCAATATTCGATGGGAATAATTGACAAAAGTATCTTTATACATTTTATGTGTGATGATTGTGTACAATATATAAAAAATGTGGACATGGTTCTAACAGAAATTCAAGATCAAGTGAATAAAAATAAACATAATTTAGTTGATTATAAACATGAATTTGAGTTGTCACTGAAGCAAAACGAAGGCGAAATTAAAGAATTATTGGAAGCTATCGAAAAGCGTTATGAAGAAAGAGTGAAAAAAATTGACAGTGTACAAAAATCTTATGAAAAAAATTTAGAAGAAATTAAAAAATTATATGGAGGTGTAAATGAATTTAAAAACAACAACAATGAAATATGCAAATCATTAGAGGAAAAAAATTTCAACATGTGTAACGAAATAAAAAAAGTGATCAAGGAGATAAGTCAAAAGCATACAAACATGTCATACTCAGAGACAGTGAAAAACAAAATAGTGCTGCCAGATGTTAACAAACAATTGCCTTTAATAGTTAAACCAAAAGAAAAACAGGGAGTGGATAAAACTAAAGAAGAATTAAATAGTAAGGTTGATCATGTAAATTTAAAAATAACAAGTGTGGGAAATCGAAGAAACGGTGCAGTTGTAATCCAATCCGAAAATGTTGAAGAAAGAGAAAAAATAAAGAGTGCTATAGAAAATGAACTAAACGATGGATATGAAATTTTGGTTCCTAACCCAGTACAATTAAGAATAAAAATAACTGGTATGACTTTTAACTATACGGAAGTTGAAATAATTGAAAAATTGCGAAAACAAAATCCAATGATTAGTAATGGTGAATTTAAAATAATACAAAAATACGAATATAAAAGAAACAATAAAACAATATATACTATCAAATTAATAGTGGATGAAGAAACATATACCAAAGTGATTACAGAGCAAAGAGTTAATATAGGATGGGAGAGATGTAGAGTTTTTGATGGTACCGATGTTATACAGTGTTTAAAATGTAAAGGATACAATCACTTAGCAAAAGAATGCAAAAACAAAGAAGTGTGCTTAAAATGTCACGGCGAACATAAATCGAAGGAATGCAACAAGGATCAAATTAATAAGTGTATTAATTGTATAAAAGCAAATAACAATCTAAATATGGGATTAGATGAAAATCACTATACTAATGATAGAGAATGCCAAGTGTATCAAAATAAATTAAATATGAAAATGAAAAGAATGGGTTTTGCAATGTAACAATCACAGAATTTACGCACACAATCACAGAGTTTCCGCGCACTTTATACAAATGTACAAGGATTAACTAATAACTTCAGTCAAATAGAAGTAATTGCGGCATCAGAAAATTTGGAGTTTATTATATTGTCAGAAACACATTTAACAGATAAAGTAAATGAAAATGAAATTATGCTACAAGATTATGGGCACATAGTATGTTTATCTAATTCTACAAAAACAGGAGGCGTTATAATTTATTACAAAAAAACATGGAAGGTGAATAAAATATTGGAAGAATTTGAAGATTATAAATACTGGATTTTGGTTTGCACTGCTGAATACGATAGTATTCGTATGATAATTGTAGCAGTATACAGATCACCGAGTTGTAAGAAATCAGAATTTTGTGATATATTTGAGAAAATTTTAGAGATAATTTGTGAAAGCTACTGTGATATTATAATTTGCGGAGACTTTAACATAGATTGGATTGAAAATATTTGTTATAAAAACAGAATAGAAAACAATTTAAATGATCATGATTTAAAACAAATCGTTAATAGTTTTACGCGAATAACAAATGACACTAATACTATAATTGATTATGTGATAACAAATAGCCATAAAGTAACCGTAGAAATTAATAACAATAATATAGCTGATCACGAGTCTCTATATATAAATATTGAATGTGAAAACAATTTTCGAAAAGATACAACAATAGAAACCCATAAAATATTCAAATATAATAAAAATAACTTTAATAGAAATCTGAGTGCAATAATAGATTATAAAGAAAACAGTGATGTCAATGAAAACGCATATATGTTAGATAACTGTCTCGAAGCGGTAATAAACAAATTTACAATAAAAAGAACAATAACTAACCTCCAGTTTTTGACTCAGCAATTAAATATTTATTTAGTTGATTTTCATATAAATTTAAATTGTAATTAAACACAACTTCTGTTTTTCAGTCGTATTTAGTTGTTCTTATTTAATTGTGACAAAAATATGGTAGCACCATCAACTATTATAAATTTCCCATAAATTTCCTAAAAAAGCAGCTGTTCAATATAAACAAAGCAAAATCCAACAAATATATATTTTTCTTCATGCAAAAAATAAGAATAATCAAGAGTTTCTGCAATGTTTTAAAATAATAAAAACAGCTTACAAAATCACAAAAAGACAAATATACCCAAAGAAAGCCCAAATTTTACGCCAACAAAAGTTGAATTTTCAGCGGCCACAATTTGTTTGTTTGCACAAGAACAACAAGCGGTCAAAATCATATGGTAATTTATAAAACTTAAATCGAATTTAAGTGTACAAGATTGGTGTTATAAGTTATATTTAAATGTGATCTATAAAAATGAGTTTTCTATTTAAATAGAAATTAAGTTTAAGAACAATTTAATTATTAAGTCAGAAACTGGGGGTAATACAAATAATGTGAATCAATGGTTTAATAATGAACTTCGCTTATTAAAAAAAGGTAAAATTTTAAAACAACAAATAAGCCGGATTATACAAAAATATCAAATAAAATTATTATTGACAATTGGAATATAACGGGAAATATTTTATTAAATATAATTAATAAATCGCTAAAAAATGGAGAATTCCCAGAAAACTGGAAAGAAACAATAATAATACCTATTGAAAAAGTGACAAATACAAAAAAGTGTGAAGAATTCCGTCCTATAAATACCTTAAAAACTTGTGAAAAAATACTGGAAAAGGTTGTGAAAGATCAATTGGAAAGCTATATAGAAGGAAATTCTTTGTTATCAAAATACCAATCTGGTTACAGGAAAAATTTTTCATGTGAAACTGCAGTAAATTATGTCATAAATCGATGGAAAAAATAGAAAAAATAGAAAAATTATGGCAATTTTTTTGGACTTTAAAAGAGCGTTTGAGACAATTGATAGAAAAATTATGTTTAAAAAACTTCATGTACGGAATACAAAATATAGAACTTAAATGGTTTAAATCCTACTTAACAAATAGAAAACAAATAACAACAGTTAATGGTGTACAATCTGATTCCATTGAAAATGAATTTGGTGTTCCACAAGGATCAATCTTAGGTGCACTATTGTTTAGTATTTACATAAATGATATGCCGAACATTTTGACAAAAAGTGAAATAATTTTATACGCGTATGATACTCTAATATTTACAGAAGGAGATAATGAAGAACAGTGTCACAATAATATGATGCAGGACATAAACAATATAACTATTTGGTTAAATATGAACAAATTAAAATTAAATGAAACAAAAACGAAAATAATAGAAATAAACATGACTAGTAATAGTAACTTTATAATTAATAACGAAATAATTGAAAAAGTCGAACAAATAAAATATCTTGGTTTTATAATTGATAAAGAACTTAAATTTAAAAAACACATGGACTATATTTGTCGAAAAATTGGTTAAAAAATTGGGTTTTTAAAAGAATTAGAAATAAAGTTTCAACAATAACATCAATTCATATATATAATACGATTATTAAACCACATTTTGAATTTGGTTCAACAATAATTTATACATGTAAAGATGGATTTTAATTCCAACCAAATAAAACCTTTTATTTCTTTTTATAAGTTCTATAAGTTCACGTTTTATTTATTTGATATAGGAAATATGGTAGGTGAAATAATTTTAACGATTAGGTATTCAAATTAATATAGTTTTAAGTAAATAGTTTTAAGTATTTAAATTAAGATAGTTTTAATTAAACAACTTTAATATTTGAATTAACAATTTAAAGGCAACTTTCCACTGAACAACTTCAGGCAACTTTAAACAACTTTTAGAAAAAGCAACTTTAATTGTTTACGACTTTATTCGACTGATCTTCTTTAACTACTGCCTCTCTTATTCAAACTTCAACTTCAATATACCGATGTGTGGTATATTCAGCAACTCAGCGACATTAACCCTCTTAGCACCTTTACACTCGGCCATCCTGTTAATCATCGGTCTCCGATGATAATATCTCTTCTTCGGTAGTTCTCCATGGCTTCATGAGGTCACAGCTTGTTGATGTGTTGCTTGGACCTTCAAATTCTGCGGTTTTAGAAACATCGTATCGTCCATTGCGCTTCACCTTCACTACTTTATACGGACCCAAATACTCGTTTGCCAGTTTTTTGCCTGCTACAAATTGAGTTCGTTTGATAGCGACAAGGTCACCAGGTGCATATTCAACATGACTTTTACGATTTTTGTCGTACTGCTTTTTGTAGATTTCTTGAGCTTTCAGTATTTGTTGTTTAGCCTCATTTCGCAACAGCTGACGATCCATATCGAACTGATTGATGAGTTCATCTTGGAGTATTTCAAGAATTTTGTCTTCTGCCATAGTCTTCATTTTGGTACCGAACATAATTTCAAACGGTGTAGACTTTGTTGAATTGTGAATGCAAGAATTTAATGATTTTTGCACCTGCCCAACATATTTGTACCATTTGGATGAATCTTCATGCGACAACTTTGAGATAACAGACAATATACATCGATTCACACGTTCTATCTGGCCATTGCCTCTTGGAACACCTGTTGTGGTTAAAATATGTTCAATTGTATTCTGCTCACAAAAATCTTTAAAATTTTGCGAAGTGAAAGCTGATCCTTTATCACTAATGATACGACTCGGATTGCCAAACGTGTTAGACCATATCGAAAGATTTTTTACAACTTCGTCAGTATTGGTTGTCTTTGTGGTGAACAGCCAAACAAATTTCGAAAAACCGTCAACTACAGCCAGAATGTATTTGTATTGTTTACACGTTGAATCCATTGGCCCCAAGTGGTCAATGTGTATAGTCTGCAACGGAAAATCACCTTTATCAATACATTGCAACATGCCTTCCTTCTTACTGAGCTTTTTGTTATGTATTATGCATCTTACACAGTTTTGTACAATCTGTAAAACCTTTTTCTCAAGATGTGGTATAACAAATTGCTGTTGTACTGAATGCATAGTTTTTGCGACAGAAAAGTGGCCATTATCATGACAACTTCGTATTATTTCGACTTCCATTGCTTTTGGAACAAGGAGCAAATCGTTTCCATTTACTGCCTTATAAACTAAACCACCTTTGACTTTAAAATCTTCATAATCATGCAACTGAAGTATTGACGATATTGCTTTAATATAATCATCAGTTTGCTGCATACGTTTAATACGGGCTGTTATTTCTGAGGAGATCACCATCACGTTAACTGGGTATCTGCTTAAGCTATCTACGTGCTTCATTCTGCTTCCGGATCGATGTTCAACAGTGTACGAAAAATCTTGCAGGTACATGACCCACTGCGCAACGTCTCTTGGGATGTCTTTTTTGGATGTTGTCTGCTTGAACGCCGAACAATCGGTGATTAATTTAAATTCAATGCCTAACAGATAGTGTCGAAACTTTTTGAATGCAAGGTAGGCTGCTTTTACCTCCATGATGTAACTGTGCAGTTTACTTTCTTGTGGTGAAGCTCTTTTGCTCCAATAAAAAACAGGGTGTAGTCTTCCATTAAAAACTTGTAAAAGAGTTGCACCGAAACCTTCTTTAGATGCATCTGTGTGAAGTTCTGTTTCGGCATTTCTGTTGTAAATTTTCAAAACTGGTTCGCTAGTGATGACTGTCTTCAACTGCTCGATTGCTGTTAATTCTTTAGTGGTTATGTGAAATCGTACATCTTTTTTTAACAAGTCAGTTAAAGGTTTTGCTATATGGGCATAGCCATGCACAAACTTTCTAAAATAACCAGTCAAGCCAAGGAAAGCTTGCACGTCCTTGATACTCTTCGGTATTGGAAACTTTCCTACAGCTTTTGTTTTTGTTTTGCCTGGTAAAACGCTGCCTTTTTCAATAATGTGGCCCAAAAACTCGATTTTGGTTTTTATAAAAGAACATTTTGACCATTTAAACTTTAAATCAAACCTAGCGGCTGTATTTAAGACGAGCTTTAGTTTGTCTAAACATTCTTCAACTGTTTCGCCATATATAATAATATCGTCTATATAAAGCTCCATGACGTCTGAGTTAATAAGTTTTTGAAAAATATAACTTACATACCTGATGAAATTTGCTGGCGAGTTGCAAAAACCAAATGGTGCTTTGTTGAATTCGTACAAACCTTGTTTTGTTATGAACGCTGTATATTTTTTACTGTGCTCGTGAATGGGAACATGAAAGAAGCCGTTTTCAAGATCCATCACAATAAAAAACCTAGCACTTTGTAACTTAATTAAAACGTCATCTATAATGGGCACTGGAAAGCAATCTTTTAACACCATTTTATTCAACTGACGATAATCTATGCAAACTCGATAGTCCCCGCTTTTCTTTTTAGTTAACACCACTCTACTGGCCATATCTGACGTTGACTCTCTGATGACTTCTTTCTCTAGCCACTCTGCTACTTGGGAATTTAGTATTTGCTCTTGTTGTATAGGGAGACGACTTGGTGAGTGCCGGAAAGGTTTCATTTCATTATTTGGCGTTATTTTCATTGATATCGGTGATTCTTTGCGTGGTAGGACAGGTTTATATGACTTTATTAAACTTTCAACTTTTTCTTTATATACATTATCGACATCGATTTCTACAGTATTTATATTATAAACGTTCAGTTCATTAATAAATTCATTAACGCTGTTATTTTCAAAAGTAAAGCCTTTTTCATCACCATACAATTTAAATTTCTTTGCGAAATCGTAGCCCAAAATGGCATCACATTTAACCGCATTATCAGAAACTACAATAAAATCGTGTTCTGTTTGTATATTATCCACTGTAACAGTTCCACTAAAACGTCCAAGAGGTATTGTTTTTTTATTACCGAAACCGAAAAGTACATAATTGTTATCTAGCAAATCACAATGTTCAAAGTTTGTTTCAAACACATATTCGCGCATTAGCGAAACGTCAGAGCCTGTATCAACAAGGCATTCAAGTTCTTTGCCGTTTAACATTATAGTTTTATACCGACTTTTGTCCACAATGACATTTACACTTTTTTCAACTTCTTTCCTATTAAATGAGCTTGACGCACAGTTTTTGGCTATGTGCCCAAATTTGTTGCACTTGAAACATTTTGAAGATGTTTTACACTCAGATCTTTTATGATCTATGGAACCACAGTTGAAACATCTTTCTTTCTTTACGTTTACACTTTTGTATTGTTTGTTTTTATTCTCATAACAAAAATCACTTTTCATGTGTTCGTAAATTTCATATTTTTCGCGGAGTTCTTTGAACGATGTTGCACTGTATAGTTGATATTTAAGTTCCGATTTCATTTTTAGCCCGTCTACTATATATCGAATTATTGAAAGTTCATCAAAATTGCCTAATGCTGCAATTTTGCGCATTTGCAACATGTACTCGTGGAATGATTCGCTTTCTAGTTTGCGTTTGCCACTTAACATTCTATGCACTTCATTACAATTATACGTTTTGCTAAACTCGCTTATCAATTGTTGCTTTAGTTCATTATAATTATTAACATTCACTGTTTCTAAAAACAATTTAGCCATTCCCGACACTTTATTGCGCGACTGCACGTATTTTTGTTTTTCTGTCAACTCGTAAGCAGATGCATTACTTTCAAATGTATCAAACCAGTCTTTTACTGGCATATTTTTACCATCAAAATCAGGTATAATTCTTGCAAAACTTTCGACCGAAATATTAATTTTTTCATCAACGTTTTCTTCTTTTGCAATTTTTACCGATAGCAACCTTATTAATTCGTTTAATTGTTCATTTGCCATAATACTGATTTTATTAACAACTTCTTTATTTTTAACTTCTTTGTTTTCACTTTCAATTTCTTCAAAGCTTCGATCAATTGCTTTCAAACCTTTTCTGTCAATATCACTTAATTTTTCTAGTTCTTTTTGAACTGTAAGATTCTTAACTTTTCCCAATGATTCTAAAACCTCAAAGTTTTCACAGTTTTCTTTTAAATCATTTTCTGAAAGCTTGTTGGTTTGAACTATATTTCGTGGTGAGTTTAATTCCTCCTGCTGTTTTGAACTGAGAGCAACTTGTTGTGTATTCGATGATGTACTTTTCACTCTTGCTCTTGTGTTGTATGATTCTTTATCACTCACTTTTTTTACTTTGATCTTTTTATCCTTATTCATTACATAGTTTCTGTATGTATTCTGTTTCTCTTTTTAAATGTAATTATGAAACTTATGAACATGTACATACATACATTTTAACACCGGCAAAACTTTTTTGTTTCTTTTTCGTTTTATTATATTTTGCTGATATTATTTTATGGCTCTAGATTTTTCTAGAATTGTATTGAATACCGTTTCATCATTCGATTTATGCTTTTTTATGTAAACCGTTATTCGCACTTATTTAAGCAAAAAATACTTTATAAAATTTTTAAATATGCAAATATTTCGACACAGCTTTGTTGTTGTAATTTTTAGCACTGCATTTTCTAGTGTATTTTATAGGCAAATCTTAATGTTTCACAATTTTTCTACATCTACATATATATTGCTTTGAACACTTTTGGTTTTTGTTCGCACGTTTTATAGATAAATGACAAATTAAATATTTTTACATTCGTTGTAGGTATTATAGCATTTTCCACTGTGATCTTTTCGGCTAATTCAGAGCCGGTTGAGCCCCCAAATGTAAAGATGGATTTTAATTCCAACCAAATAAAACCTTTTATTTCTTTTTATAAGTTCTATAAGTTCACGTTTTATTTATTTGATATAGGAAATATGGTAGGTGAAATAATTTTAACGATTAGGTATTCAAATTAATATAGTTTTAAGTAAATAGTTTTAAGTATTTAAATTAAGATAGTTTTAATTAAACAACTTTAATATTTGAATTAACAATTTAAAGGCAACTTTCCACTGAACAACTTCAGGCAACTTTAAACAACTTTTAGAAAAAGCAACTTTAATTGTTTACGACTTTATTCGACTGATCTTCTTTAACTACTGCCTCTCTTATTCAAACTTCAACTTCAATATACCGATGTGTGGTATATTCAGCAACTCAGCGACATTAACCCTCTTAGCACCTTTACATACATGTTGCACAAAAACGCAAATTGAAAGACTACAAAAATTACAAAATAAAGCATTGAGAACAGTTTTGAAATGTAACATTTATACTCCAATTGAGATAATGTTAAATATCCTTAAGTGGTTAAAAATAAATCAACGATTGGAATTAAATACATTACTTTTTATACAAAAGATGAAAATGGGAAAGGCGCCAGAATATCTATGTGAGCAAATTAATTATGTGAGAGATGTGCAACCGTATGGGCTAAGAAATGCGAGAGACTTTAGACCGCAACGAGTAAACACGACAGCGATGCAGCGTTCACTTTTCTATAAAGGACTACAATTATATAACTTGTTACCAAATAATACCAAAGATCAAACAAATGAATTCATTTTTAAAAGAGATTGTGTAAATTTTGTAAGAAACAATGTAAATAACTTAGAATCTTAGAGCAAAAACAAAAAAATGTAAACTTAAGTAACCAAAGTGTAATTTAAAAGTATAAAAATACTAATAAATAAATAATAATAATAATAAAATAATGGGCGTATGGGGAGGTTTTTCCTCTTTCCAAATCACTTGAGTATATATCGGCACGGCTTTTTTACAGATTTTGTGTAGTAACATACTTTTTATATAGGTACATGTAAAATTTGTACCTACATAGGGTATACCCTATAAACGGCTAAACTTTCAAGTGACAGCTAGATGAGCGTATGAGGAGGTCTTTCCTCTTTTCAAATCACTTGAGTCTATATCGGCACGGCTTTTTTTTACAGATTTTGTGGAGTAACATACTTTTTATATAGGTACATGTAAAATTTGTACCTACATAGCGTATACCCTATAAACGGCTAAAATTCCAAAAGTGACAACTAAATGGGCGTATAGGGAGGTCTTTTCTCTTTCCAAATCACTTGAGTCTATATCGGCACGGCTTTTTTTTTACAGTTTTTGTGGAGTAACATACTTTTTATGTAGGTACAGTAAAATTTGTACCTACATAGGGTATACCCTATAAACGGCTAAAATTCAAAAAGTGACAACTGAATGGGCGTATGGGGAGCTTTTTCTCTTTCCAAATCACTTGAGTCTATATCGGCACGACTTTTTTTTTACAGATTTTGTGGAGTAACATACTTTTTATATAGGTACATGTAAAATTTGTACCTACATAGGGTATACCTTATAAACGGCTAAAATTCCAAAAGTGACAACTAGATAGGCGTATGAAGAGGTCTTTGCTCTTTCTAAATCTCTTGAGTCTATATCGGCACGGCTTTTTTTTTTACAGATTTTGTGGAGTAACATACTTTTTATATAGGTACATGTAAAATTTGTACCTACATAGGGTATACCCTATAAACGGCTAAAATTCCAAAAGTGACAACTGGATTAGCGTATGGGGAGGTCTTTCCTCTTTCCAATTTACTTGAGTCTACTATATCGGCACGGCTTTTTTTTACAGATTTTGGGAGTAACGTACTTTTTATGTAGGTACATGTAAAATTTGTAACTACATAGGGTATACCCTATAAACGGCTAAAATTCCAAAAGTGACAACTGGATGGGCGTATGGCGAGGTCTTTCGTCTTTTCAAATCACTTTAGTCTATATCGGCACGGTTTTTTTTTACAGATTTTGTGGAGTAACATACTTTTTATATAGGTACATGTAAAATTTGTAGCTACATAGGGTACATCCTATAAACGGCTAAAATTCCAAAAGTGACAACTGGATAAGCGTATGGAGAGGTCTTTCTGCTTTCCAAATCACTTGAGTCTATAACGGCAGTGCTTTTTTACAGATTTTGTGGAGTAACCTACTTTTTATATGGGTACATGTAAAATTTGTACCTACATAGGGTATACCCTATAAACGGCTAAAATTCCAAAAGTGGCAATTGAATGAGCGTATGAAGAGGTCTTTCCTCTTTCTAAATCACTTGAATCTGTATCGGCACGGCTTTTTTACAGATTTTGTGGAGTAACAAACTTTTTATATAGGTACATGTAAAATTTGTACCTACATAGGGTATACCCTATAAACGGCTAAAATTCCAAAAGAGACAACTAGAGGGGCGTATGGGGAGGTCTTTCCTTTCTTCAAATCACTTGAGTCTATATCGGCACGGCTTTTGTTTACAGATTTTGTGGAGTAACATACTTTTTATATACGTAGGTACATGTAAAATTTGTACCTACATAGGGTGTACCCTATAAACGGCTAAAATTCCAAAAGTGACAACTGGATAAGCGTATGGAGAGGTCTTTCCTTTTTCCAAATCACTTGAGTCTATATCGGAACGGTTTTTTTTACAGATTTTGTGAAGTAACATACTTTTTAAATAGGTACATGTAAAATTTGTACCTACATTGGGTATACCCTATAAACGGCTAAAATTCCGAAAGTGACAACTGCATGGGCGTATGAAGAGGTCTTTTCTCTTTCCATATCACTTGAGTTTATATCGGCACGGCTTTTTTTTACAGATTTTGTGGAGTAACATACTTTTTATATAGGTACATGTAAAATTTGTACCTACATAGGGTATACCCTATAAACGGATAAAATTCCAAAAGTAACAACTGAATGTGCGTATGGGGAGGTCTTTCCTTTTTCTACATCACTTGAGTCTATATCGGCACGGTTTTTTTTACAGATATTGTGGAGTAACATACTTTTTATATAGGTACATGAAAAATTTGTACCTACATAGGGTATACCCTATAAACGGCTAAAATTCCAAGAGTGACAACTGGATGGGCGTATAGGGAGATCTTTTCTCTTTCGAAATCACTTGAGTCTATATCGGCACGGCTTTTTTACACATTTTGTGGAGTAACATACTTTTTATGTAGGTACATGTAAAATTTGTACCTACATAGGGTATAGCTTATAAACGGCTAAAATTCCGAAAGTGACAACTGAATGGGCTTACGGGGAGGTCTTGCCTCTTTCTAAATCACTTTAGTCTATATCGGCAAGGCTTTTTTACAGATTTTGTGGAATAACTTACTTTTTATATAGGTACATGTAAAATTTGTACCTACATAGGGTATACCCTATAAACGGCTAAAGTTCCAAAAGTGACGACTAGATAGGCGTATGGAGAGGTCTTTCCTCTTTCGAAATCACTTGAGTCTATATCGGCACGGCTTTTTTTACAGATTTTGTGGAGTAACATACTTTTTATATAGGTACATGTAAAATTTGTACCTACATAGCGTATACTCCATAAACGGCTAAAATTCCAAAAGTGACAACTGGATGGGCGTATGGGGAGGTCTTTTCTCTTTCTAAATCACTTGAGTCTATAACGGCACGGCTTTTTTACAGATTTTGTGGAGTAACATACTTTCTATATAGGTACATGTAAAATTTGTACCTACATAGGGTATACCCTATGAACGGCTAAAATTCCAAAACTGACAACTAGATAAGCGTATGGGAAGGTCGTTCCTTTTTCCATATCACTTGAGTCTATATCGGCACGGCTTTTTTTACAGATTTTGTGGAGTAACATACTTTTTATATAGGTACATGTAAAATTTGTACCTACATAGCGTATACCCTATAAACGGCTGAAATTCCAAAAGTGACAACTGGATGGGCGTATGGGGAGATCTTTCCTCTTTTCAAATCACTTGAGTCTATATCGGCACGGCTCTGTTTACAGATTTTGTGGAGTAACATACTTTTTATATAGGTACATGTAAAATTTTTACCTACATAGGGTATACCCTATAAACGGCTAAAATTCCAAAAGTGACAACTAGATGGGCGTATGGCGAGCTCCTTACTCTTTTCAAATCACTTGAGTCTATTTCGGCACGGCTTTTTTTTACAGATTTTGTGGAGTAACACACTTTTTATATAGGTACATGTAAAATTTTTAACTACATAGCGTATACCCTATTAACGGCTAAAATTCAAAAAGTGTCAGCTGAATGTGCGTATGAAGAGGGCCTTCCTCTTTCCAAATCACTTGAGTGTATATCGGCAAGGCTTTTTTTTACAGATTTTGTGGAGTAACATACTTTTTATATAGGTACATGTAAAATTTGTAACTACATAGGGTATACCCTATAAACGGCTAAAATTCCAAAAGTGACAACTAGATAAGCGTATGGAGGCGTCTTTCCTCTTTCAAATCACTAGAGTCTATATCGGCACGGCTTTTTTTTACAGATTTTGTGGAGTAACATACTTTTTATATAGGTACATGTAAAATTTGTACCTACATAGGGTATACCCTATAAACCGCTAAAATTCTAAAAGTGACAACTGGATGGGCGTATGTGGAGGTCTTTCCTCTTTCCAAATCACTTGAGTCTATATCGGCACGGCTTTATTACAGATTTTGTGGAGTAACATACTTTTTATGTAGGTACATTTAAAATTTGTACCTACATAGGGTATACCCTATATACGGCTAAAATTCCAAAAGTGACAACTGGATGGGCGTATGGGGAGATATTTCCTCTTTCCAAATCACTTGAGTCTACAGTGACTCACAGCTTATTTCGTGTGAGACAATATTTTAACTTCTTATTGAAAAAAAACAGCAAAAGTGCAATTTAACCAAAAAAAATTTTTGCATTTTATTCTTTGTTCACTTCTTCGTGTAACAATACAAAAACAAAATTCAAAAATATTACCACAGAAGAAAAAATGTAACAAAAACAAAACCACTTGCAAAATCTACGTCACAGCTTATTTCGTATGTTTGAATTAAACGTTATTTGAGAGCAGTATATGACGTCCATTGACTCATAATATGTTTTATACCTGCTTAATGTGCTATTAGAAATTATTTCAATTATTATTTGGGTGTTTATCAGGATGTGTCGACGTACTTCAATTGAAAGGCGTGAAATCGTGATAAAGCTAAAGAGGGCAAAACCGAAAAGAAAATCGCTGAAATTGTTGATTTGAGTCCTTCAACAGTACATTACATTATAAAGCGCTTCGTGCGCGAGAATCGCATTGCAGATAAGGGCAAAAACGCTCCTAATAAGATAATTAATGAAGCTGATGAAAGATGGATTATGAGAAAGGTTAAGCAGGCTCCAAAAATAAGTGCACCCAAGTTAGGTGCGGAAGCGGAAAAGTACATTGGAAAAAGGAGCAACCCTGAAACCATCCGCAGAGTCCTTCGGAACAATGACTTTCACGGTCGAACGGCTCGAAATAAGCCTTTTATAAGCGCAAAGAATAAAAAGGCTAGAATACAGTTCGCAACCGAGTACCTTAGGAAGCCAGACTCGTTCTGGGATACCGTTATTTTCTCTGATGAGAGTAAATTTAACTTATTTGGGTCTGACGGAAAGGTCTGCGCGTGGAGAAAACCAAATACGGAGCTCCAAACTCAAAATTTACGTGGTACTGTAAAGCATGGTGGTGGTCATGTGATGGTTTGGGGGTGCATATCGGCATCAGTAGTTGGAAGTTTGCACTTTATTGAAGGGAATATGGACAAAATTCAACACCTAAATATTTTGAAGGCGAATTTACTTCAGAGTGAGGAAAAATTAGGCATAAGAGAGAATTTCAGCTTCTATCAAGACAACGACCCAAAGCACAAGTCAGGTATAGTCCAAACATGGTTAATTTGGAGTTGTCCACATGTGCTCCAAACGCCACCTCAATCACCAGACATAAATGTAATTGAAAATTAATGGCATCTACTTGAAACAAAAATCAGGCTTTATAACATATCCAACGTAAACGACCTAAAAGATGCCCTAAAAACTGAATGGTATAAGATTCCCCCGGATTACACGAAAAATTGGTTTCTTCGATGAATTCTCGTTTAAGAAGTGTGATAAAGCAAAAAGGTTACCCCACCAAATATTAATTAACTTTTTTTTAATTTTTAGATACGAATTGTTTTTAAGTTTAGTATATACACGAAATAAGCTGTGACTTTGATTTGGTACGAATTTTTGTTTTTGTTATATTTTTTTCTTCTGCGGTAATATTTTTGAATTTTGTTTTTGTATTGTTGCACGAAGAAGTGAACAAAGAATAAAATGCAAAAAAAAGTTTTTTGTTATATTCCATTTTTGCTTTTTTTCAATAAGAAGTAAAAATATTGTCTCACATGAAATAAGCTGTGAGTCACTGTATATCGGCACGGCTTTTTTTACAGATCTTGTGGAGTAAAATACTTTTTCTGTAGGTACATGTAAAATTTGTACCTACATAGGGTATACCCTATAAACGCCTTAAATTCCAAAAGTGACAACTGGATGGGCGTATGGCGAGGTCTTTCCTCTTTTCAAATCACTTGAGTCTATATCGGCACGGCTTTTTTTACAGATTTTGTGGAGTAACATACTTCTTATATAGGTACATGTAAAATTTGTAACTACATAGGGTATATCCTATAAACGGCTAAAATTCCAAAAGTGACAACTGGATATGCGTATGGGGAGGTCTTCCCTCTTTTTTACAGATTTTGTGGAGTAACCTACTTTATATATAGGTACATGTAAAATTTGTACCTACATAGGGTATACCCTATAAACGACTAAAATTCCAAAAGTGACAACTGCATGGGCGTATGGGGAGGTCTTTTCTCTTTCCATATCACTTGAGTCTATATCGGGACGGCTTTTTTTTACAGATTTTGTGGAGTAACATACTTTTTATATAGGTACATGTAAAATTTGTACCTACATAGGGTATACCCTATAAACGGCTAAAATTCCAAAAGTGACAACTGAATGGGCGTATGGGAAGGTCTTTTTTCTTTCCAAATCACTTGAGTCTATATCGGCACGGCTTTTTTTTACAGATTTTGTGGAGTAACATACTTTTTATATAGGTACATGTAAAATTTGTAACTACATAGGGTATACCATATAAACGGCTAAAATTCCAAAAGTGACAACTAGATAAGCGTATGGAGGCGTCTTTCCTCTTTCCAAATCAGTAGAGTCTATATCGGCACGGCTTTTTTTTTACAGATTTTGTGGAGTAACATACTTTTTATATAGGTACATGTAAAATTTGTACCTACATAGGGTATACCCTATAAACCGCTAAAATTCTAAAAGTGACAACTGGATGGGCGTATGTGGAGGTCTTTCCTCTTTCCAAATCACTTGAGTCTATATCGGCACGGCTTTATTACAGATTTTGTGGAGTAACATACTTTTTATGTAGGTACATTTAAAATTTGTACCTACATAGGGTATACCCTATATACGGCTAAAATTCCAAAAGTGACAACTGGATGGGCGTATGGGGAGATATTTCCTCTTTCCAAATCACTTGAGTCTACAGTGACTCACAGCTTATTTCGTGTGAGACAATATTTTAACTTCTTATTGAAAAAAAACAGCAAAAGTGCAATTTAACCAAAAAAAATTTTTGCATTTTATTCTTTGTTCACTTCTTCGTGTAACAATACAAAAACAAAATTCAAAAATATTACCACAGAAGAAAAAATGTAACAAAAACAAAACCACTTGCAAAATCTACGTCACAGCTTATTTCGTATGTTTGAATTAAACGTTATTTGAGAGCAGTATATGACGTCCATTGACTCATAATATGTTTTATACCTGCTTAATGTGCTATTAGAAATTATTTCAATTATTATTTGGGTGTTTATCAGGATGTGTCGACGCACTTCAATTGAAAGGCGTGAAATCGTGATAAAGCTAAAGAGGGCAAAACCGAAAAGAAAATCGCTGAAATTGTTGATTTGAGTCCTTCAACAGTACATTACATTATAAAGCGCTTCGTGCGCGAGAATCGCATTGCAGATAAGGGCAAAAACGCTCCTAATAAGATAATTAATGAAGCTGATGAAAGATGGATTATGAGAAAGGTTAAGCAGGCTCCAAAAATAAGTGCACCCAAGTTAGGTGCGGAAGCGGAAAAGTACATTGGAAAAAGGAGCAACCCTGAAACCATCCGCAGAGTCCTTCGGAACAATGACTTTCACGGTCGAACGGCTCGAAATAAGCCTTTTATAATACAGTTCGCAACCGAGTACCTTAGGAAGCCAGACTCGTTCTGGGATACCGTTATTTTCTCTGATGAGAGTAAATTTAACTTATTTGGGTCTGACGGAAAGGTCTGCGCGTGGAGAAAACCAAATACGGAGCTCCAAACTCAAAATTTACGTGGTACTGTAAAGCATGGTGGTGGTCATGTGATGGTTTGGGGGTGCATATCGGCATCAGTAGTTGGAAGTTTGCACTTTATTGAAGGGAATATGGACAAAATTCAATACCTAAATATTTTGAAGGCGAATTTACTTCAGAGTGCGGAAAAATTAGGCATAAGAGAGAATTTCAGCTTCTATCAAGACAACGACCCAAAGCATAAGTCAGGTATAGTCCAAACATGGTTAATTTGGAGTTGTCCACATGTGCTCCAAACGCCACCTCAATCACCAGACATAAATGTAATTGAAAATTAATGGCATCTACTTGAAACAAAAATCAGGCTTTATAACATATCCAACGTAAACGACCTAAAAGATGCCCTAAAAACTGAATGGTATAAGATTCCCCCGGATTACACGAAAAATTGGTTTCTTCGATGAATTCTCGTTTAAGAAGTGTGATAAAGCAAAAAGGTTACCCCACCAAATATTAATTAACTTTTTTTTAATTTTTAGATACGAATTGTTTTTAAGTTTAGTATATACACGAAATAAGCTGTGACTTTGATTTGGTACGAATTTTTGTTTTTGTTATATTTTTTTCTTCTGCGGTAATATTTTTGAATTTTGTTTTTGTATTGTTGCACGAAGAAGTGAACAAAGAATAAAATGAAAAAAAAAGTTTTTTGTTATATTCCATTTTGGCTTTTTTTCAATAAGAAGTAAAAATATTGTCTCACATGAAATAAGCTGTGAGTCACTGTATATCGGCACGGCTTTTTTTACAGATCTTGTGGAGTAAAATACTTTTTATGTAGGTACATGTAAAATTTTTACCTACATAGGGTATACCCTATAAACGCCTTAAATTCCAAAAGTGACAACTGTATGGGCGTATGGCGAGGTCTTTCCTCTTTTCAAATCACTTGAGTCTATATCGGCACGGCTTTTTTTACAGATTTTGTGGAGTAACATACTTTTTATATAGGTACATGTAAAATTTGTAACTACATAGGGTATATCCTATAAACGGCTAAAATTCCAAAAGTGACAACTGGATATGCGTATGGGGAGGTCTTCCCTCTTTTTTACAGATTTTGTGGAGTAACCTACTTTTTATATAGGTACATGTAAAATTTGTACCTACATAGGGTATACCCTATAAACGACTAAAATTCCAAAAGTGACAACTGCATGGGCGTATGGGGAGGTCTTTTCTCTTTCCATATCACTTGAGTCTATATCGGGACGGTTTTTTTTACAGATTTTGTGGAGTAACATACTTTTTATATAGGTACATATAAAATTTGTACCTACATAGGGTATACCCTATAAACGGCTAAAATTCCAAAAGTGACAACTGAATGGGCGTATGGGAAGGTCTTTTTTCTTTCCAAATCACTTGAGTCTATATCGGCACGGCTTTTTTTTTTACAGATTTTGTGGAGTAACATACTTTTTATATAGGTACATGTAAAATATGCACCTACATAGGGTATACCCTATAAACGGCTAAATTCCAAAAGTGACAACTAGATGGACGTATGAGGAGGTCTTTCCTCTTTTCAAATCACTTGAGTCTATATCGGCACGGCTTTTTTTACAGATTTTGTGGAGTAACATACCTTTTTATAAAGGTACATGTAAAATTTGTACCTAAGTAGCGTATACCCTATAAACTAAACGGCTAAAATTCCAAAAGTGACAACTGGTTAAGCGTATGGGGAGGTCTTTTCTTTTTCTAAATCACTTGAGTAAATATCGGCACGGCTTTTTTTATAGATTTTGTGGAGTAACATACTTTTTATATAGGTACATGTAAAATTTGTACCTACATAGGGGATATCCTATAAACGGCTAAAATTCCTAAAGTGACAGCTGGGTGGGCGTATGGGGAGGTCTTTCCTCTTTCCAAATCACTTGAGTCTATATCGGCACGGCTTTTTTTACAGATTTTGTGGAGTAACCTACTTTTTATATAGGTACATGTAAAATTTGTACCTACATAGGGTATACCCTATAAACGGCTAAAATTCCAAATGTGACAACTGGATGGACGTATGGGGAGGTCTTTTCTCTTTCCAAATCACTTGAGTCTATATCGGCACGGCTTTTTACCGATTTTGTGGAGTAACCTACTTTTTATATAGGTACATGTAAAATTTGTACCTACATAGGGTATACCCTATAAACGGCTAAAATTCCAAATGTGACAACTGGATGGACGTATGGGGAGGTCTTTCCTCTTTCCATATCACTTGAGTCTATATCGGCACGGCTTTTTTTACAGATTTTGTGGAGTGACCTACTTTTTATATAGGTACATGTAAAATTTGTACCTACATAGGGTATACCCTATAAACGGCTAGAATTCCAAAAGTGACAACTGGATGGGCGTATGGAGAGGTCTTTTCTCTTTCCAAATTACTTGAGTCTATATCGGCACGGGTTTTTTTACAGACTTTGTGGAGTAACATACTTTTTATATAGGTACATGTAAAATTTGTACCTACATAGCGTATACCCTATAAACGGCTAAAATTCCAAAAGTGACAACTAGATGGGCGTATGGGGAGGTCTTTCCTCTTTCCAAATCACTTGAGTCTATATCGGCACGGCTTTTTTTTACAGATTTTTTGAAGTAACATACTTTTTATATAGGTACATGTAAAATTTGTACCTACATAGGGTATACCTATAAACGGCTAAAATTCCAAAAGTGACAACTAGATGAGCGTATGGGGAGGTCTTTCCTCTTTTCAAATCACTTGAGTCTATATCGGCACGGGGTTTTTTTTATAGATTTTGTGGAGTAACGTACTTTTTATATAGGTACATGTAAAATTTGTACCTACATAGCGTATACTCCATAAACGGCTAAAATTCCAAAACTGACAACTGGATAGGCCTATGGGGAGGTAAATCACTTGAGTCTATATCGCCACGGCTTTTTTTACAGATTTTGTGGAGTAACATACTTTTTATATAGGTACATGTAAAATTTGTACCTACATAGGGTATACCCTATAAACGGCTAAAATTCCAAAAGTGACAACTAGATGGGCGTATGGCGAGGTGTTTACTATTTTCAAATCACTTGAGTCTATATCGGCGCGGCTTTTTTTACAGATTTTGTGGAGTAACATACTTTTTATATAGGTACATGTAAAATTTTTAACTACATAGCGTATACCCTATTAACGGGTACGATGCCAAAAGTGACAACTGGATTGGCGTCTGGGGAGGTCTTTTCTCTTTTCAAATCACTTGAGTCTATATCGGCACGGCTTTTTTTACAGATATTGTGGAATATCATAATTTTTATATAGGTACATGTAAAATTTGTTTCTACATATTGTATACCCTATAAACGGCTAAAATTCAAAAAGTGTCAGCTGAATGTGCGTATTAAGAGGGCTTTCCTCTTTCCAAATCACTTGAGTGTATATCGGCACGGCTTTTTTTACAGATTTTGTGGAGTAACATACTTTTTATATAGGTACATGAAAAATTTGTACCTACATAGGGTATACCCTATAAACGGCTAAAATTCCAAAAGTGACAACTAGATAAGCGTATGGAGAGGTCTTTCCTCTTTCCAAATCACTTGAGTCTATATCGGCACGGCTTTTTTACATATTTTGTGGAGTAACATTCTTTTTATATATTTACATGTAAAATTTGTACCTACTAGTATATAGCGTATACCCTATAAACGGCTAAAATTCCAAAAGTGACAACTGGATGGGCGTATAGGGAGGTCTTTCCTTTTTCCAATTTACTTGAGTCTACTATATCGGCACGGCTTTTTTACAGATTTTGTGGAGTAACATACTTTTTATGTAGGTAGATGTAAAATTTGTACCTACATAGGGTATACCCTATAAACGGCTAAAATTCCAAAAGTGGCAACTGGATGGGCGTACGGAGAGATCTTTCCTCTTTCTAAATCACTTGAGTTAATATCGGCATGGCTTTTTTTACAGATTTTGTGGAGTAACATAATCTTTATATAGGTACATGTAAAATTTGTACCTACATGGGGTATACCCTATAAACGGCTAAAATGCCAAAAGTGACAACTAGATGGGCGTATGGCGAGGTCTTTACTCTTTTCAAATCACTTGTGTCTATATCGGCGCGGCTTTTTTTACAGATTTTGTGGAGTATCATACTTTTTATATAGGTGCATGTAAAATTTGTACCTACATAGGGTATACCCTATAAACGGCTAAAATTTCAAAAGTGGCAACTGGATGGGCGTATGGGGAGATCTTTTCTCTTTCTAAATCACTTGAGTTAATATCGGCATGGCTTTTTTTTACAGTTTTTGTGGAGTAACATACTCTTTATATAGGTACATGTAAAATTTGTACCTACATAGGGTATACCCTATAAACGGCTAAAATTCCAAAAGTGATAACTAGATGGCCGTATGGGGAGGTCTTTTGTTTTTTCAAATCATTTGAGTCTATATCGGCACGGCTTTTTTTACAGATTTTGTGGAGTAACATACTTTTTATATAGGTACATGTAAAATTTGTACCTAAATAGCGTATACCCTATAAACGGCTAAAATTCCAAAAGTGACAACTGGATGGGCGTATGGGGAGGTCTTACCTCTTTCTAAATCACTTGAGCCTATATCGACACGGTTTTTTTTAGATTTTGTGGAGTAACATACTTTTTATATAGGTACATGTAAAATTTGTACCTACACAGGGTATACCCTACAAACGGCTAAAATTCCAAAAGTGACAACTAGATAAGCGTATGGGGAGGTCTTTCTTCTTTTCAAATCACTTGAGTCTATATCGGCACGGCTTTTTTTTACAGATTTTGTGGAGTAACATACTTTTGATATAGGTACATGTAAAATTTGTACCTACATAGGGTATACCCTATAAACGGCTAAAATTCCAAAAGTGACAACTGGATGGGCGTATGGGGAGGTCTTCCTTCTTTCAAAAGCACTGGAGTCTATATCGGCACGGCTTTTTTTTACAGATTTTGTGGAGTAACATACTTTTTATATAGGTACATGTAAAATAAATATAAACAGTTTTGTATGGCCTTTTTATGTAAGTATGGTAGCTTTTTGACTAGAAACGAAGTGAAAATGAAATTACATACTTTTTTCTGGGAAAAAGTATGTTAACATAGTTGTAAAAATGTGTATTTTAGTATTTTTTGAGGAATTTAATATTTTGCATTTAGTACTTTTTTCAACTCTGCAAAATAGTATGTTACATAGGGTATGTTCACGGTATGATTTGTTCACGTGCGTACGTGGAAAATCACGAGGATCAGGACAGAGATGAATCATAAGAAATTATATACATACATAGGTAAAAATAATTTGTCAGAAAAAAAAACCTGCATTTTCAAATGTATTCTGGATCTGCATAGTACAAAACAAGTAGGACATGTTTAAGAAAGGAAAATTCTCGAAATTAGGATAGGAAATGTAAATTGTTATATTTAATTGGTATATTATTTGTCTTCGCTGTAATTTAGTCTAGCCATATCTAATTAAAGTACCCGATTATTTTATTCACCACCACTTGATTGCGTTATTTGGTTTGAAATTTAGATAGTAAATTGAGCGACTGCCCGTAAGAGGGCGGAAGCGTACATGTTAACTGTGTTCGCAGCCGGAAAGAAAAATTTAGTAGGGTCAATCAAATGAAAGTAGACGAGTAGTTGAGATTCAATAATTTTTGATTGAAGCATTTGAAAATATACTAACCTAAGGGAACTCCTTCAGGATAGGGTTAAGTAAAGAAGTAGAAACTAGTAAAAGTTTAAACGAAGAAAACTATAAAATTTGATTTGGGCCAAAATTGTTGGGGAAAAAATATATATAGAGATTTATTATTACCTAAAGAATATTAAAGTAAAGTGCTGAAACAAGAGCAAACAAACAAAATAACGCAGGAAAAGTAGGAAAAATATGAAAATATAAAAAAATAAATAAAAATTAGAAAATAAAAAAAGGTTGTAATGTAAAACTTAAGAAATAGTAATAAAAAAATTAAAGATTTTAAGCTGAAAATTTATAATATTGGTAGAGATAGTAGATAGGGTAGAAAATAAGACGAAAAAACAAACAAACAAAAAACGAATATAAAAAAAAAAGATTTTTACAATATATAAAAAAATAATACAAAATGTAATAGTAGTTGAAATTTTGGAAAATTTAGGCGTTAGTAATGTCAATTGCCTGTACGTTTTTTTTATTGTTTAGAATTTAGTAGTAAGGGTTTTTAATTGTATAGGATTAAGTTGTTTTTAATAAAAAAAGGGAAATATGTATATTGTTGGCTGAAAAGAAATAACAATGTGTTTGGAATAAATTGAAAGAGGTCATGGCATGAAGGTGAGTTAAGGTAGGAAGAAGTCGGGTGGGTTAGTGGGTCACAAACAAAATTAAATTTGAGGACCTAATTGTGACATGGTTGGGTGGGCAAAGTCTGAGGAAAACATCTGCCTCAGCAAAAAAAAAAATTTATAAAAAGGTGTCATTGTCAGGTACGAGGTTCTAAGAGTCAATGGTTGTTTTACGTTGTTTTGTGTTTTTTTATTATGTGCGGTGTACCCAGTGAGAAGAGATGGAACCGTCTGGGATATGTTCACCTGTAAGGCTAGTCGGAAACCTCACTGGTCCCTACGGCCGTAACATAAATGGCCCCCAATTAGAAGCATACGATTTGATGGAAAACTAAGTTCGATTAGGGTTTCCCAAAATAACGTGAAAATAGCATGTAAAGTCAGCTAAGCATGTATCAATAGACAGCTAGTTTTTATCAATAGCCCTACGAAATGGTAGCTTACCTTGAGCTAAATTTTAATTTTTATTCCATAGCCCTTAGTAGAATAAACCTCAAAAGGTAGTATGGAAGTGATTTAAGTTTGGTACTGGGAATCTGACGTTTCTACTAATGCATTCTGGGAAGGATATCAATAGCTTTGAAAATGTTTCGTATAGTAATTGTTTCTCTAATTGTATTGGTATCAGTTCTTTTGTTTTTTTTGTATCTTTTAAATAGTTTCAGCTTTTAGACACTTCAGTGTGATAATAAAATGACAGCTTTCATAACCGCTTGTGAAAATTCAAAATCATAAGGCCAGTTGTATCAAGCTTCATTCTAAACCTCCCATAATCTCATGATATGAAAATAGTATATGTCATGATCGTCATGATGTGGAAATACATTTTTTTTTGTTTAATGTCGATTTACGTACTGCGATGATACCTGAATGAATTTTTGTTGTTTTTTTTAATATTTTTGATAACCACTTCGAAAACCGCTACTTATCTTCATGCCAAAACCGATCTAGAACTTTACATCTATTTTTTTTTGATATTATTAAAGATAACAACTCATATACATATATACACATCTATACATATTTTTATTAAAGCATAATTTTTACCATTCCCGTGAACTCACTGAAAGTTTAATTGTTTAATCTAAATCTAGCATAACCTTAGTTTTATCTAGCAGAGTTTTTTTTACGAAGATTTGAATACGATAGGTAATGTCCCTGAGCTCGGCTGATAGAGAGACTAGGAAAAGAATTAGGCAGGTTCACTTCGATTCTAACCGCTCTACGCCATCTGATTTAGATAAAACGTATGATTATAACACTCCCGGTAGGAACCCAATTCAAGAGATAAATTTAAAAATGAGTCAGGGTACCGAAAATAACCCTCCCCAAATAATTGATATGTCCCAAACTATAAATGCTAACCAGCCTAGCACGAGTGAGTCCGCACGTAGAGCTTACGAAGCTAGTAGGGAACAGCCGACAGCAAATCAGGTAGTTACTGAGGAGCATGGTAGGGGTAGGATAGATCAGGACGTTTTCTCGCAGGTGAGTGATATAAAAAGACAAATGGCAGAGTTGACTACCGCTGTCAGTAAAATCAGTATTGTTCTTAAACATACGCAGCAAGAAAACAAGAAGTTGCGAGACGAACTTGCACCGAGTATGATCAAGAACAACAGTGGAACTTCGAATTTGGAAGACATGTCTCCAAGGGAGTACGCTAGGTCATCGATAGCTTCAGATGAAAATTTTGACACTAGTCATTCTAAAACTTACCAGAGGATGAGAATAGACATGTGGCGACTGGAGTTTGATGGCAATCCAAATAAACTGGCGGTGGAGGATTTTGTTTTCCATATCGAACGTCTACAAAAGCAGTACAAAGTAACGTGGCAAGAAGTTTTAGATAATTTTTATCTCTTCGTTAAAGGAGTAGCCGAAAAATGGTATTGGCTATACAGACAAATTATGTCACGGAATGGCTCACGCTGAAAGAGGCTTTATTGAAACAGTATCAAAGCACACGATCTAGTTTCGAGCTGTTAAGCGACATGGTTGAAAGGAAATAACAGCCTGGGGAAGGCATTGATGCTTTTTTCTTTGCCATGACGTAAATGCGCTCGAGATTAGACCAGTCAATACCTGAAAGAGAAATGATTAAAATGATCAAGAAAAATTTAAGAGATGAATTAAAAAGTAGAGTTTACCCCATTACTGTTAATTCCGTGGAAGAATTGCGACAGGAATGCGTAAAGGCAGAAAAAGTATTCTGCAGGAAAGAGCCCAAAAGCTTAGCCACATCTACAACCCTTAATCGGTATACCAGGCAAGTCCATGAGATTGTCGAAAAACCAGCAGACATTCACACGGACATTAGTGACCCATATGAAGAAGTAGCTGAATTAGAAGCAAATAGGGTGCAAAATTAATCCAGTACCAAAATATTAAGTTGCTGGAATTGCCGTCAACCAGGTCACATGTTCATCCATTGTCCCTCAACAACAAGAACATTATTATGTTATCGATGTGGTAAGGCTGACGTTAAATCACCTAATTGTAGCAACTGGCTAAGTAGTAGAAATTTTTCCAGGAGCGAGGTAACAGCGGGGAGCCATCGTTCAAAGGAAAACCCTCCAATAGGGCCATCTTAAAAGAGAATAAAATAAATTTGATTAAAACAGTTAAAAGTTTCAACAAGTTCATTCCACAACTGCGTCATACTTATACACTTGAGGAACGTCAAAGTAATTACGAAAAACTTAGGCGTAGAATATTTAGTGAAGCTTAGGCACATCTACAAACTTTAATCGGTATACCAGGCAAGTCCATGAGATTGTCGAAAAACCAGCAGACATTCACACGGACATTAGTGAGCCATATGAAGAAGTAGGTGAATTAGAAGCAAATAGGGTGCAAAATTAATCCAGTGCCAAAATATTAAGTTGCTGGAATTGCCGTCAACCAGGTCACATGTTCACCCATTGTCCCTCAACAACAAGAAAATTATTCTGTTATCGATGTGGTAAGGCTGACGTTAAATCACCAAATTGTAACAACTGGCTAAGTAGTAGAAATTTTCCCAGGAGCGAGGTAACAGCGGGGAACCACCGTTCCTAGGAAAACCCTCCAATAGGGCCATCTTAAAAGAGAATAAAATAAATTTGATTAAAACAGTTAAAAGTTTCAACAAGTGTATTCCACAACTGCGTCATACTTATACACTTGAGGAACGTCAAAGTAATTACGAAAAAGTTAGGCGTGGAATATTTAATGAAGCGTTAGAGTTTAGAAAAATAATTTCAAATAGGATTAGAAAACTAAGAAGTAAATTTGCCGAAAAACGAAAGATTAGAAAATTAGCCTTAGAGACAATAAGGACAGCCGATAGAAAAAATGATCCTCGTGTTTTCGCCAAAATCAGCATAAAAGATATCTGGGTTACAGGCCTATTAGACACTGGAGCATCTATTAGTTTATTAGGAAAAGGATGCCGAGAGTTAATAGGTAGATTAGAAGCTAGTTTTAAGCCTATATTTTCAGCCGTTTCGACGGCAGCGGGAAAGGAACATAGATTGTTAGGAAAAATAGAATTAGAAGTTAGTTTTAAGGAGAAAACAGAGCCCATTGTGTTTTATTTATGTCCAGATCTCGAACAAGATGCCTATCTAGGGGTAGATTTCTGGAGAAGTTTAACTTAGCGCCTGAAGTTTTCGGAGTTGCAGATTGAAAATATACAAAACAATTTTGATTTAAGCGATCGCAGATCAAATCCTCATACTTTGAATGAGAAACAGCGGGCAGGACTGAATAAAGTCATGGATTTGTTTCCTGCGTTCGAAAAGGAAGGTTTAGGATGCATTTCTCTAGAGAAACACTCTATTAAATTGCTAGATGGTGCGGTGCCCTTTAAGGATCGTCACTATCCTTTATCCCCAGCAGTCCAAGAAATAGTATACCGAGAAATGGACACAATGTTATCGTTAAACGTCATAGAAGAGAGCGAAAGCCCCTGGTCAAATAGAACAACCATAGTTAGGAAACCAGGGAAGAATAGGTTCTGCCTTGACGCCAGAAAGCTCAACAAAATTACGATCAAAGATGCTTACCCTCTTCAAAATATTGATGGGATATTGAGTCGCATCGATGAGACTTATTTTATAAGTAGCGTCGACTTAAAATTTGCTTTCTGGCAGATAGAGCTTGAGGACGAGTGTAGGCCATATACTGCGTTTACCGTGGCAGGTCGGCCACTTTACCAATTTCGCGTAATGCCCTTCTCACTTTGTAACGCGGATCAACGCCTCTGTAGACTTATGGACAAAGTCATTCCTCAAAAATTAAAAGAGAACGTGTTTATATATTTAGACGACCTTCTGGTAATTTCCGATACTTTTGAAAAGCACTTAAAAATTCTTGCAGAAGTGGCCGCATGTCTGAGAAAAGCTAATTTAACGATAGGTCTCCAAAAGTCGCAATTTTGCTTCCAACAGCTGAAGTAACTTGGGTTTATCATTGGTGGAGGAAATTTAAAGACGGATCCGGAAAAAGTAAAAGCAATCCGGGAAATAAGGGTACCGAGGTCTCCTCGAGAGGTGCGCAGCTTTTTGGAAACCGCCGGGTGGTACCGCCGGTTTATAAAAGACTTTGCGTCAATATCTGCACCACTAACTCATAGGCTCAAAAAGGCAAAAAAATTCGAGATGAAGAAAGCACTGACATCAGCTCCTGTGCTAGGACATGCTGATTTCACAAAACGATTCTGGATTCAGTGCGATGCATGCGATTACGGAATCGGGTCTGTTTGTATCAGCTAAGCGAAGATAACGAAGAACACCCCATAGCATTTTACAGCCAGAAACTTAATTCCTGTCAGAGAAATTATAGCGTGACTGAAAAGGAGTGTTTGGCGGCAGTCATGTCTGTACAAAAATTCCGCCCATACGTCGAGATGATGCCCTTTACCATAGTCACAGACCACACTAGCCTTAAGTGGCTGATGTCGTTGAAGGATTTGACTAGAAGACTGGCGCGATGGTGATTACAGTTACAGGCATTCGACTTTGACATCGTTCACAGAAAAGGTTCTGAAAATATTGTAGCTGATACATTGTCTCGTATGCATGAAGAAGATGGTAAAGTTGAAGAAATAAATCTCGAAGAGCTTCTGGGATTCGAAACAACAGAGTTCCAAAGTGAGGACTATTTAGAGCTAATAGAACACATCAACACCAATAGTAAAATTTTGCGATTTGAAAGTTGAAGACGGTCTAGTATTCAAGAAAACCGAATTCGATAGGGGAGATGCAACAGACCATTTATGGAAGCTTTAGATTCCAGCCAATATTACCCAAGCGCTGATAGAAAAAGCTCACAGCAGTCTGACCGCAGCGCACGGTGGTGAGTTAAAACATTAGAGCGGCTGAGAAGATTCTTTTACTGGCCAAAAATGGCCACCCAGGTAAAAGCATTTGTAAGAAATTGTCGAACATGTAAGGAGATAAAGCCCTCAAACCAAAATCTTCGCCCAGGAATCGGGAATCAAGTCGTCACAGATCGGCCATTTCAGAAACTGTATTTAGATTTCTTGGGTAAGTACCCAAGATCTAAAAGTGGCAGCTGTTACGTGTTTATTGTGCTCGACCATTTTACTAAATATACATTCATAAAAGCTATGAAAGAAGCTACAGCTGGAATTTTTAACGCAAATCATACATACAGATAATGGTTTCTAATTTACTTCGAAATTTTTTCAAAATTTAGTCGACAGCTACCAAATACAACACATCAAAACCCCGGTGTATCAGCCAAGTAGTAATGCATCAGAAAGAGTTAACCAAAGTATTTTATCAGCGATCAGAGCATCCTTGAACGAAGACCACCGAGACTGGGATCTGTATTTGTCTGAAATTGACTGCTCATTGAGAAATTCGTTCCATAGTGCAATAGGGCTTACACCATTTTACGCCCTGTTTGGATACCACAAGTATTCAATTGGAGCAGAATACAAATTGGGCAGAAAATTGCAGTCAATTGCAGATCACAGAGTACTTTCGAAGCCAAATGAAAAACTTGAAATAATTCGAGAGCAAATTAAGGAAAATATGACCAAAGCTTATGAAAGAAGTGCCGCTAGTTATAATAAGAGAGCCAGAATTATCAAATTTGTTCCTGGACAGGAGGTCAATAGGAGATATATGGTGCAGAGTAGCTTTACAAAGAACCTAAATGCGAAATTCTGCCGAAAATTTCTTAAGTGTACAGTGGTCCGACCTGTAGGTAACCAGATGTACGAGTTAGAGACTTTATAGGGCAAGAAAATAGGTGTTTATCATGTTAGGGATATTAAAGTATGAATTGCTAAGCGTAAAGTAATTATTTTTACGAATTTAATTCGAGAATAAGTGCAATAATAGGACATCAGACAATTAATTATTTTATTTTCAAAAATTATACAGTGAAATATTTGTTGTGTTGTCCCATTTTTTTAGATTTAGCAATCCCCTATAAAAAAAATGCTATCGTAACACCTGTGATATAGGCTAGCATTTGATAGTTAGATCTTTCAGAACATTTTCTAGTGCAATATTATTAGTAAGACGGGTACCTGATTTCCATCTGTGATATGAGTGTTTGCTGTGTTGTCCCTTATTTTTCTTTAGTATATAGTAATATTGTAAGCAACACTCAGGTAGTTCGACTAGCGATAGCTGAGATTGAGTGAAACCTGAAAAGACAAGAGAGGGATGCACAAAGTAAACTCTTAATTTACATAGGAATTCAAGGTATACTTCCCGTAACAAGTTTATGTCCTAAGACCATTTGCTCTCTAGGTAATATTGTTTTCACAATAAGAGTAAGAGAGGTATCCATATCCGTAGAGCTACCATATTCAATGAGAGAAAGAAATAGAGGCGTTACCCAAACTGAAAAAGATAAGAATTAATTTATCGATAAAGAAACAAATAAATTAATGACGATAAAAGAGATAAACATGACAAGTATATATGTATGTATATACTTTTATTTTAATTAATTACTTTAAAAATGTTGCCTCAAAACAACTTTTGTAGGCGTTCGAATTAAATATATTCGCACTTATGTGCCTAATTGGTAAAAAGAAACCAATTGCAAGAAACTGACTACTTATCTTTCGATGTTATGTGTTGCCACTATGGTTTTTCTTACCACAAGAAAAGTCCAGCAGGAGGCTGTAGTTATAATACGTTATGGATGAGGTTTCCGACAACAAAAAAAGTTCTTCTGAAATTATTTATATATTTAACAGTGCACAAAATGGAAGAGGACCTTACTTACTTGCTAGTTTTGAAAAAAAAAATAAGCCCGTCTATGATCAGGTAGATTTATGAGACTCTGTCAGGGTCATGAGAGTTCCCCACGTTGGGCATTTAATACCTTTTCCCAAACTGATTCCCGCACACCGTCTCCTACAGCGAGCACTCATATAGTAGCCGGAGTTTTGTTGCGGGAAATTCGGCTGATAAAAAAATAAATAAATAAATGAAAAACAATTTCGGGTACATACAGTTTCTTGTACGTATGTATATATACTGGTTATTTTATGTATAGTGTATGATCTGGAACTATGTAGGAAAGTGGAGGAATCAATCAGATAGAAAGAGGATCCCAAATTAATGCCACCGCAGCCAAAGAAAGTATATTGAGTTGTGAAAATCCCGATATGCTGGGTGAGGGTGATCATAAAAAAATGTATGCAACTTCTATCGACCGTGACTGACACTTTAGGAAAAATCCTTTAAAATTCACAAAAGACAAAAGCTTTTGTCTTGTTTTTTTATATAAATAATAATAATGGTTTTAATTTTTGTAGTTTTTTTGTGACTGCAAGTGTTATGCAAAATGTTAATTATGCTGCAGAAATTTTTTTTCTTTTATTTTATTTTATTCTTGCTAGTGCTTGTGCCGGCTGTCAGTCCCGTAATGGTTGTATTTCTAAGGGCCATTATTACAACTCAGCAGTAAAGTGGAAGATAGTTACTGGCATGATTAGCAGAAGTGATCGGTAAACTGACCTGCAACAATTTTTCATTATTACAATTTGCCTGTAAAATATAAATTATCTTTTTCAAAGTATGGCTATACCAGAGTACAAGTGGCAACGTCATACATGTGTATTTACAAAGGCACAGATAACAGGTACATAAAAGTCTACAACAAGCATACATTTGTTGTAGAAACTACAATACAGTTCTCAAAAAATGTTGAAAGTTTGGAGGAATTATCAGCGCAGGTAGCTCTATAATAAAATGTCCAGTACCGTAAAAAAGTGAAGCTCCAGATAGTGACGAAATTGTGATAATTTCATCACTCCACTAACTTTTCCGAGTAAGGTCATGTGCTCTAGTTAGTTCACCTGTTAGATACGTCTTGGTGTTTACTTGATAAAGAAGCAAGTATGGCAGCCTATGAATTTGTGTGCCGATAAAAGTTAGCAGAAGAATGAACTTCCCAGTAAGTTATCATACACTTTTAGGTTAAATTAAAGTTGTAATAATGAAAAACTGTTTATCCGTCTGATAAAATGCTAATTATAACTAAAGCCGAGTTGTAATAATGGCCCTAAGTGTTATACTTTGGGATGCCATGTTAGTTGTTTTTGTCTGGTATCAGTTTATTGTACGCACAATACAGTTGTCAGAACCAGACAAGTAGTGTAGTTGTTCAAGTAAAAACGGGGAAGTCATATTCATTCACATAGAACAGAAAACAGGAAAGCGGTTAGATTGAATATTGTAAAATCAAATGAAAAGCAACTGTTCTAAAGTTTATGATACCCGGATAATGGAAAAACTATAAGAGGCTTAGAGCACGGGGAAAATCACGAGGATCAGGACAGTGATGAATCATAAGAAATTATATACATACATAAGTAAAAATAATTCGTCAGAAAAAAAACCTGCATATTCAAATTTATTCTGGATCTGCATAGTACAAAACAAGTAGGACATATTTAAGAAAGGAAAATTCTCGAAAAATAAAGATGGATGCTAAGCGGGAAAATAGGTGGCTGGAAAATTGGAAAATCCGAAGAAGAAAATAAGTTAGTATATAAGGAAAATACGAGATCGAAATCAAAAGTAAAAAGGCAGTCAAAGTGTTTGCATCTCCATATTTTACGGAAAGTGATAAGTGGACATAAACCAAACAAAAAAAAAATAAAATGTTAGTATAGTGTTGTGTTTTGTTTTAAAAAATTTAAATAAAGTCATATTACATAATTTTTATATTCTATAGTAAAAAATTAATAGAACAAATGCCAGCCAGAAAATTTTAAATTGTTCTGAAAAAGTAAAAAAAAAAACACGAACCAAAAAACCTGGAGAGGAAAAGGGCCTGAGTAATAATCCGGAAGAGGAAGGTAGCATAGTCCCCAAAGCAACAAAGCATTTAAAAGGCAGAAGCTCTGATAGACGTACTGAACCGCCAGAAGAAGAAAAAGGTAGTGTTCCAACAAAAATTTTGGGAATTTGGCTGAAAACGACGTAAGTCAAATTATAATAATATTAGCAAAATCAGTGAACTTGTGAGATAGCGAATAAATAAAGTAAGCACAAAACTGCCAGAAAAAGTAAAACTGAATAAGTAAAAAAATTCGGCAATAAAAAAAACAAAGAAAATAAAATATATATGTGTCGTTAAGAAATTAGGATAGGAAATGTAAATTGTCATATATAATTGGTATATTATTTGTCTTCGCTGTAATTTAGTCTAGCCATATCTAATTAAAGTACCACTTGATTGTGTTATTTGGTTTGAAATTTTGATAGTAAATTAGCGACTGCCCGTAAGAGGGCGGAAGCGTACGTGTTAATTTTGTTCCCAGCCGGAAAGAAAAATTTAGTAGGGTGAAATCAAATGAAAGTAGACAAGTAGTTGAGATTCAAAAATTTTTGTTTGAAGCATTTGAAAATATACTAACCTAAGGGAGCTCCTTCAGGATAGGGTAGAGTAAAGAAGTAGAAACTAGTAAAAGTTTAAACGAAGAAAACTATAAAATTTGATTTGGGCCAAAATTGTTGCGAAAAAATATATATAGAGATTTATTATTACATAAAGAATATTAAAGTAAAGTGCTGAAACAAGAGCAAACAAACAAAATAACGCAGGAAAAGTAGGGAAAATATGAAAATATAAAAAAAAGAAATAAAAATTAGAAAATAAAAAAAGGGTATAATATAAAACTTAAGAAATAGTATTAAAAAAATTAAAGATTTTTAGCTGAAAATTTATAATATTGGTAGAGTAGTAGATAGGGTAGAAAATAAGACGAAAAACCACAAAAAAAACAAATATAAAAAAAAGATTTTTACAATATATAAAAAAATAATACAAAATGTAATAGTAGTTGTAAGCTTGGAAAATTAAGGCGTTAGTAATGTTAATTGCTTGTACGTTTTTTTTATTGTTTAGAATTTAGTAGTAAGGGTTTTTAATTGTATAGGATTAAGTTTTTTTTTTAATAAAAAAAGGGAAATATGTATATTGTTGGCTGAAAATAGATAACAATGTGTTTGGAATAAATTGAAAGAGGTCATGGCATGAAGGTGAGTTAAGGCAGGAAGAAGTCGGATGGGTTAGTGGGTCACAAACAAAATTAAATTTGAGGATCTAATTGTGACATGGTTGGGTGGGCAAAGTCTGAGGAAAACAAATGCCTCAGGAAAAAAATTTATAAAAAGGTGTCATTGTCAGGTACGAGGTTCTAAGAGTCAATGGTTGTTTTATGTTGTTTTGTGTTTTTTTTATTATGTGCGGTGTACCCAGTGAGACAGGATGGAACCGTCTGGGATATGTACACCTGTAAAGCTACTCGGAAACCTCACTGGTCGCTACGGCCGTAACAATGTACATACCAAGTTTGTTTTTCACCGTTTGATGAATCGACTAAGAATGAAAATTTTATGTTTCTTTAAGCTAGTTGAACAACCAAGTCGATTTGACGACTGTAATAAGGTTTATTGGTAATGTTCCATGCTTTTCTGCAAAACATACAAATAAAAGGAAATATTATTTTCGATCGCTCTGGTGCTAGCGAGTGCAATTTAAGCAGCATGTACTCGATTATCGTATGCCGTAATTCCAAAAAGAAAATTTTCGATAAATTTTACTCGATCACGTATGCGGCAATTCGGAACCTGAATGTAGCTTTCGTCAGATAGGATTTGCCCATATGTATATTTTTATCCGCTGAATTCAGAAATGACCATAAAACTTTACGATAAGCTCTAGTTTCAAATATATACTTTTTTATATTTTCATAAATTATAAAAATTTTGTTCTTTTTTATTTATGTGATTACTAAACTCTTGAGGAGAAAATACATTTATATTTTTCCATGAAAGTGTGAGTAAATTAAAATCTAAAACTCGTTTTCTTTAAAATCAGTATTTTTGAGTTCTGTCACTTTTCAAGTGCATGTGCGATATGTCCTTTAATACATCAAAAATTGTGTATTTTACTTTATGAAATGATAAAATACATATTTTTAACGTAAGTGAAGAAAACAACCTGGCGTCACCGGCAACCGTTTTTTTGTATGTATACGAAAACTAACTTTTTAGCAACTTTTTTTCCAGGAAACAGAAAAAGTGTAAACAAAGATTGAACAAAAATTGGTCAAATTAAAACGTTAATTACAACATGATTTTTAATTAAATTTTAAATAAATAAATCGTTATGTGTAACAACAAAAGCCCTAGAACCTAATTATATGAATGTCACTAAAATATTACACCGATATTTTGCAAAGGCCATACTAGCCTATAATTATGGTTTTTCCTTAATAACTCAGGAACTAGACTTCGTGCGAACACGGGGCTACCCGCAATTTAAAGGGGACAAAAAATTACAGCAAAAATAGATGTTGTCATAACTCGGGTAACTTTTTCAACAAAGTTATAGGCGCAGCAAACTTTTTTATAAAAATGAAAAGGCGCTAAAAAAAAATTTTTCTATTAATAACTCAAAAACTAGATATCGTGCACACATGGCGCTAACCGCAATCGAAAGAGAACAAAAACTAAAGAGATAATGGGTGTAATCATAGACCGGGTCACTTTTGTGACCAAGTTATAGGCACAGCAACCTTTTTAAAAATTAAAAAGTGGTAACAAAATTCTATTTTAGTTTTCTACTGATATATCCGAAACTAGACTTCGTGCACACATGGCGCTACCCGAAATCGAAAGAGGACAAAAAACTAAGAGATAATGGGTGTCATCATAGACCGGGTGACTTTTGTGACCAAGTTATAGGCACAGAAACCTTTTTAAAAATTAAAAAGTGGTAAAAAATTCAATTTTAGTTTTCTACTGATACCTCCGAAACTAGACTTCGTGCACACATGGCGCTACCTGCAATCGAAAGAGGACAAAAAACTAAAGAGATAATGTGTGTCATCATAGACCGGATCACTTTTGTGACTAAGTTATAGGCACAGCAACCTCTTTAAAAATTAAAAAGTGGTAAAAAATTCAATTTTAGTTTTCTACGATAGCAATCAAAAGAGGGCAAAAAACTAAAGAGATAATGGGTGTCATCATAGACCGGGTCACTTTTGTGACCAAGTTATAGGCACAGCAACCTTTTTAAAAATTAAAAAGTGGTAAAAAAATTCAATTTTAGTTTTCTACTGATAGCTCCGAAACTAGACTTCGTGCACACATGGCGCTACCCGCAATCGAAAGAGGACAAAAAACTAAAAAGATAATGAGTATTGTCATAGACTTTTATGACCAAGTTATAGGCATAGCAAACTATTTAAAAATTAAAAAGCGCAAAAAAAATTTGTCTTCAGTTCTTTTTAATATATCCGCAGTGTATGGTGAAAATATTCGTTTGGACTCCGTTTTGTTCCTATTAGAATTTGTTAGTGCTTACATCTGGCAGCACAAAACCGAAATATATAATCAAGACAAAACATGAATTGGCGGCCTGAGAAACAAGCCGATCGGCTCAAAGTCGGCTAACAGCCGCCGCCAACTTTTTTGAGCAGCCGAGCTGCCACCGACCCGAGCGGGTTGAATTGGCTCACATGCTAACATGGACCGATTTAATCAGATTTTATTTAGTTTTATTTGTATTACATAAATAACTTATGAACCGAATTTCTTCCAATTATCTTAACAATTTCGCATATAATCCAATCCAATGCAAATTGTACAAAAACTGAAATAAACAACACGTGCATTATATCATTTTATAGCACTAAAACAATGAAATCTGGATTACTGTTATATGGCTATTGCAGTTTTATAGATTGCTGCAAGTATAGATTTAATGTGGATTTCGATGGAAAGGTTCTAGTTAGCAGAAGTGGAAACATTTTCCATGCAAAAGGAGAAAAACGTGTTGCTCAAATACGAGGTGTAACTCCAAGTCTTACTACAATGATTTCGCTAAAAATGTTTTTAAAAACAAATCTTCGAGTTTTTTAGAAATTTCACAAAGAACAAAGCAGGATGATTTTGCGAGCTGCGGTATTTTCGTCATTATGTATATTATTTGCTTCATTAAAAGAACACCAATGACGAATTTATCCTAATATGTTTAGAGAAGAAATAAAAAATGTTGTTTAAAAATGCTGACGACCGCTCGAAATTTTGTTGTCACTGTGGAAATTTAAAGAAAAAAAAGTGTAAATGTCCTTGTTGCATTTATTATGTTTGTGAAAGCTGTTTAAAACAGAAATATGATTCTTTCACTCCATGTAAAATTTATACTAATCATATTTTAAGATAAAGAAGTGTGTAAAAATGCCAAGAGCCAAGAGTAGAAAATTGTTTTCTACTCCATACATACATACATATCGTTAGCTAAAATGCAATTGATTGATTGTTATGAATACCATTAAACTACATGTCTTGACATGCTTCTCCTGTAAAAATTTGGTTGTTAATTACGCCTTTTTGCATTTTAGCTAACGATATATTATATAATTTATTTAACCTTATTAATGCCAGTACACATGACGAGAAAGAGTGAAAAACAAAAAATCGCACTTCTTTTCAAAGCACTCTTAGTATGATGGCACAATTGCATGATGTAAATATGGCATATGTATTTTTTAGTTACGTATATAATGGTTTAGGCCTATTGGGGAAGCCAGCCATTTAAAAAAATTGGCAACGCACTAAGTGTAGTACCTCAGTGGTAGTGTGGAAACCTGCACACTTTGTATAATTTGCATAAATGATTATTGATGGGAAAAGGGTAAATGCAGTAGTTTTAATTTAACTGCCTTTTGTTTAAGCGCACTTTTGACTTAACTGCACAAAATTATTAATTTGTGTCATTATTCTTTAAAATCCCATACAACTTCATTTTTTAAGTGCACTTTTTATACCTGCACTTTTAAGATAAATGCCTTAAATTTCGAAACTATTTTCATACAAAAAATCAATTTTAGTTGCATTTTGTCTTAACTGCACAAAATATTTGATCATTCTTCAAAATACTTCTTTGAAGTCTTTAGCTGAATTAAAAAAAAATTTTGAAAATATAAATAGATTTGACCTTATGTATAGTTTGGCATAAATATAAAAAAATACATAAAATTAAAAAAAAATAAATTGATCCCATGAAGGTTTTAGCCGGCTACCGGGTCGACTGCTCAAAAAAGTCGGCGGCGGCTGTTAGCCGACTTTGAGCCGATGGGCTTGTTTCTCTTTCTCTGGCCGCCAATTCATGTTTTGTTTTGATTTTATACATGGTAGAATAATACAGGTAGTGGTGAAGCGTTAACGAACTTTTTTTTTGGGTTCGACTCTGTCAAAAGTTGTTTATGTTATACCAACACACACCAACACTACTGAAAAAAACATGGCGAACATTTGTTTACAAATGCAAATAAGAAAAGAGAAAGAATTTTGTGAAAATAAAGGAAACAAATTTGTGGAAAAAGTTGTCAAAAATATAAAAGTAAATTTTTTAATAAAAAACAATTTCACCAAAATGAAGAAGTGCAGCTTGTGCAAAAAAAAAAGAAAAACCAGGCAGTGGAAGCTTTTTCCGTGTTCCTCAAGATGACCGCAATTGTAGATCCTCAGATACAAAATATATTATTTATTTATTACTCACTTGAAATTTGATATTTATCACTTTGAAGTTTATTAATCCACAGAAAACACCGACCAATCCAATGCAAGCAAAATGCTTTGGAAATCAGAAAATGTAAACAAATGTATGTATTCAAGTAAACACACACATGTGAACATATAAATTTTTTTTTCAAATTTTCTTTTGTGCTTTTTGACAACCTCGAACATAAACAACAATAAAAAGCCGTGTTGTTGGGTTGTTGTAGCTTCGCTACTACCTGTAGTATAATTCTACCATGGATTTTATATTTTGGTTTTGTGCTACCAGATGTAAGCACTACCAAAGTCTAATAGGAAGAGAACGGAAACCAAATGAATATTTTCACCATACACTGCGAATATATTAAAAAGAACTAAAGACTTTCTAAAGCGCTTTTTAATTTTTAAAAAATAGTTTGCTATGCCTATAACTTGGTCACAAAAGTGACCCGGTTTACGATGATACCCATTATCGCTTTAGTTTTTTGTCCTCTTTCGACTGCAGCTAGTGCCATATGTACACAAAGTCTGGTTTCGGAGCTATCAGTAGAAAACTAAAATGGAATTTTTTTACCACTTTTTAATTTTTAAAAAGGTTGCTGTGCCTGTAACTTGGTCACAAAAGTGACCCGGTCTATGATGACACCCATTATCTCTTTAGTTTTTTGTCTTCTTGCGATTGCGGGTAGCGCCATGTGTGCACGAAGTCTAGTTTCGGAGATATCAGTAGAAAACTAAAATTGAATTTTTTACCACTTTTTAATTTTCAAAAAGGTTGCTGTGCCTATAACTTGGTTACAGAGGTGGCCCGGCCTATGACAACACCCATTATCTCTTTGGTTTTTTGTCCTCTTTCGATTGCGGCTAGTGCCACGTGTGCACGAAGTCTAGTTTCGGAGATATCAGTAGAAAACTAAAATTGATATTTTTTTTGCCACTTTTTAATTTTTAAATAGGTTGTTGTGCCTATAATTTGGTCACAAAAGTGAACCGGTCTATGGCAATACCCGTTTTTGTCCTCTTTCGATTGCGGCTAGTGTCATGTGCGCACGAAGTCTAGTTCCTCAGTTATAGGCGAAAAACTATAATTATTGGCCAATCTGGTTTTATCAAAATATCGCTCAAATATTTTAGTGACATTCGTTTAATTAGATTCTAGAGCTTTTATTGTTGTACATTCCGCGTTTATTAATTAAAATTTAATAAAAATCATTTCTAAATTATTGTTTTAACATGACCAGTTTTTATTCAAAGTTTGTTTACATTTTCTCGCTGCCACGTTGAAAAAGTTGCCAAAACAAAAAAAAAAATAGATTGCCAAAAAGGTTGTTTTCTTCACGGATATAAGTTAATTCGCCTTGTAAGACACTATCAATGCGAATTGATACCAGGTGGCCCTATTAGTATAAGTGATCCAAGGCGAATTCACTTTACAAGGTGGTGTCATAGGCAAATTCAATATTTTTTAAACAAAGGGGAGACATTTTTTAAAACGAATTAAATAAACCAAATTATAGCATTTTTATGTATTTCGCAGGCATTAAAAATTTTTTGGACAAAATGAACCAATTTTCATATTTTTTCTTTCTAAATTTCACAAATTACTTAAAACATTGCCACATAAGTTGTAATATATGAACAATTCATACAAAAATATGTGCAAGTGGACAAAAAGTAAAAAAAGTATTAGATTCAATATAGGTAGCTGTGTTCCCTTTTATATAAAATAAATATTTTGCAAATCAGTCGATAAATGGCGATGCTCTGAAGGAACAAACATAAAAAATACAAACGTGTTGATAACCTTATTTTAATGACGTGGACTAAAAGGAACACTGTCGAACAAAATCTAAATTTTAAAAATGACAGACTTCGAGCGAATGACTGTGATAGAAGATAGACAAAAATAGATATGTGTCGGCGTTTTGAAAATTTACATCTGCCCTTTATTTAAGGAGGATGTAAGATCGTCTCCTTACTTTTGCACATTGTTATAGTGAATCAGGGTAATAAATCTTGTAAGCTTTACATTTTGGGAACATTTTAACCATATAACTAACTCTTGGACTTAAACGGCGATACAGCGCACACTGGGCAAAAAGGCCAATCTAGAGGCGGCAAAATATCTTCCAAACTAATAGTCTGATCCACAAAAAATGTATGGATGAATTATAGGGAAGGATGTAGTCTACCAGATATGTTAAAAGTTATGCAGCTATTTTTAACACAGTGGGTACTATATGTTGTTTCATGAGACATATTTTACCGATAGAATTCTTAAGTTTTCGAAAAACCAATATCTTCCAAACTAATAGTCCGATCCACAAACGCTATGTGCTATATTTTGTTCCGCAAAATATATATATAAAATCTTCACAGCCCAATAGTATGGGTTAACCAAAATGAACCGGGTACACGACGAACCGGATAACTTGAAAGTATAATTATATTACGGAGTATCAACTCAAAATCTGATGCACTGAAAGCTATCGCAATTACAATCCTCGAAGAAACCAGGATGTGTTTCAAAAACTTCACGTGTACTTTCCTAAGACTTAATCAAAACGGAAATCACAAATTCAAACCGGAAAACACGAATAAAATCACCAACGAAATCGAAACCCCACACGGAAACTGTGGTTCTAACTTAGAAAAGCGACTACAATCTCAAAACGTAAAATAACAAATACCGATCCCAGGTGAAACAAACTCAGTGAAAGCCTTCTCAATTATTCCTAGATTGCTTCCACCTTTTCACCCTAAAAAGCCACTTGTTACTTTTAAGACGTTCAGATTTCTAGCCGGCGAAATGAATTCTAACTTCCACGATCGGACTAAAATTTCCGAAATCACGTATAAAAACTCTTGGTTGCTTACCGGATCACAATCTGGACGCTACGCGCATGCATGGTTCATACTCGACGGTTATTTACCGGCATCGTAATCGATAATTATACTTCCAATTGAAAACCGGCGTTAAGTTTTGAAAATCGACGGCCAATCTAAATTAAAACGGGCTGGCAAAAGTATCTTGTCAGGCTTGACAAATAAGCCGCGGTGAATTTGGAAATTGTGCCGAAAAAGCGGCTGAAATTAGTTAAATTTCGAAATTGGCGCGAAAAGCAAGTGGGCCGTAAAGGCTATAAGGATTTTTATTTACTAAAAAAAATAGTCAATAAAAACTGAAAAATCTATATTGAACTGTTAGGCGACTCAAAACTGAGCGAACAGACCTAAGGTGACGTCTCGAATATCACAACGTAAGCGATGCCGAGCTAAAATTTTGAAACAAAGCCGAAAAGTAACCGAAATGTTGCTAAATCCTGAAAAATACCGACCGCTGAAATGATTTGCCTAGATGGCATTGAATAAAAATGAAAATACTAACTGTCCCAAGCTATAAGACGACGTAAGCACGAGGGGTAACGCGAATGCAAATAGTTTAGAATATATTCAATAGTAGTATAGGAATGTATGTGCTGGAGTGATTAAAATTGTCAAAATTTGTGAAATTTTGTAATTTATTGCCTAAATTTGGGTAATTAGTGTCAAAAGTGTGTTTGACAAGGGTTTAGGTGGTGTTTTTGTATGTCGGTGCATGTAACTAGTTATGTTAGGCACGCGCAGAGGGTTTTACGATGGCTTGTACGTGATAATTTTCATTTATGAGCTTAAGTGTGAGGTGACGAGGGTTCGAATGTGTGTTTTTATGTTTGTTTTTTTTTTCATTTATTGTTTAATTGTATATGAAAGGCGTGGGAAAAACGAGCTGTATGAATTTTTGTATAAGTGTGGATTGAAAAGGATTTTGGTTTTAAAGTGAGTTTTGGGAAATAGTATTAATGAACTTGTCAGTGAAAAAAATTAACTGTGTTTTAAAATTCTAATCTTGTACAATTAAGAAATATTTTGGTTGGGTTGGTGTTTTGTTTTTCATTTATTGTTTAATTGTATATGAAAGGCGTGGGAAAAACAAGCTGTATGAATTTTTGTATAAGTGTGGATTGAAAAGGATTTTGGTTTTAAAGTGAGTTTTGGGGAATAGTATTAATGAACTTGTCAGTGAAAAAAATTAACTGTGTTTTAAAATTCTAATCTTGTACAATTAAGAAATATTTTGGTTGGGTTGGTGTTTTGTTTTTCATTTATTGTTTAAGTGTACGTTTCCATTTATTGTTTAAGTGTAGATTGAAAAGGATTTTGGTTTTAAAGTGAATTTGGTTGGTTGGTAATATAAACTGATAGTTAGAGTGTTAAAAAAAGTCATAATAAGTGTAATTTAGTTTTGTAATGAAATGGAAATTCAAATGCAGAGAACGTAAGTCTTTATGTTTAGTTTATTTTCTCTGTCCTTTGTCTGGTTTTCCTGCTTCTGTCTGTCTTTTCCTGTGGTTAAGTGCTTCACAACAAAAATTAAAAGGAGAGATAAAAATCTTTGTTTAAGAAATGTTGATCGTGTGGGTATGAATGCACTTAGGAATAAAAAAATATTATTGATTGTACAAAGTGTGAATTTTTTTAAGTCTCCCTGTCTGTCTGATGGAATTAAATGTAGGCCAATGTTTGGCTGTTTGTTAGAATGAGTTGTATGGATTTTGTTGAAGTAATTATTTTTAGTAATAACAATGTGATCGATTTTTAAAATTTGTAATGTTGTTGTTGTTGTAAGAAGAAAGTGTGACTGTCTTGATTATGAATAGTTTGGCATAGTGACAGAGTCACGGCAGAGCGACAGACTGGCAGACTGACAGACTGTCAATAGAAGCAGAGGATAGAGAATTTGTTAAGCAGAGATAAACGCATGCTGTGGTTAAGTGGTTCACAAGAAAAATGAAAAGGAAATTCAAATGCAGAGGACGGAGCTGTAGGCAGAGGGACAGAGCGAGAGCGGTGACAGATAAAAGAGCAAGCGCAGTTTTTTCACATTTGCCTCTGTCTCGTGTACATACCATATACATATAAAAAATGATTGAACAAAATTTTGTATATTTTAAATCTACATATTTTATTTAAAAAAATATCGTAAATATATGTTGTAGCAATATAAGTATAGAAAATTAAAATTAAAATCTTTACTTATTTTCCTGATAAAGTAAATATGCATTTCTTAAGGCACAAACTCCATAGTTGTGGTAGCTACAATAAAAATGTTCCGGATATTTAAGTTGTATTTGCTTAAAGTTGATACAGCCAATATCCTCGATGTTAAAAACTCTGACTTGAAGTAATTTTTCAAACCATTTCTTTTTTTCCATACCCTTAACATAGATTGTTGAATATTTTAAATTGGTTTTTAAAAATTTTACAACACTCTTAAATGATATTGATCCGTCATTCCAATTCAGATGATGAAAGTTTCTTGTTAACCAATTTGCTTCTTTTTCTTTTGCTACTGATAATCTTTTGAAGTTAAACGGTGGGTTGATAATAAAATTTATGTGCTCCTTACACAAGAAAAATGAAAAGGAAATTCAAATGCAGAGTACGGAGCTGTAGGCAGAGGGACAGAGCGAGAGCGGTGACAGATAAAAGAGCAAGCGCGTAACAGCTCAAAAGTGCGCAATCATATAATTGATAGTAAATTCATACTGCTTGCTGACATTTGTCTCTGTCTATTGTACATACCATATATTAATAAATGATTCTTATAGAACGTATATAAGTAAAAGTAATAGGCAAATTTTTTACTAGTATAGTGTGATTTCTATTTAGAAAAAGTGCTCTAAGCAAGTTTTACGGCTATTAAAAGAATTAAATAAGTAAATAAAAAAATTTTGTGTTATAAATTAATTCAAGTGACTATTGAAAAAATAAAATAGAAATGAGTTCATCCGTTTTCCGTTGTTTAGTGTGTGCAAAGGAATACAAGTATAAAAAATCATATTTGGAGCATTGCAAAAGCCATGCTCAACAACAACATCCACAAATGTCAGTGCAATGTGTTCCACAGCCTCCACTGCCTTTATATAACCCTATGGCTTGGAACAATCTGCAACAGCAATATCCTATGTCCCTTCAAGAGCTTCCAATGGCTTCGTACTATCCTGCGGCTATGAACGATCAGTTTTCAGTACCCATACAAATTCCACAGCATCTTCCTATTCCCTATCAATATACATCACCAGTGCAATGGCAACAATATAATATGCCCAACTATTATCCTACAGTTCGGAATAATCAATCTGTCTTAACGATGGAGAGTTTTATGCAACCTCAGCAACAACAACAAGAACAGCAAACACACCAACAAGATCAAACGTATTTCCAACAACCTCCTACACCAATGCAATGCTACCCGAATACTGACCAACACCAATATCAGACACAACAACAAGGAGCATATGCTTTTGGAGGTAGTTTACTAAATAATAGTAACACTGATGAAGAAGCTCAAGAAGGAGCTGAAGAGCTTATGAACTATTATGTAATAAGAAGAGCTTTCAAAAATAATATAATATCTTATGGAATAAACAATAAAAAAGATCAACTTCTCTTTGAAGAATTTATTAGCGAAAATGAATCGACTTTTATAGAGAGGCTTGAATACAATTTGATGCAACATACTATATTAAAATTTAATATTAGTATAGTTGCAGAATATCTAAAAATTGTTGGTGAAGAATTAGAGATAATTATAATTGTACATGCAGCAAAAATGAGCTTGTTGACTAGAGCAGATGACGTGAGAGAATTGTTCTGTAAGCAGATCACAGAAATTCAAAATAAAATGTCTGAGTTCCAGGAGAGAGATTCCGGATGGACTCTTGTTCGCATAGTTCGAGCTGAACTAAATATTAATAAATCTTCTTTAGTAAAAGGAGCTCATTGGATTAGCACACCGGAGAAGCTTGTTAGTCGGAATGCTTGCATCAATATTGAAAACAGTGATAATTACTGTTTTAAGTGGGCATTAATTGCGGCAATGGATACGTCGAGCATCAATTTTCCGACTCAATGTTCTTCATATAATATCGAAGATATTAGTGCTGATGTCATTTCGCTACAAGATGGAACTATAATTGATTTCACAAATTTAAAATTTCCGATGTCGCTAAAAAATATTAAAGAATTTGAGGAACGGAATGATGTTAGTGTGAATGTGTTTGGTTACGACGAGGAGACTGATGAGGTAATTGGTCCGTTTTACATTACGCAAAATGAGAAGATAAAGCATGTTAACTTATTGCTATTGGAAAACATAGATGGGCATCACTATATCTTTATTAAAGATATTTCAAAGTAAGTAATACATATATTGGAAAGTATTTAAAATTAAATAATAAAATACGGGTGTTTGATGTCTTACAGACTACTAAAAAGGCAAACAACGACACATTGTGAACGACTTTTGTTTTGCAACAGCTGTCTCCAATATACCCATCAGGAAAATCTTATGGAGAAACATAAAATGGAATGCGGCAAAATAGTTACTACAATGCCAAAAGTAAAACACTCCATACTGCGGTTTAAGAGTCACCGAAGAAAAATTGATGTGCCTTTTGTCATATACGCAGACTTTGAATGTGTTTTGCAACAGATAGACTGTAATGTAAGTAGTAAAACTAAATTAAATCAGAGACATGTACCCTGCGCATTCAGCTATTTTATTAAATGCAAACATGATAATAAATTGGATAAGCTAAGAATTTATACGGGTAAAGATGCTGCTGAAAAATTTATTACATTTTTGAATCAAGACTGTCAAGATATATATAACAATTATCTCACAAAAACAACTGAAATGCAAACATGATAATAAATTGGATAAGCTAAGAATTTATACGGGTAAAGATGCTGCTGAAAAATTTATTACATTTTTGAATCAAGACTGTCAAGATATATATAACAATTATCTTACAAAAACAACTGAAATAGAGAACTTGACAGATGAAGAAAATGTAACATTTTACAGTGCGATAACTTGTCACATATGCGGACAATTTTTAAACAATGACCGTGTGAGAGATCATTGCCATTTAAGCGGTAAATTTCGAGGTGCAGCTCATAATAGCTGCAACCTAAATTATCAAGTACCCAAGTTTATCCCAATTTATTTTCATAACTATTCATCCTATGATTCTCATCTTTTTGTGAAACAGTTAAGTAAAACTGCAACAAATATAAAAGTCCTTCCGTTAAATAAAGAACTATATATATCTTTATCTCAGTTTATTAGAATGACTGATGACAGTGATCTTGAACTTAGGTTTCTTGATACAATGCGTTTTATGGCCGATAGTTTGGAATCGTTTACAACGGCATGTGTCCGGCCCTTCCTCGCATCCTTCGCTGTACCAGGGACAGCTAGCAAAATGTCCACTATCCGAGTCCTCTTGTTCTATCACTCCATAGTCCTCATTTTCAGTCAGCATGGAGATAAAGAAGTTTATTGTTTCTTTATGCTCATAGAGCAATAAGTCCTCAAATAACTTAAGGAAGTCAAATAACTCATCACGTACTTGGCTCATTTTTTTATTTTTATTTAATTTTTTAAAATCAATACTTGTGTCTTGAATAATATTTCTACACTGATATTCTTTAAAGGTTAATGTGTGTATTTATAGATAAATATTTCTGTAAAAAATAAAATTTTACAAACAATTTTGTTTGCTGGTCTCAAATTTTTTTCTGATGTAATCTTTTTTTTTTTTTACTTACACTTTATAACATTACTATAACTATCTCCTTCACTACAATTCTATCATTGCCAGAAATATTTTACATAAAAAATAATATCAATAAGAGAAAAAGAGATAGCTGTAATTCTGATCAGCCTTACGTAATTTTTGACTCACTTTCACTTTAGAACTATAATATAACTATCTCCTTCACTACAATTTATCAATAATAAATATTTTTTACAGAAAAAAAATCTAACAATATGAGAAAAAGAGATAGCTACAATATTGATCTTTCTTTCTATTAAGATTTTCTCAACTATTTAAGGCTGGAAAAAGTATTTAATGCATCAGTTTACAAAAGCAGATTAAGCAATCTGTCAAATAAGAAAAAATAATATAAAAGGAAACAAATAAAAAAAAATTTAAATAATAATAATGAATCCTCCTGATTTGTTAAAAAAAATTCAACAGTTTAAATAAAAAAAACACTTATACATATAAAGGATCTTGAGGAGTCTACTAAGTATATAGTTAAAAACGCAAAACGGGTGACAACTAAATATGGCACCACAGTTCAAATTGATCTGGAAAATTACATAATGTATTTACCAAACCGATATAATACTCTATCAGATGATGATGTAATGGAGTTGGCATCCGGGATATATTGCGTATGTAAGCAAGGAGACAGTGGGCTAAAATTGGATACTGCTGCTGGTATAGATATATTTATAACAAATGCTCAATATCCTCATTGGGAATAATATGTAAAAACTATATTTTTATAAACTTTTTATTAATAAAACAGCAATTTTTTTTGAAAATTGTTTAAATGTTTTATTTATTTATTCTTCTCACTTATTTTGTAAAGAAATTCAAGACATAAATGTCCACATTTAAATGAATCATAATTTTGATATTGATTGTAATTATATTTTATATTTTTGCCCAGATATTTAACTAATTCTAAAGGAGGTTGTAAATTTCCAAAACTGTCGAAATATTCCTTATGTTGATTGTTTTTATAATATGCTACCCAATGTGTTCCACGTCCAGTTGATAAATCTAAGTTAATGATACCGCATTCTCTTTTTCTCGATCGTTTTGGTAGTGCATCCAACATGAAAACTCCTCTAAAGTAGGGAATGTTTGTTGAAAAATTTTTCAGATCAACATCAGGTAGTGGTTTATTGGGTAGCTTTACGAAAATTTTTTTTTGTTTTTTCTTGACAAACCAATCCATATCCTTTTTTATAGGGTTTAAGATAAAATCCTTTCCCCATTGCTACTGCTTCCATTGTTTTATTGTGCCTCGTTGCTTCATCAAGTTGTTGTTTAGCATTCTTTGCTGCATTTATTGCTTTTGCGATAGCAGCTCCGCCAGCAGAAAGACTTCCAATTGCACTCAGAGCAGTAAGAATAGGTACCAAAGGTAAGAAGCCGCCAATTTTTGGGACATTAATTACACGTGGTATTACAACTTGTGATTTCTTTCTCCTTAACGACTTGTTGATAACTTTACGAGCAATCCTAATAGCAGAGTTAATGTCTTGAGGCTTTTCCTTCTTCAATATTTTCGTTGCATCCTTAATTGATGTACTGAACAGATTTTTTCCATTTTGTTTTTTTCTTTTTAGAACCTTCTTCTTCAACCCCATACCAAATTTTGTTTTTGCTTTCATTGCGTTCGCAACCATATATGCAAATGATTTTTCTGCAAGACTACTATCTTTTGAAAGAACTCGCTCCCAAGCTTTATTTTCAAGAATTTTATCAGCTTGATGTCTATTATTTAAATCCTTGTCTTTGGAATAAGCAATGTCGTGATTTTTACATGCAGCGTCTAATAAATTTATTCCTTTGTCACCGCGATCTAAACGTTTTTGTAATTTTGTTCCGGGGCCACAAAATTGGTATCCAGGAAGGTGTAGTTCAACAGGTATAGAGTTTATTAATCTATTAACTAAACCTTTTCCAACGACTGGTTTTTTATGACTGAATGTTTTGCTATAATGTACAACCATATTATTTCTTCTTCTATAATAAAAGTAACATTTATAAATTGCAATTAGTTATAAGAATGCGGTTAATAAAACAACATAAAAATATTGTGATTCGCAATATTGATGCTTCATCGAACATTAGATCAAAAATAAAGCATAGCTCCCTCTTACCAAATTCTATTCGTGCTCTGATAATTGGGCCATCAAATTGTGGAAAGACTAATGTCATGATTGCATTACTAGAAAGTCCTAATGGGCTCAAGTTTGAAAACATCTATTTATACTCAAAATCTCTATATCAACCGAAATATGAATACTTGAAGAAATTGATTTCACCAATTAAAGGGATGGGATATTACAAATTTACAGATAATGAATCAGTTATACCCCCTGATGAAGCTAAAATTAATTCAATTATGATATTTGATGATGTTGCATGTGAGAAGCAAAATAATATACGAGCATATTTTTGCATGGGACGACATAAGGATGTCGATTCATTCTACTTATGTCAAACTTATACGAGAATTCCCAAACATTTAATAAGAGACAATGCAAATGTGATTATAATGTTTAAACAAGATGAGACAAACATGAAACACGTTTATTGTGATCATGTTGCCAGCGACATGAGTTATGAAAAGTTTAATGAAATTTGTAGAGAGTGTTGGAAGGAAAAATATGGATTTTTGGTGATAAGCAAAGATAATGAATTAAACAATGGTCGCTATAGAAAATTATTCGAATATTTCATAACGATATAAATTACTCTACATAAAAGTAAAACATTAGTATTTAATTTGGCGTTAAACATAATACATCTACTTATTTCCTGAAATATAGAAAATATAATCTGCTAGCTGATACCTGTTTTTGATAGCTGATACCTGTTCTGATACCTGATCTGATAGCTGATACCTGATCTGATATCTGATACCTGATCTGATATCTGATACCTGATCTGATAGCTGATACCTGATCTGATAGCTGATACCTGCTCTGATAGCTGATACCTGATCTGATATCTGATACCTGATCTGATAGCTGATACCTGATCTGATATCTGATACCTGATCTGATAGCTGATACCTGATCTGATAGCTGATACCTGTTCTGATACCTGATCTGATAGCTGAAAATGGATGAAGAAGTTTTAAAAGAGCTAATAAAGACAAGAAATGTTTTAAAGAAAAAATTCCGTAGTATAAAAATTGGTGAAGCAGATACACATGAGCTATTTAAAGACACATTTAAACCAATAATAGATCCTTTAAGAGAATTTGTGAATAGTTCTAAAAATAACCAAAGAAGTATTAAAGCAGAAAGGGGTGCTTTAAAAGTGAAAATTTCTAAAAACTCAAATTTCCCATTTAACGAACAACAATTTAAGTTAGAGACAAGCACTCCAAAGAAACTTGCTGAAAAAACGTTATTCAATAAAAACACCTCACTTAGTGATCGAAACGCAAATGCTGCTAAGGATGATGAAGCTTATACTGATGGTGATGATGATGATAATGATGATTTTTACTCTCAATCTGAAACCCTAAATAATTCACATAATAATACGAGTTATACTGACTTAGCACTATTGGAAAGCAGAAATGAATTAGATACTCTATATGGTCCACATAAAGATTTTAATAATGAATGGAAGTTTGGTAATAGTAATATTAAACTAACAGAAAATAAAATAATGATTGGAAATCAAATATGGGCTTTTACACCGGGCTTATTTTCTTTACTGTTTCACAAAATACCAAAACATTATGATAAACATGAACTAGAACTATATAAAAAAATTTTAGTTAGCACAAATGCGTACAAAAGAGAATATAGACCTGATGGACAAATAAAAGGAACGAGAGCGTATAAATATAAGCATATTATCAGCAAATTGTTTAGAAAACAGAATGAAAAGAACTCGTCAACTTCATCATTTAATACAATAAAAAGTACTTATAAGGGAGATGGTTTGATGAAACTAAACACACATAAACCTAACTATATATACTGGGATGATCCCAATGAGTTAGTAGATCGCCTTAGGCTATTGCTGGCATCACAAGCTGCAGGTCATACTAATCATAATAATGAGATTGTCTCAATTATCGAGGAATTATATGAAGCAAACATTATAGAATAGTACTTATCTACATAAATCATGTCCATTGACAAGTTTGGGCACTATCTTAATGGCACAAGTGGCACAGTTTTAGTGAAAAATGTTCCTAAGCTGTTGGGGTTCGTTATGGATACAACTAATAGCATTGATGTCCAAAACAAAAGGATCAAAAATGTTGCAAATGCATTGGAGGAAAATGATGTTGTCAATAAGTTGTTTCTGCAAAGTCAAATTGAAGAGATACAACTTGAAATCAACATGAATTTAAATCAGAAACTCAATGAAATTCAAGAAAAAAATTTAAGCATGAAGTTATTCTTCGATAAAGAAATTAGAAAGACAAATGAGTTAATTTATGGGTATGAAAGAAATTTGATGGCGCACAATACTTAAAAGAACTCACACTGAATACAATATATTCAGTAAAATCCTAAATACATTAAATAATGACTTCAAAAAGATCTTTAGTAAATGAGCTGCATAAGCAAGCACGAACAAATTTTCCACGTCGGAGAGTTGTTATGAAAGGAATAGATGATCTTTGGCAAGCTGATTTAGTTGAAATGGGGAACTATTCTACAGACAATAAGAACTATCGATATTTAATGGCAGTAATTGATACATTTTCGAAATTCGCATGGGCTGTACCACTTAAAATAAAAACTGCGCTTGAAACAGTCCGGGCAATGGAACTTGTTTTTCAATTGGGACGGGTGCCAAAAAACTTACAAACAGACGACGGTAGAGTTTTTCAATAAACTCTTTGGAAAATTGATGGATAAATACAACATTAATCACTACTCAACGTATAGCAGAATGAAAGCATCAATTGTGGAACGATTTAATAGAACATTAAAAGGAATGATGTGGAAAGAGTTTAGCTTCAATGGTTCTTATAACTGGTTTGACATTTACAAAGACTTGATTAATACATATAATAGAAAAATTCATCGTACCATCAAAATGGCACCTATTCAAGTTACCTCTAGATATGAGAAAAAATTATTAAGTACGGTATATAACCGTTTAAAACTATACAAAATATCAAAATTTAATGTTGGAGACCATGTACGTATAAGTAAATATAAACATGTTTTTGAAAAAGGATACACCCCCAATTGGACAACAGAAATTTTCACAATTAAAACAGTTCAAAATACATATCCAGTTACATACATATTAGAAGACTATCGTGGTAATCCTATTAAAGGCGGATTCTATGATGAAGAACTCATAAAAACGGAATTTCCCAACACATACCTGGTTGAAAGAGTTCTCAAAACTAAAGGAGATAAAGTATTCGTTAAATGGCTAGGATTTTCTAATCAACATAATTCTTGGATTAATAAAAATGAAATATTGTAGTAAAGTTTAAACATAAGCCTATTTTTGTAACTAATATATTAAAGAAAAACAAATAAATGAGCATGCAAATTCTTTTTTATACAAAGTGTTGTGTTTAATTTCATTTATTAATAATCTGACAACCATAATATCAATAACACTTACTCTGAACTCAAACTCATCCGAGTTATCAGCTAATTACTTTCCTCCTATTGGTTTAAATGGTGGATATGAATGTGCTCTAACTGATTTTCACTCATATAATAGCATACCTAATGTAGATGATTATAACAATATGTTTCATATAGGTGAACATGTAATTAAAATACCAATAGGATCATATGAATTAAATGATATAGTTGATTATGTTAAAGATCAATATAAGCAGCACTGTCCGGAAAATAAAATTGATATAGAGGCTAATAACAATACAATGCAAGTTAGAGTTAATAGTTCTAATGATCCCATATACTTTAATAAGGATAATACAATTGGAAAACTTTTAGGATTCAATAAGAAAATTCTAGCTCCTAACGAAGACCATTACTCAGATCTTCCCGTTAATATTTTTCTAGTGAATATCTTGCGTGTTGAGTGTAATATAGTCGTTAACACATATATGAATAATTCACAAGCACATACATTACATGAATTTGCGATAAATGTTCCACCAGGGTATAAAATTGTTGAGATTCCTAGAAATCTTATCTATTTACCAGTTAACTGCCAAGAGATAAGTTCTCTAACTCTACGCGTCGTTGATCAGAACGGTGATTTAATTAATTTCCGAGGAGAGGAAATTACAATAAAGGCCATGTCAGATAAAACTTTTGCTTCGCGTTGCGTTACAGATTCGCTTTGACATCTAAGATGAAATGTACATACTTATACGAAACATGTCACATAAAGCACTTTTAACGCAGCGTGAAGCGAAAAGTTCGGCAACTCTCATCTTTTTGCTTGCTTTGACAATCAGCTGGAATAATTTTCTTTTATTATATTGCCAAACGAAACATATTGCGCGTTTGAATCTGTTTTAATAAGAGGTAAATATGTATGTGGCATTTATTTATTTATAATAAATCGTAAAATAACATAATTGACTTTTATTTTTATAAAAAATATATATATAAATAGCAAAATTATCAACTACTTTTTTGGTAAACGATCAATGCGCGAGCAGAGGGCGAAGCCGATGTAAAATGGTGATCGGCGCCGGCTAAGATCAAATATAGTCGGCGGCGGCTATTAGCCGAAAATTTTTCGCCGGCGGCGGCTACCTAAATTTATCGGCTAACGGTCGGCTAACAGAGTATTTCTTGCTTACTTACATACAAGGTATATTTACAACAGGTATACTCGGCCCAATTATAAATAACTTGCCTTTCTAGACGATTTACTGCCTTATTTATGAAAATAATTTTCATAAGAAATTTTTTTCATATGTTCCAAAACCGAATTAAATATTTTTAAATGCGCATGTTAGTAAATATCCACTTTTTATTATAAAAATCGGCTTAGCCGCTAGCCGATATTAGCCGCAATAACCGGCGGCGGCTAAGTGATTGTGAAAATCACCGGCGGCGGCTAATAGCCGGCTATTAGCCGACCGGCTTCGTGCTCTGTGCGCGAGTGTTGTCAAAGTTTTCATTGTGTCATACTCCTTTTGCTTTACACTTTTCTATCAAAGTTAGAAACGTCACGTAAAGCGACAAAGTTTTATCTGACACGGCCTTAAGAATACATTTGAGAACTAACAAATAATGATAATATACAACGCCAAGCAATCGAAGGATAAAATTGGATACACTTATAAAACACTATTGCAAACCAAACCAAAATTAAAGACATCTTCACAAAAACAACATCTGACACAAGCAAATAAAAAACTTTTGAAGTCTCTCAATTTAAAGTTGGTAAAGAAATGAGTTCCATACTAGATGTTCTAGAAAAACCTCTATCAGACGAGAGTATAATTAAAAAGGACTACCACACATATACACCGTACCTACAATCCTTCAATAATAATGATGAGATTCGAATTTCAATACAAAATCAAGACTTGTATGTGCTACCCAGCGAAAGCTATATATATGTTGAGGGTAGTGTTGTAGATGATAATAACAGCAAAATATCATCTTTTTTAAATCTTAAATTAAAAAATAACTTTGTGGCACATCTCTTTGACGAAATTCGATATGAACTTAATGGAATAGAAATTGATCATACAAGACATTTAGGCATTTCAAGCACCTTAAAGAATTTCCTTTCTTTATCACCAACGGAAAGTGTTGCCATGTATAATGCTGGATGGAGCAAACTCGATGATTTGGATATTTTAAACGGACACTTTAATTTCTATGTACCACTGAAACTATTTTTAGGTTTTGCTGAAGACTATAATAAAATTATACTCAGCGGTAAACATGAATTGATTCTCTTACGTAATAAGAGCGATGAAAAACTCGTATACTCAACTGTTGCTACTGACAAAGCAAAAATTAGTATCTCAAACATCTCATGGAGAATTCCACATGTACAATTATCTGATCTGAACAAATTGAATATGATTAAAATTATTAACAATGGTGCTTCTATACCGTTGGCATTTCGCAGTTGGGATTGTCATATTAATCCACAACTAAATACAGGAACTAGCCACATATGGAATGTTAAATTGGCTGCAAATAGAGAACGACCTCGTTTTGTATTGATTGCTTTTCAACAAGAAAATAAGTTTGTTCACTGTAATCTAAACAACTTAAAAGTACATTTAAATTCCGAATCGTATCCATATGATGATCTAAATATAAAATTTAAAAATGATCGTTATGCAATTCTATATAATATGTATCTACGATTTCAACAAAGCTACTACATGAGAGAATCACAACCGCTTCTAACTACTCAAGAGTTTAAAAATAGTGTGCCGATAGTGGTAGTAGATGTCAGTCACCAAAACGAATCTCTCTCTAACGGTCCTGTTGATATAAAAATTGAAATTGAAACGGATTCCAACATTCCTAGCGATACATCAGCTTTTTGCATTCTCATCCACGATCGCTTAATAGAATACATACCCTTAAAAGGTCAAGTTCGTAAAATCATGTAAATAAAAAATAAGATGTTGGGGGATAAAATTTTCATTGATACGCAAGGATTTAAATCTAATTCAAACATCTTCATTGCAAAAGAGATAGCAATTGTTTTTAACAATAAGGAGCACATAAATTTTATTATCAACCCACCGTTTAACTTCAAAAGATTATCAATAGCAAAACAAAAAGAAGCAAATTGGTTAACAAGAAACTTTCATCATCTGAATTGGAATGACGGATCAATATCATTTAAGAGTGTTGTAAAATTTTTAAAAACCAATTTAAAATATTCAACAATCTATGTTAAGGGTATGGAAAAGAAGAAATGGTTTGAAAAATTACTTCAAGTCAGAGTTTTTAACATCGAGGATATTGGCTGTATCAACTTTAAGCAAATACAACTTAAATATCCGGAACATTTTTATTGTAGCTACCACAACTATGGAGTTTGTGCCTTAAGAAATGCATATTTACTTTATCAGGAAAATAAGTAAAAAATTTAATTTTAATTTTCTATACTTATATTGCTACAACATATATTTACGATATTTTTTTAAATAAAATATGTAGATTTAAAATATACAAAATTTTGTTCAATCATTTTTTATATGTATATGGTATGTACACGAGACAGAGGCAAATGTGAAAAAACTGCGCTTGCTCTTTTATCTGTCACCGCTCTCGCTCTGTCCCTCTGCCTACAGCTCCGTCCTCTGCATTTGAATTTCCTTTTCATTTTTCTTGTGAACCACTTAACCACAGCATGCGTTTATCTCTGCTTAACAAATTCTCTATCCTCTGCTTCTATTGACAGTCTGTCAGTCTGCCAGTCTATCGCTCTGCCGTGACTCTGTCACTATGCCAAACTATTCATAATCAAGACAGTCACACTTTCTTCTTACAACAACAACAACATTACAAATTTTAAAAATCGATCTTGTTATTACTAAAAATAATTACTTCAACAAAATCCATACAACTCATTCTAACAAACAGCCAAACATTGGCCTACATTTAATTCCATCAGACAGAGAGACAGACAGACAGGGAGACTTAAAAAAATTCACACTTTGTACAATCAATAATATTTTTTTATTCCTAAGTGCATTCATACCCACACGATCAACATTTCTTAAACAAAGATTTTTATCTCTCCTTTTAATTTTTGTTGTGAAGCACTTAACCACAGGAAAAGACAGACAGAAGCAGGAAAACCAGACAAAGGACAGAGAAAATAAACTAAACATAAAGACATACGTTCTCTGCATTTGAATTTCCATTTCATTACAAAACTAAATTACACTTATTATGACTTTTTTTAACACTCTAACTATCAGTTTATATTACCAACCAACCAAATTCACTTTAAAACCAAAATCCTTTTCAATCTACACTTAAACAATAAATGGAAACGTACACTTAAACAATAAATGAAAAACAAAACACCAACCCAACCAAAATATTTCTTAATTGTACAAGATTAGAATTTTAAAACACAGTTAATTTTTTTCACTGACAAGTTCATTAATACTATTCCCCAAAACTCACTTTAAAACCAAAATCCTTTTCAATCCACGCTTATACAAAAATTCATACAGCTCGTTTTTCCCACGCCTTTCATATACAATTAAACAATAAATGAAAAACAAAACACCAACCCAACCAAAATATTTCTTAATTGTACAAGATTAGAATTTTAAAACACAGTTAATTTTTTTCACTGACAAGTTCATTAATACTATTTCCCAAAACTCACTTTAAAACCAAAATCCTTTTCAATCCACACTTATACAAAAATTCATACAGCTCGTTTTTCCCACGCCTTTCATATACAATTAAACAATAAATGAAAAAAAAACAAACATAAAAACACACATTCGAACCCTCGTCACCTCAAAGCTCATAAATGAAAATTATCACGTACAAGCCATCGTAAAACCCTCTGCGCGTGCCTAACATAACTAATTAGATGCACCGACATACAAAAACACCACCTAAACCCTTGTCAAACACACCCTTGACACTAATTACCCAAATTTAGGCAATAAATTACAAAATTTCACAAATTTTGGCAATTTTAATCACTCCAGCACATACATTCCTATACTACTTTCAATGCCAAAGGAAATGGAATTGATAAAAATTTAGAAAAAAGAAAAATCGAAAATAAAATGTAATTTTTTTTTGACGAACCGGGCTATTGTGTGCTCCAAATCGAGCGAAGCTCAAAGCTCCAATGTTTTTTGTACCAGGGCAGTCCGAGTGGAGGATGGGTAGGCTCTAGTCGTCGGGGTTTATTGAGGGCCCGCGCATAGACTGACCGCCTCCAAACATTCACATCTCTGGCGACCGCCCAAAACGGCCATGGCAAAAGCAAAACTATATAATATGAAAAAAATTTTCTATATTATAATATTATAAAAAAACGTATGACTACTGGTCAGTTTTATCTTTGTCGACCAAAAAAAAACTGCCAAAAAAGAACTACGCAATACTAGGGACCGAAAAAGTTACGCACTACAACCCTACTGAATACTAAACACAAAAAGGTACTTATCTTTAGGGCTGCGGAAAGCTGGACGCTGGATGGCTTGACTGATGCTTTGATTGTACTATAGATGACTCGAACTGATGAAAATTTTGATGACTTTTGACTATAACTGCAGGTACTCGGACGGATGAAAATTTTTATGACTTTTGACTATAACTGTGTGTACTCGGACTGATAAACTTTTGATGAATTGATACAGCGGATTTTTTTTGATCCGGTGTGCCAAGGCGAACGGCTTACTTGGTATTCATGGAGGCTTGGACAATTCTACACAGCCCTGGTTTTTTTATGATTTTATTTTATTTAATTTTGTATTAAATCGTTGTTTGATTTATTCCTAATTTAAGATTTGGTTACGGGTGTTGAAGCAATATAGCAGGTTTCGTGATGATGGTGCCGATCGGTGTTGACTGGGCCACATTTTAGGCGTTCGGATTGCTCCCCGGCTTTTGGCGTGGCGTCGGTTCCTTTCACGTTGGTGAATGTGCCTTTTCTTTTGTCCAGTAGGTGTTACTTGGACGGCGCCAGAAGGCGGCTCTAGCGGTTTTTCGGCTTGACCCCCAAATTGTCGGGTTATATCTCACCGCTCATACCCTGCTTGGATGGGTGCGTGCAGGCCCCTCTGACGCTTGGCTTGCTGTTGGTTCCTCGTCTGGTGCACACTTTAGATGTCGTTTTGATGTCACCAGCGAAGGGTTTGTGGCTTTAGTCTACCTGCGCCTGTACTGCCCGATAAGGGTGCTGCTACCTTTCTCCGGTCGTTTTTTTTTCGGCCACTGGATTCCCCGGATTCGCTTTCGCCGGTCCATTCATGCATCGGCCGTATTCACGTTGATACTCGTAACGTTTTCTTTTTCTAGTTCTTCCACTAACGCAATTTATAGGGTTGCGGACAACCTTTTCTTCCGAGTTTTCTAGAACACGGCTCCCGCACGCCTCTGTGGATTAAGGACAGGAATGTATTTTCCTTCAAAGGGGTTTCCTCGTGTTTTCCAAGTTGGGATTGCTTGGGATTTCTTGTCGATACCTGTTTCCTCGCCAACGACCAGAATAAGAAAGACGGAAATGAAAATTATTTTTCTTGCTCTAATCTGACAAGTCATCCACTTGCAGCCAACTTCGTTCACACAGTTAATTACTTTAGTCGTAGAGCCTGGCAAATTAGTGTTTTTTCTATTTTTAAGCCCTCCGGCAACTCAAGCACTTACTCGTTTTTTAGAGTTGCCTAAAGGTGGTTCTTACACCATCGAAGTACGCCTCACACACTACACTACCGCCCCCACACGGGACACACCCCCTTTCCCAGCTGAGAAGTGTTTATCGTATCAGCAATGTCACCTTGCTGAGGCGATAAAACTCGGGCCAAGTACAGGCTCATCACGCTTTTAGATCTTTAGCGTGGAATATCCCGATTGGTTGCCCTTGTAGCGTTTCCAATTCATATAAGCTGTTGCCGACCGGTTTCACTATTTGACACTTGATGAACCTCTTGCATAGTTTGGCTGACACCTGCTTCGAAAAATCTGACAACTGAAAGTTGCGCCGAAAAACTTCTTGTCCTGCCTTAAATCTTATTATCCGGCATCTGCAATTGTACCTTTTGGCGTTAGCTTCATAGTTCCGGTGTAGGCTTTTCTTTACGTTCGCTCGAACTAATTCCAGAAATTCATGTCTATTTTCTATTTGATTTTTGGTATCTTCAAGCAAGTCTAACTGACGTGCCAGTTTATACGCCGCGGCGTGCGTGATCATGTTTGTGCCAAATAGTAGGAAATAAGGTGTTACTCCTGTTGCCGTATGTACTGCCGACCTTAATGCGCACTCTATCTCACAGAGGTGAAGGTCCCATTCCTGCTGATTATCCTGCAGATATGCCCGTATGGCCGCCAAAACTGATTGGTTTACCCGCTCTGATGCGTTCGCTTGCGGGGCGTAATTCGCTGTTCGCATATGGTTGATGCCAAAACTTGTTACCATTTCCGCGAAATCCTTGCTAGCAAACTGCTGACCGTTGTCTGAGACAATTGTTTCCGGACAACCGAACTTGTAGAACACCTCTTGAATAAGAAAGCTAATGACGTTCTTTGAATTGGCCTTAGACATGGCCTTCAGCAACACGTATTTTGAAAAGTGATCAAGGACGATAAAAATAAAGCTATTTCCCTTTTTCGACCTTACATATGGTCCCAAGAAATCTATATAAATCCTCTGGAAAGGCCTACCTACATCTGGCTCATTTCCCATAGGTGGTCTTAAAACATTGTTTGCAGGTTTGCATTCCTTGCAACTATCACATTGGCTGACATAGTCATTAATCTGGGCGTTCATATGCGGCCAATAATACCATTCGCGGATTTTCGGATCGTCTTCCCTACACCTCCGTGTGCGGCCGTGGGTGACTCGTGTGCTTGCTTAATTATTCGCTGAGTGAGTCCCGCCGGTATCCAGAGCTTCCATGCGTGCTATTCTTTTGCAAGGTTTCCGTCATAAAAACGCGTTCTTTTGTAAACCCTATCCTCAACGATCTTAATGTCCGGTAGACTGCTTGCATTCTCTTTCACTTGCTCGCGCAATTTACCGTAGACTTCATCCTGAAACTCTGGAGACTCAAGATCTACTATCAGTTCTGGCATTACTTCCAACTCGTCCAGTGGATATCGCGATAGGGTATCTGGCACTATGTTCTGTGATCCTTTCATGTGTCGAATAGTAAATGAAAAAGTCTGCAGTTGCAGGCTCCACCTCGCCAAACGTCCGCTCAAGTCCCGCTGTGACATGAGCCACTTCAAGCTCGAGTGATCCGTTATAATCACAAATTGGGTCAATTCTACATATGGCCTAAAACGTTGAACGGCTGCCACCACGGCCAAGCACTCCCGCTCCGTAACGGAGTAATTTTTCTGTGCCATTGTAAATTTCTTCGAAAAATAAGCGATCGGGTGCTCGCCTTCTTCAGCCTCTTGCTACAATACCGCCCCCATTCCTACGTCAGATGCATCACATTGGATGAAAAATATTTTGTTGAAATCCGGATGTCTGAGCACAGGGGTAGCTGTTAGCCTTAGCGTCAACTCGTCGAACCCTACTTTCGCAGCATCAGAGAAAATAAACACCTTACTCTTCTTTAAAGTTTCTGTGATCGGTGCTGTAATAGTGGCGTAATCCAAAATAAAGCGCCTGTACCACCCGGTGCTTCCCATAAAGCTTCTGACTTGTTTCGGGGTAGTGGGGTACTTCAGCTCTACGATGGCCCGTATTTTCTCTGGATCTGGTTTCAACTTCCCTTCGCCGACAATATATCCTAAGTACTTGAGTTCCTTAAATCAAAATTTTGATTTTCCCACATTGATTGTTAGATTTGCTTTCGTCAGACAACGCGCTACCTCAGCTAAGACCTCCAGATGCTCCCCGAATTCTGGCGATACCACCAGCAGATCGTCCAAGTAAACAAATACTCTCTCCCTTAATCGAGCTGGGATCACCTTGTCCATTAGACAGCATAACCTTTGGACTGCGTTGCACAACCCAAAAGGCATGACCGTGAAATGGTACAAGGGTCTCCCAGGCACGGTAAAGGCGGTTTTTTCTCGGCTAGTCTCTGCCAGTGGTATCTGCCAAAACGCATCTTTCAGGTCCACACTTGAAATATAATGGATGTCCCCCAGACGGCTCAGAAGGCCTTCAATATGGGGAAGCGGGTAGGCATCTTTTACGGTTAGGTCATTGAGCCTATGCGCGTCCAAACATATTCTGACTTTGTCCCCTTTCTGCACGAACGTCACTCGGTTATTCCACGGGCTTTGGCTAGGCTCAATGACCCCCAAGGACAACATCCTATCCAGCTCCCCATACATCAGGCTCTGTACCGCTGGAGAAACAGGGTAGTGTCTCTCTTTTATAGGGATTGCATCTCCCGTATCAATCTGGTGGGTCTCAAGATGAGTCTTGCCTAAGCCCCTTTTAGTAAAACATGGAAAATACCTATTACCTCTTCTAAACGACGTTGTTGATGACTATTCAAATTGTGAAACTGCGGAAAGGAAGGATTATATTCTTCGTCTATATTAACGCCCTGAGTAGAAAGTGCATTTATTTCAAACCTAAGTAAATTGAATTTTCGCATAAAATCAAGCCCCAGAAAAAGTAGAAGTTTAAGGGTAGGTACCAAAAAGAAATCGACGGATTTTGTGATTTTATTAAAATTTATATCGGCACGGACTCGACCAATGATTTCATTCAGTCTACCGTCAGCAGTTCTGATTTTCGAATGTACCGGGTATATGACTAATTGTGCCTTATCGATCAACTCTAAGCAATCTTTGCCTAAGCACGTTACAGTAGCTCCACTATCTAGCAAGCCTTCCACTTGGCAACCATTAATATCGATGTTTGAGTAAATGCGCGTGTCCGGTCCTTCGTATATGCTAACGGCCGAAATGTCGTACCTAAATTGTTTCCTAGCCTGTTATCTCTCTCGAGTTCTACGAATTCTCTGCGAGGGTTCAAATATTCTATCGCGTGCAGCTTGGTATTCCTCTCTTCGATCTTGATATGTCTTGACGTTGTTACTAGCATTTGCCTTGCTAAGCTGCTGGTTATTTTTCAAAATTACAGTTGGTGTTAATTGTTCCGGTTCCGAATCCTTTATTTCATTTACGACTGGGCTGGTGTTTTCGGTAGCTTTGACAGCTGTTATTACTGTTGATTCCTGGGAGGTTGGGCTGACGAGCGTGCCTCCATCCCTGTGCGAGACACTTATAGCAAAATAGCCTCCTTTGCTCTTCTAGGCAATCGAAAAACGTGTGCCCTTCTGTTTTACAGTTCCAGCAAATTAGTTTCTTGGTTGCTGTCACCGCGTCAATTTCCCGCATATCCTGTACGATTTCCTGCGAGTACTCTAACTCATGTATTGCCCTAGGTGGCATTCGACTACTGAGGTGTCGCTGGCTATTTATCAGGTTTTCGGCCCTACGGCATTCCCGTACGAATTGAGATAAACTATGTGCTGAAACAGAAAACAAAAGCTGCGCCATTTGTGGTTTCAGATTCCCTCTCATGATGCTCACCAGGTCTCTTTCACCGATTGGGCTACGTAATTGATTTCGAAGTTTTAAAACAGAGTTGTAAAAATCGTCGATTTTTTCCATATATTTTTGTCGCCGATCTAAAATTTTCCTTTGAATGTCGAAGTCACTATCATACCGGTGAAATTGACTGATCAAGGCTGCCTTCAGGTCCCTCCAGCGCGCAGCGTTGTTAAATCTTCGATGGTCCCAAAACCATTCCTTAGCAGGTCCACTCAACAAGTGATGAAACGACCTAATCACATCCCTCCAGTCGCAACCGTAATCTGCTTGTAGAGCTTCTACACGAAACACGAAGTCCTCTATGCTAGTCGTCTTATTTGTCCCATCAAAGGTGATTCCCCACTTATCGATCCGGACACTCGAGTCGTGCATCTGGTGGCTTCGAGCTTCAGGAAATTGTCCCGTATACGGACTACCTGGGCGGAACGCTATGTCAGGATGATCTCCATTGATGGGTGGGTTCATACTGTCTCTAGTTAAATTGTAAGCATTGGCTCTGCTATTGAAGTTGTGGGATGCGGGTGGCATACTGTTCCTGCCATCGTTAAAGTTTTGGTTAAAGTTATAGGGTGCGGCTGGTAGACTATTCCTTACGTCATTGAAATTGTGGCTAAAATTGTTGTAGGGTGGATCAGGCCATTGGTGAAACGGTGGCGGCATTGCTCCTTCATTTCGCACTGGTGGGGGTGGTTGGGTAAAATCCGGGAATTCGAAATTAACTCGCGATAGTGGACGGTGTTGTTGTTGGCTCGACAGTTCCGGTCTAGGCTGTTGTTGTATCGGCAGTGTCTCTAAATGGGTCTCCACGCTCTGTAGTATCAGCCTTGGCATTAGGCTTAGCAGGCGCTCTTCAAAGTTTCTCAGGTCATCCCGCGTTATAGCTGTACTCACTGGTGGTTGAGGTGGTGGTTCTCTTCTCTCCCTCGGCCTTAATAAAACATTAGCGTTCCCGAATGCTTCTCTGATGCCTCGTATGCTCACGCTGCTGTACGGTGGTGTCACGAGAGAATAACTGCTCGCACCACTAGACCCGATATTGTCGCTCACACGCGGTACGCTAGGCGGTGTATCGGTGCTATGTCTCGACGCAGTTCCTGTATTTTCCGACCCCAGTGCCTCGGTAGTAACGTGCATTGCAGTAGCGGTTGTGATAGTGGCTGATGTAGAAGTGGTAGCCACTGTAAACGTTGTGGTGGTTGTTGTAGCTGTAGTCGTAGTTGCGGTTGCAGTGGTCATTGTTGCTGTACCTGTTGTCGTCGTGGCGATCGTGGTTGCTTCATCCGTTCTGCTGTCCCATATGGTAACCTACTCCGTATCCACTAATGCGACTGGGTCAAAACAACGCGAGCCTATCTAATGCAAACGTACGTAGACGAAATCCCTCCCCACTAAGAAAATCTAAAAGTCGAACAGTAAACGACTTAACGGCCCGACGATGACCGTGTAGAATGTTGTTGTTTCAAAACCCGGTAAATTTAAGAAAATGTTTAAATATAATTGAAGATTAAACGTCAATTCAAAAATTGTTGCTATAACCGATAACGAAAAATTCTCGGAAAATATGTTTCGATGCATTGATAATATTTCACGACGCGATGACTACGGATCTCCAATATCCTAAGTAGACACCTACTAGTCTTCTATTAGGTGGCTACTATAATGTTCGAGCTCGGACACTTTTCTTCTAATGCGAAGAAATATTTTGGCTACCCCTACCCGAAAATTTCTAAGCTGTGAAAAAATTTCATATATATAGTAAATGCAATGTAAATGTAAATATATTTGTTAAATTTTATATACATATGTGTTAGCAATGGTAAATTTAATCAAATATGTAAAGCAATAAACTTGAGCTGAGATATCGTTGCAATCTCACGCACAAAGAATTCAAATTTTAATTTCGAAAACTTGAGTTTCAAAATTTCAAGAATCCAAAAAAATCTATAAGACAATTAATTGTTCTTGGTGAGTGTTGGGTGAGTGAGTAAAAATGCAAAAATGAGTTAAAATTTCGGTCAGGAGTTCAGCATATAGTCAACGGTATTAATCCCGGAGTCGTTCCTACCTTGGCAGAACTGTTTGCCGCAAACAGGGTTGCCTATACCCAGGCATACCTCTGGACTTAGAAACAGCCTACCCCAAACCAATCTAGGCGACCCATCGCAATTATTGTGCTCACTTCGTGAGCCAATATGACTTACGCATCTCCTCGACAGTTACGAAACGTTTCTACCTACCAGTCGGTTGCTAACGGACAGACATTATGCCTAACCCCGTGACTAACCTCCCTTCGGTATGTAATAAAACTTTAAAAATAATCTAGGACTTTTCCCCTGAACTAATCTCCCAATCTGCTAACTAAATCTCAACTCTTCAGTAGAATTCTAATCTCCCTGATCGAGCCCCTCACGTTGGGCCCAAAAACTGTCCCATACCAACCTTGAAGTTGGCACCAACCAATCCTGCTACACTGGCAACTTTGTGATTATGTGCGCGGCTATGGCTCGTCGGCGTGTGGGGGGGTGTTCTTGCAGGATCTGGCCAGTTGGCGGGATCTGTTTTAAATTTGTGCCAGTGCCACTGAATAAAATAAAAGGGCCTGAATGGTGGAAGCAGAATACTGAAATAAAAATGTGGTAGTCGTGGTATTGGTTGACCACCAGCACCCTCCCGCGCGTCACAAAACTTATTGACCCGTAACCGTGGTGTTCGCGTATGCTGAAAATCGGAAATCACCCCTAAAAATTGAACTCACCCATACTCACCACACAGAACTGAATCTAATTAATCATTCCTGCAAGATAAATTCTGAATTCAAAATAACAACCTCAAATGTATTTATTTATATTAATAGACCTTAAGCCACTTGTGGCTAAAACTAACCAAGTCCCTAAGTTCAAACTTTACAATAAAAAAAAAATATAAAAAAAATCTTAATTTAAAAAAAATTATTTCAAAATTAGAATGTATTGTGTTTGCTTATTTCCTATTTGTACTGGCTGATTCTTTCAGCTATGTTTGATAATTTCCATAAATTCACAAAAAAGGTTAGTATACTTAAGGTTATAAAATAATTTCAAATTTTTCTTATTCAGAATTTAAGCTTCTATCGTTCTTTTATAATTTTCTTTTTCTTACCTAATTTTGGTCGCCTTTATTTGAATTTTGATTGCATTCTTCAGATTCCAAAGGTTTGTTTCGATTCGCTTTTCGAACAAAAAAATATCATTGAATTAAAAAAAACACTATATAAAATCTTCACAGCCCAATAGTATGGGTTAACCAAAATGAACCGGGTACACGACGAACCGGATAACTTGAAAGTATAATTATATTACGGAGTATCAACTCAAAATCTGATGCACTGAAAGCTATCGCAATTACAATACTCTAAGAAACCAGGATGTGTTTCAAAAACTTCACGTGTACTTTCCTAAGACTTAATCAAAACGGAAATCACAAATCCAAACCGGAAAACACGAATAAAATCACCAACGAAATCGAAACCCCACACGGAAACTGTGGTTCTAACTTAGAAAAGAGATTACAATCTCAAAACGTAAAATAACAAATACCGATCCCAGGTGAAACAAACTCAGTGAAAGCCTTGCTTCCACCTTTTCACCCTAAAAAGCCACTTGTTACTTTTAAGACGTTCAGATTTCTAGCCGGCGAAATGAATTCTAACTTCCACGATCGGACTAAAATTTCCGAAATCACGTATAAAAACTCTTGGTTGCTTACCGGATCACAATCTGGACGCTACGCGCATGCATAGTTCATACTCGACGGTTATTTACCGGCATCGTAATCGATAATTATACTTCCAATTGAAAACCGGCGTTAAGTTTTGAAAATCGACGGCCAATCTAAATTAAAACGGGCTGGCAAAAGTATCTTGTCAGGCTTGACAAATAAGCCGCGGTGAATTTGGAAATTGTGCCGAAAAAGCGGTAGAAATTAGTTGAATTTCGAAATTAGCGCGAAAAGCAAGTGGGCCGTAAAAGCTATAAGGATTTTTATTTACTAAAAAAAATAGTCAATTAAAACTGAATAATCTATATTGAACTGTTAGGCGACTCAAAACTGAGCGAACAGACCTAAGGTGACGTCTCGAATATCACAACGCAAGCGATGCCGAGCTAAAATTTTGAAACAAAGCCGAAAAGTAACCGAAATGTTGCTAAATCCTGAAAAATACCGACCGCTGAAATGATTTGCCTAGATGGCATTGAATAAAAATGAAAATACTAACTGTCCCAAGCTATACGACGACGTAAGCACGAGGGGTAACGCGAATGCAAATACTTTAGAATATATTCAATGCCAAAGGAAATGGAATTGATAAAAATTTAGAAAAAAGAAAAATCGAAAATAAAATGTAATTTTTTTTGACGAACCGGGCTATTGTGTGCTCCAAATCGAGCGAAGCTCAAAGCTCCAATGTTTTTTGTGCCAGGGCAGTCCGAGTGGAGGATGGGTAGGCTCTAGTCGTCGGGGTTTATTGAGGGCCCGCGCATAGACCGACGGCCTCCAAACATTCACATCCCTGGCGACCGCCCAAAACGGCCATGGCAAAAGCAAAACTATATAATATGAAAAAAATTTTCTATATTATATTATAAAACAACGTATGACTACTGGTCAGTTTTATCTTTTTTGACAAAAAAAAACTGCCAAAAAGGAACTGCGCAATACTAGGGACCGAAAAAGTTACGCACTACAACCCTACTGAGTACTAAACACAAAAAGGTACTTATCTTTAGGGCTGCGGAAAGCTGGACACTGGATGGCTTGACTGATGCTTTGGTTGTACTATAGATGACTCGAACTGATGAAAATTTTGATGACTTTTGACTATAACTGCAGGTACTCGGACGGATGAAAATTTTGATGACTTTTGACTATAACTGTATGTACTCGGACTGATAAACTTTTGATGAATTGATACAGCGGATTTTTTTTGATCCGGTGTGCCAAGGCGAACGGCTTACTTGGTATTCATGGAGGCTTGTACAATTCTACACAGCCCTGTTTTTTATTTATGATTTTATTTTATTTAATTTTGTATTAAATCGTTGTTTGATTTATTCCTAATTTAAGATTTGGTTACAGGAGTTGAAGCAATATAGCAGGTTTCGTGATGATGGTGCCGATCGGTGTTGACTGGGCCACATTTTAGGCGTTCGGATTGCTCCCCGGCTTTTGGCGTGGCGTCGGTTCCTTTCACGTTGGTGAATGTGCCTTTTCTTTTGTCCAGTAGGTGTTACTTGGACGGCGCCAGAAGGTGGCTCTAGCGGTTTTTCGGCTTGACCCCCAAATTGTCGGGTTATATCTCACCGCTCATACCCTGCTTGGATGGGTGCGTGCAGGCCCCTCTGACGCTTGGCTTGCTGTTGGTTCCTCATCAGGTGCACACTTTATATGTCGTTTTGATGCCACCAGCGAAGGGTTTGTGGCTTTAGTCTACCTGCGCCTGTACTGCCCGATAAGGGTGCTGCTACCTTTCTCCGGTCGTTTTTTTTTTCGGCCACTGGATTCCCCGGATTCGCTTTCGCCGGTCCACTCGTGCATCGGCCGTATTCACGTTGATACTCGTAACGTTTTCTTTTTCTAGTTCTACCACTAACGCAATTAATAGGGTTGCGGCCAACCTTTTCTTCCGAGTTTTCTAGAACACGGCTCCCGCACGCCTCTGTGGATTAAGGACAGGAATGTATTTTCCTTCAAAGGGGTTTCCTCGTGTTTTCCAAGTTGGGATTGCTTTGGATTTCTTGTCGATACCTGTTTCCTCGCCAACGACCAGAATAAGAAAGACGGAAATGAAAATTATTTTTCTTGCTCTAATCTGACAAGTCATCCACTTGCAGATAACTTCGTTCACACAGTTAATTACTTTGGTCGTAGAGCCTGGCAAATTAGTGTTTTTCTATTTTTTCCGGCAACTCAAGCACTTACTCGTTTTTTAGAGTTGCCTAAAGGAGGTTCTTACACCATCGAAGTACGCCTCACACACTACACTACCGCCCCCACACGGGACAATCGATCGATTTCCATCTCATACCAGATGGTTTTCAAGGCTTAGAATATATTTTTCCACACAAAACAATAAAAAGCGTAACTAATAGGCCATTCACACTACTAATAGGCCATTCACACTACCGTGTTTATTGCCATTTTAAATGTTTACGAGCCAAACACGTTAATTTTTAGATGTTTCCCATATAATCAATTGTCAAAAAATTTACGTGTTTCAAAATTAAACTCATTCAAAAACCAGTAAAAGGCAGGGTTCCAAGTACTTCTTGATGTATGTTCAGTCGATTTTTTGATTTTAGTGCTTATTAACACGGTTTGTAATGGCGGCAAAACATGTAAACAAAGTCGAAATTAAAAAAGGTTGTAGCATTTCTATAACAAAAAGCAGCGTATTCTGAAAATTATGATTTATGTTGGCTTAAAAGTATCAAGAACCTCGTTTTTTGTTCAAGTTTTCAATGCAAATGGAAAAATGTACATACACATTTAAAATTCTAATTAATAACTTCGCAAAATTATTAATATTTCGGACGCAAAAAAATTTTTTTCTTGCCGGTTTGCTATCACCTTTTATGAATTCGTCATGCTGTAAACAGAAAGTTTATAAAATTGTATTCTGAACAACTTTGTTTAGTTCTTAAAATATTTGCCGAAACACGTTAAACTATAGCAGTGTGAATACAGTATAAGTCCCCTTTAAGCAGAATTTCTTTTTAAAATCGGCAACAATTCAAATCGACCGATTTCCATCACATACCAAATATTATTCATTGACGACAACTTTAGTAGCCTGTTACCAACATTGTTATCAATGAAGTTTAGTAGCATGATACCAGCGTTTTCATCAATGACTTTTCTGCCTTTTGTTGGAAAATGTTAAATATAGACGGCTTGGAGTGTCAATTCGACGTCGGTGATATTCGTTTCGAACGTGCACCCCAGGCAGCGTCATAAGGGGTATGCTGTAAACTTGTTTGCTGATCGGTGGTTAATATCAAATTGGTTAATATCAAATTGGTTAATATCAAATTGGTTTTGATTTCTGCCAATTGTGAAAACAATTTTGTGGCAATGAGATGTAACTCATAAAAGTCAGTTTAATCGGAAAATTTAAAGCCTTGCATGAAATTTTGCCACAGAATGAAATCCTCGCTCAGCATTGACTTCAAAAACATAAGTTGGTTGACTGGTTTTTCGAGTATGGAAGCTAATAAAGAATTTAATTCTTCTCCTTCCAATAAACGTAAATCTGATTGAAATCTGAAAATGAAAGGCAAATTCATGAATTCGCCTGATTCGCCTACTGATATCTCCGAAACTAGACTTCGTGCACACATGGCGCTACCCGCAATCGAAAGATACCCATTATCGCTTTAGTTTTTTGTCCTCTTTCGGTTGCGGGTAGGGCCATGTGTGCAGGAAGTCTAGTTTCGGAGCTATCAGTAGAAAACTAAAATTGAATTTTTACGCCACCTTTTAATTTTTAAAAAGGTTATTGTGCCTATAATTTGGTCACGAAAGTGAACCGGTCTATGGTGACATTCATTATCTCTTTAGTTTTTTTCCTCTTTCGATTGTGGGTAGCGCCATGTGTGCACGAAGTCTAGTTTCGGGGATATCAGTAGAAAACTAAAATTGACTTTTTTACCACTTTTTAATTTTCAAAAAGGTTGCTGTGCCTATAACGAAGTCTAGTTTCGGAGCTATCAGTAGAAAACTAAAATTGAATTTTTTACCACTTTTTAATTTTCAAAAAGGATGCTGGGCCTATAACTTGGTCACAAAAGTGACCCGGTCTATGATAACACCCATTATCTCTTTAGTTTTTTTGTCCTCTTTCGATTGCGGCTAGTGCCATGTGTGCACGAAGTCTAGTTTCGGGGATATCAGTAGAAAACTAAAATTGACTTTTTTACCACTTTTTAATTTTCAAAAAGGTTGCTGTGCCTATAACTTGGTCACAAAAGTGACCCGGTCTATGATGACACCCATTATTCCAAGTTTGTTTACATTTTCTCGCTGCCACGTTGAAAAAGTTGCCAAAACAAAAAAAAAGACTGCCAAAAAGGTTGTTTTCTTCACGGATATAAAAAAATAGATGATGCTTGTAAAAAATATATACTTGCTGGACGTGGACTATTCACAAAACTAGCAGACTAAAAAATAATAATCTTACGTTATGCTGCCACCTGTATACTTATTTCACCATGTTCCAAACATATGCCAAGGCGAATTCATATTATCAGGTGGTGTTGATTCTAAGCCAACTACAACATTACAAAACAATTTGACAACTATGTCGACATATGCAAATTTTAACACACGAGCTCCCTTGACATATGCCGGAAGCAATAGTGAGAATACAGAAAAACTATATCGGGAATATTTTGAGAAAACGAATTGATAAATTTGGCAGTTGTCGCGTTGGTTGAAGAAAAATCCAAAGATTTTGACTTTTTCAAGTTGGCTTGTAAGTCTTTCAATTCGATTGTGGTGTGTGTTGGTTGCATATCTTGCCGCCACGCTGCCACCTAGAAAAATAATTCGTCTTAAGGGCCAAATAAACTACGCAACCGGCTTGGCTCACTTATTTATTTTTTTTAATTTGCACACAGACTACACAGGACTACCTCGTAAACGCAAAGATTTTTCACATCAATCATACAGTTGCAATAAAATTATGCTATTTTTCATATTGCACAGGCATACATGCTGTACGCTTACCAATTACACGTTCAAAATAAAAGCGCCATGCAAGCGCCCCACACACTTGCAATATAATTGTGCAATTTTTCATATTGCACAATAATATCGACAACGTGTATGTCATATTAGAAGGTTGCACAATATATTGGCAAAATCAAAACGCTTTCGATTTTTATTGCACAATAAAGAAAATTATATAATGTGTTGGCAACATTGTTCATTGTTATGTTTAATTTTTCGCCGGCAGGAAAATTGCGCAATATTTTGTTTGAAAATATTGTGAAAGTATTATGAAAGTATTGGCTAATTTTTGCTTATTATTGCCCAAGGCGAATTCACTATGAATGTGAATGTCTATGTCATATTAAAAGGTTGCTCAATATATTGGCCAAAATCAAAAGGCTTTTGATTTTTATTGCACAATAAAGATAATTGTGTAATGTGTTGGCAACATTGTTCATTGTTATGTTTAATTTTTCCCCGCCAGGAAAATTGTGCAATATTTTGTTTGAAAGTATTGTGAAACTATTATGAAAGTATTGGTAACTTTTTGCTTATTACTGCCCAAGACGAATTTACTGTAAATTTGCCTTGATCTTCGCCGTACAAAATAAATGCGTCATGCAAGCGCCCCACACACTTGCAATATAATCGTGCAATTTTGCATGGTGCACAATAATATCGCCAATGTGTATGTCATAGTAGAAGGTTGCGCAATATTTTGGCCAAAATAAAAAGGCTTTTGATTATTATTGCACAATAAAGATAATTGTGTAAAGTGCCGCAACTTGGATAATAATTGTGCAATTTTTCATATTGCACAGTAATATCGTATACTGTAAATTTGCCTTCATCTTCGCCGTACAAAATAAAAGCGTCATGCAAGCGCCCCACACACTTGCAATATAATCGTGCAATTTTTCATGGTGCACAATAATATCGCCAATGTGTATGTCATAGTAAAAGGTTGCGCAATATTTTGGCCAAAATCAAAAGGCTTTTGATTATTATTGCACAATAAAGAAAATTGTGTAATGTGTCGCAACTTGGATAATAATTGTGCAATTTTTCATATTGCACAGTAATATCGCCAATGTGTATGTCATATTGTTTGAAAGTAATGTGAAAGTATTCTTAAAGTATTGTTAATTTTTTCTTATTATTGCCCAAGGCGAATTCACTATGACAGTCCATAGTTCAACGTGGCAGTTCATAGTAGACAGCAAAGCGTATGAATACAAAGTGGCCTTATTAGTGCAACAACAGCTGGACTTTACCAATCTGTCATGTTAAATGCATACATAAAAAGTTGTATAGTTTTTTTACATAGAGTTTGACACTTTGGTAAGGTCAGCTGATGCTCATTTTTACTAAGTCCCCTTTTACAAGTGAGACATTTCTTGCCAGAAATTTTTTCAATTCTCTTTTGAACTTGCCTAAACTTTTTACAAGCTGGAGATTAATAGACAGACAGTGCATCAGTTTTAGAGAGAGAATCGAAAAAATGTTCAGTACAGATAGTCAAGTACTACACACTCACATCTTCAACCCCTCGCCCTCACATTTCGTCTGTCTGTCTGTCTTTCAATTTCCAGCTTGTAAAAGGGGACTAATAGGGCCACCTGGTATCAATTAGCCTTGGTTGACAGTGCAAATATGGCCGCTCGAGGCCACCTGGTATTAATATGCCTTGGTATCACCTACAATGTTTGTAGCACTTTCATAAGTTGGTAGCACTTTTATAAGATGGTATTGTGAAAGTGGTTAACTGTTGCTTATTTTTGCCCAAGGCGAATTCACTACGCATGTGCATGTTTATTTCATACTAGAAGGTTGCACAATATATTGGCCAAAATCAAAAGGCTTTTGATTTTCATTGCACAATAAAGAAAATTGTGTAATGTGTTGGCAACATTGTTGATTGTTGTGTTTAATTTTTCGCCGCCAAGAAAACTGCGCAATATTTTGTTTCAAAATATTGTGAAAGTATTCTCAAAGTATTGGTTAACATTGTTGATTGTTATGTTTAATTTTTCGCCTCCAGGAAAATTGCGCAATATTTTGTTTCAAAATAATGTAAAATTATTCTCAAAGTATTGGTTAATTTTTGCTTATTATTGCCCAAGGCGAATTCACTATGAATGTGCATGTGTATGTCATATTAGAAGGTTGCACAATATATTGGCCAAAATCAAAAGGCTTTTGATTTTTATTGCACAATTAAGAAAATTGTGTAATGTGCTGGCAACGTTGTTAATTGTTGCGTTTAATTTTTCTCCGCCAGGAAAATTGTTTGAAAGTATTGTGAAAGTATTATGAAAGTATTGGTTAATTTATGCTTATTATTACCATGCAAGCGCCCCACACACTTGCTATATAATTGTGCAATATTTCATATTGCACAATAATATCGCTAAAGTGTATGTCATATTAGAAGGTTGCGCAATATTTTGGCCAAACTCAAAAGGCTTTTAATTTTTATTGCACAATAAAGAAAATTGTGTAATGTGTTGGCACCATTGTTAATTGTTATGTTTAATTTTTCGCCGCCAGGAATACTGTGCAATATTTTGTTTGAAAGTATTGTGAAAGTATTATGAAAGTATTGGTTAATTTTAGCTTATTATTGCCCAAGGCGAATTCACTATGAATGACATGTGTATGTCATATTAAATGGTTGCACAATATATTGGCCAAAATCAAAAGGCTTTTGATTTTTATTGCACAATAAAGAAAATTGTGTAAGTTGTTGGCAACATTGTTGATTGTTATGTTTAATTTTTCTCCGCCAGGAAAATTGTGCAATATTTTGTTTGAAAGTATTGAGAAAGTATTATGAAAGTATTGGTTAATTTTTGGCTTATTATTGCCCAAAACGAATTTACTATAAATTTGCCTTGATTTTCGCCGTACAAAATAAAAGCGCCATGCAAGCGCCCCACATACTTGCAATATAATTATGCAATTTTTCATGTTGCACAATAATATCGTCAATGTGTATGTCATATTAGAAGGTTGCGCAATATTTTGGCCAAAGTCCAAATGCGTTTGATTATTATTGCACAATAAAGAGAATTGTGTAATTTGTTGCAACATTGTTCAATAATTGTGCAATTTTTATATTGCACAATAATATCGCCCATTTGTATCTGATATTGTTTGAAAGTATTGTGAAAGTATTTTGAAAGTATTGTTAATTTTTGCTTATTATTGCCCAAGGCGAATTCACTATAGCGGCTCACCCACTTGCAATATATTTGTGCAATTTTTCGTATTGTACAATAATATCGCCAATGTGTATGTCATATTCGAAGATGGCACAATATATTGACAAAAATCAAAATGCCTTTGATTTTTATTGTACAATAAGGAAAATTGTGTAATATGGTGGCAACATTGTTCAGTGTTATATTTACTTTTTCACTGTCAAGAGTATTGCGCAATATTTTCTTTGAAAATATTGTGATATTTATTGCATAGTATAGGTCAGAACGACAATAATATGTACAATAACATATGCAATCTAATTTTGGGGTATAAAGCAGATAATAATCGGGTTGTCAGTTTGTGCCGTTACATTTGAATCTGCAGTTTCATTTCGTAACAATATATATATATATATATATATATATATATATATATATATATATATATATATATATATATATATATATATATATATATATATATATATATATATATATATATATATATATATATATATATATATATATATATATATATATATATATATATATATATATATATATATATATATATATATATATATATATATATATATATATATATATATATATATATATATATATATATATATATATATATATATATATATATATATATATATATATATATATATATATATATATATATATATATATATATATATATATATATATATATATATATATATATATATATATATATATATATATATATATATATATATATATATATATATATATATATTATATATATATATATATATATATATATATATATATATATATATATATATATATATATATATATATATATATATATATATATATATTATATATATATATATATATATATATATATATATATATATATATATATATATATATA
>OY101449.1:63191040-63291131 GCA_956483635.1 Panzeria rudis
AGTAGAGCCACTTTCGGAAGCCGCTACACTTCCATCGTCAGTGCTCACGTGTATTTGCTATCACCACTTGTCAGGTGGCTCTGTTGAATGTGATTTTAATTCTTATATATACAACTTTTTTGTGAAAATTGAATACGAGAATTAAAACACTCTCAAGCTGATATTAAAGTGCACTTTCCCAGCGTTCTATTGAATACTAAATCGTTTTTCTGTTGTACGTTGTTTCTTTTATAATTCGTTTGTATACCTAACTTCCTTCCTTGATCCCTTTTGTATTCTGCTCCCTATTTCTCTCTCCCCCGCTCTTTCTCTCTCTCTCTCGCCTCTATATGCTTTTTTGTGTCTCTACCTGCTACCTGTTTCTCTTACTATTATGTTTGTGTTTAATATTTGGTTTATAATCTGCTCTATTAGTTATCAGTTGTTTTATCCCTACGTAGGTAATAATCCGTAATTGTACGTTTCTGGGTAATCCTTTTGTCTTGTTCATTTTCTACTACGTTGCCTGGACTATTGTTTTCTTTTGTGTAAAAATATTTTAACGGTTCAAATATTACGTCTGAAGCAGTGTTTATTTGTTCATTTATTATTCTTCCGTCAAATACTTTTTTCGTGAAAATTGAATACGAGAATTAAATCACTCTCAAGCTGATATTAAAGTGCACTTTCCCAGGGTTGCCACCGGTTTATTTTTCTTCATTCCCATTTTTCTGATTTTTGTTCTACTCAAGACAAACTTTTTTGGTTTGATTTTATACTTAAGTATATATGAACATGTAAACATGTGAAAAGCTCAAGCCAGTAGCTAATTGTTTATTAATATGATTATATCGAACGTATTTGCTTTGTGAATCTAAATTGATTATTAGGCTAAGGTTCGTAACGTTATATTCAGAAAGAATTGGGTATGACTAATATTCCAAGGAACAAGGGAAAAATTAGTATCAACTTAATTTTTCAACGTACACAGCAGAACAGAGTAGCGCCACTTTCGGAAGCCGCTACACTTCCATCGTCAGTGCTCACCACTTGTCAGGTGGCTCTGTTGAATGTGATTTTAATTCTTATATATACAACTTTTTTCGTGAAAATTGAATACGAGAATTAAATCACTCTCAAGTTTTTCTTTTCCTGGACGTTTTCATTTCCCGGGAAAGCGGGATTGATTTTTCAATTTCCCGGGAATTACCGGGAATCGCCGCCCAATACAAAACGATACAAAATAGTATTTCACTTAATTTATTTGAACAAAAGCAAATAGTAAAAAAATTATATAATTTGAGGTCTTTAGCATGCTTTTTAATTTAAATTACAAAATTTTATTTTTATTGTACAACTTCTGATTAGTAGCCACGCAAAGTAAAAAAATGTACTAATTTCATTCTTTTTTATAATTTCTCTAGCTTCTTAGGTAGAAAAGATATTTCAAAAGACACTAAAGAGCATTTCATACTGCTCAAACTGAATTGAAATAATTAAGTGGCGGAAAAGTGACCAACTGAAAATAAATTTTTTTTTGTTTGTATCGATTTTTAATTGAACCCTGTGTGAACTTGCTATACATAAAGCTTTATTTTTTTTTAATTTATAATTTTTAAAAAATTCAAAATTTTGAGCTCCAAAAAACTCATGTGTGGCATAAAATAATAATCAGATATTTTCAGAAAATATAGACCAGTACTTCTTTATTATGCCCACTTTCGCTATGTCTACTTAGTGACAATCTGTTATTTTCATTTCTTCACGAAATATGATTTTTTGAGCGCTGCTCTTAGAAAAATATGAAAATAAAAATGTAGACAGATAAAATGTGCTCAAAAATACATATGTTTTCTTTTATTCACATAATTTTCTAAATAAAAGCAGCACTAAAAATATGTGCTCACAAATAAAAGTTACCATAATAAATGTGCGGGATTCCGGGAATTTTTTTTCCGGGAAATCCCGAATGAAAAACACTAGTGAACAGGCAAAATATCTCTTTTTATATATTAATTATGTATACCGGAAAAATGTGTTTAAATATGCACTAAAAACTTAAAAATATGCTCCCAAAATTTAAAAAGAATATGCTCTCAAAACATTATCATTTCATTTATAATTTATATAATATTAATTCACATATTGTAATTGTAAATATTTTCCTAATAAAATAAAAATATAATAATTAAATAATAATAAATCAGGAAGAAGATAACCGCTGGCTATCGAAATATCCAAAATTAAAATAAGAATTTAAGCAAACAACCTTAAGCATAAAAATATACCTGCCTGTTTTGTAAATCGAGTCGATTTGAAAACGCTCGGTTTAGAGAAATTAAATCCACTAATAGCAAACTTTTTTCTGATTTTTTGCAGTTTTATATATTTTAGAGATTATTATATATATCATCTGAAATTTACTATATATATTTTAAAATACATCAATGGGGTCATTCGGCCATGCTTAGGTTGTTTGTTTAAGTTTTTATTTTAATTTTAGATATTTCGATAATTGTAAATATTTTCCTATTAAAACTAAAATATAATAATTAAATAATTCTTTAATCTATCGGTCATGTTCTGATGAACTACTTCCTAGATCGTCTCTCAACCCAAGAGTAGATCCATATATACCCTCCGCCGGGTTTAACAATAATGCTTCATTAGTTCTGCCTAACGGAACTAATAATAGTTCCAATACTTTGACCTCATTTGACTCCTTGGTAGCTTTGATGGAGCAGATGATGAGAAGTACGCAAGAAGAATTTCACCGAGAACTAGTAACTATTAGGGAAACTATATCACGATTTGGGGCTGCTCAATCCTCAACATCAAGTAGAGCCCCAGAAATGTCGCAAAATCTGGGCGCTTCCACTACACCAAACTCTAACCGGCTTTCCCATCGAAATGCCTCTGATGAAAACGAGAATGTCAAAATCGAAAGGTGGAAAAGTATATATGATGGTCCCGGATCAGTCAGTGATTTTCTTTTTAAGGTTGAAACCTTGCGTGACCGGTCTAGGTGCTCCAATGAACATTTGCTATCCAACTTCCATGTTCTCTTAGAAGGTCGTGCGGAGGACTGGTACTGGCTGTTCATGAGGCAGAATCGCAATATTACTTATCCGTCTTTACGTTACTCTCTAACTAAAGAATTTGGACACATGGAGTCTGACCATGAAGTAGTGCCAAAAATTTCGTTGCGAAAGCAGCAATATAAGGAAACCTACGATAATTTCCATACTGCAGTTGTCACAATGAACTTAAGACTTCTGAGTCCCTTGCCAGATAGTGAACTCATTGATATAATGAAAAGAAATTTAAACCAGAACTTAGTTTTTATTGTTTAACGCGCAACCACGCGACATAAACGATTTTCGCGATATTGCCCGACGGGCAGAAAGAGTACTACGTGATAACAAATTCGTAAATCCCAATATATGCCCGCCGAGAAACGTGAGTGAAGTAGACAACTCTTCTGAAGAATTTTTAGATTCTGAGATTATGGACCCTCAAATTGAGGCAGTTCGTTTGTCGAATCGAAAGGCTAAACCCAATTACTCTGGCATTCAGTGCTGGAACTGCATGGAATACGGCCACTCCTATAAATATTGCTCCGAGGACATAAATATGCCTTTTTGTTTCAAATGTGGGCATAAAGGGGTTTTGACTCCAAAATGTCCCAACAACCACAATTTTCAGGGAAATCGGGAAATGGGCGATCTGACTAAACTAAATACACCAAAAATTCCGAAACGCATTTTGAATTGTAGGCTCCGTTTTAAAAAACAGCATTTCTTTCGTGAGCTTGTAGAATCAACCTTTATAAATGAATCTGATGATAGACCCTTTGCTACAGTTAAAGTAAATGACGACACCCTAGTTGGATTACTTGATTCTGGAGCTAATCTTTCAGTGTTAGGTAAAGAGTGTTTGTCGTTTTTAGAGAAAATCAATGAAACATATACACCGCTCAGATCTTCTGTTCGTACTGCAAATGGCAGTAGACAAAATGTTATAGGGTTTTGCACTCTGTCAGTAACGTTCAAGGGCGTAACAAAGCGAATTCCATTTTACTTAGTCCCCTCACTGAGCCAATGTGCTTATTTCGGCACAAATTTTTGGCGAGAGTTTGCTCTAGGCCCAGATATAATTCCACCTTGTATAAATAACATTTCGGAAATTTCATCAGATCCAATTGAAAAATATAACTACCATGAACTTACTCCTGAACAAAAATTAATATTTGAAAAAACAGTCTTAAGGTTTCCCTCGTACGAGAATTTGGGTTTAGGCTGTACTGACCTACTACAACATCACATAGATACGGGGGATGCAGTGCCAATTAAATGCAAACACTACCCACTTTCACCTCCAAGACAGGCTGAAGCCTACCAAGAAATTGAAAGACTGTTAAAACTAGGCGTTATCGAAGAATCTAATTCTCAGTGGTGCTCCCCAGCGGTACTTGTTAGAAAGCCAGGAAAAGTGCGCCTATGCATCGATTCGAGGAAACTGAACGAGGTGACGAAGAAGGACTCGTATCCACTGCCTCACATCAATGGGCTGTTAAGCAGACTCAAGGACACCTTTTTCATTAGTGGAATAGACTTAAAAGATGCGTAGGTGGCGTATTGTTTCAGTATGACGATGAGGGACAGGAACACCCTATTGCGTTCGTATCGCCAAAACTGAACAAATCGCAAAGAAACTATACAGTCACTGAACTTGAATGTTTGGCAGCAATTATGAGTGTAAAAAGGTTTCGACCGTATATTGAAGGCTTGCCTTTCCGTATTATTACGGATCATTCTTCATTGAGGTGGCTTATGTCACAGAAGGACTTGAGCGGACGGTTGGCACGTTGGAGCTTACAACTACAGCGTTATACATTTACAATAGAACACAGGAAGGGCTCTTTAAACGTTGTGCCTGACTGCCTATCTAGGATGGACGTAGAGGAGCTGACGGCAGCAAATTTACCTGCGGAAATTGATCTTTCGGCACCTGAATTTCAAGACGGCGAATATCAAAAACTTAGAAATGCTATTTCTGAACATAAAGAATCATTGCCAGACTTATATATATCAGGAAACGTTATTTTAAAGCGTGTGGATTTTAGGCGCAATTCATTTGACGATGAAGGTATCCTCTGGCGGATATGGGTTCCAAAGTCACTAACATCTTCTGTTATCAAAACGGCTCACGAGTCTGACACGTTCTGTCATGGTGGTTTCATGAAAACGTGGTCGAGAGTTCGCCAAAAATACTTTTGGCCGACAATGGCTAATGACGTGAAGGTATATGTAAATAACTGCGACGTATGTAAGAGTATTAAAGTGTCGAATCAAATTTCGAGGCCGCAAATGGGAAATCAGTTTATAACTAACAGGCCATTTGAGAGGCTATATTGTGATTTTTTGGGTCCTTACCCATACACAAAGGTAAAAAACTCAACAATATTTATTTGTCTAGACCATTTGACGAAGTTTGTGTTTTTGAAGCCGCTTAAAGCAGCCACTACTGCTAATGTAATTTTGTTTTTTGAAAACGAAATCTTTCCAACTTTTGGAGTCCCTAGATACATACATAGCGATAATGCTAAACAATTTCATTCAAAAGAAATGAAGGATTTTTGCCAGTTGTATGATATAAGGCACATTACCACCGGGTTTTATGCACCGCATTCAAATGCGTCTGAACGATCGAACCGCGAGGTAATTACAAAAATAAGATATTTTTTACAGAATCATAAAGATCACAGAGAGTGGGATAAATATATCCCTCAAATCCTCTCTATACTAAGAAGCGATTACCATACCGCGATAAAATGTTCTCCATATTACGCCACTTTTGGACAGAATATGGTTCAGCACGGTTCGGCATATAAAATCCTTGATAGAATAGGCTATGTATCTGATGAAGATATATGCTTGATAAGCAACGCTGCTAAATTAACACAAATAAGAGAGAAGATTCGTGAAAACTTGGATGTCGCGCATGCAAAAATACCATAAGGGCCAGATAGTATTTAGAAAAAATTACGTATTGAGTAATATGTCGAAGCATATCAACAAAAAATTTATGCCAAGATATATAAAATGCAGAATAAGAAAAGAAATAGGAACAAATTTGTATGACATAGAAGACGAAAACGGCAAATATATTGGGAAATACCACGCTACAGATCTTAGAACATAGAATAGATGCCCGGCTTTCGTGGGTCGAGCCACACGTTAGATAATTGATAATAAAAATTGTTACCATTTCCCGTCAGCAAAAAAGGAGCTTGCCTGTTCAAACTTCAATTTAGAAAAAATTCAGTTAGAAGCAGGTTTGTTACGCTTTTCCTTATATGCTGAAAATTCATAAAAAAATTCAATGTTCGAAACCAATAGTCTTTACATGGGGTTCCTTCCTCTGAGAAAAATATCATTTTCAATGTCAAGGTTATCATTGCAGTATGCTTACATACATTCCTATAGTAATATCAACGTGGTATGTACGTATGAATGTATGGGTGTGCAAAATTATTTTTTCCCTGCTTTTGATATTTTTCAATGTTAAGATTATTTACTTACATTTCTGTAGTTATACGTACATACATACGTACATGCATGCGTATAGTTGAAAGTGTCTGCGCAATTATTTGGCGGTTTTTGCTAAAGAATTAACCCTCTCGATGCTAGATTTTGTCAATAAACTTTTCATTTGTTTTAAATTCCTACAAAAAGGAATCAATTATGGAATACATAAGAAGGATCTATGAAATAGTCATAGTAATTAATAAGAAGTATGTTTTATCTTATACCTATGCACAACTATTAAAATGAAATTTTTTTTCTATTAATGTTAAAAGATGTGTACGCCGCTGACATGAAGGTATAGAATGGGTTAATTTCGTGAGGATGATCATTTCATTAACTGCCTCTCTTTGGTTTCTCTTGCATACCTAAAAAGTGTTACATTGTCTTTGTTGTTTCAGCCCTTAAATATGTAATACGGATATTCACGTTGGGTAGTGAACTGTGCGCATACACGTTAAATATAATATATATAAAACACCCATATTATGCTTAAAACACCCACATAGTTTGATTAGCACAATAGCAACGATATTAGTATCCATATTATCAATGAAATTAGGACCTTTGAGTCAACAGTTTTGTCAGCTAAAGTCAATGGGGTTGGATTTTTGTCACATTAGGTTAATGATTAATCCATACTCGATAATAGGGTGAGAAATTGGCTGTCCTAGGGAAATATGCCACAGAGTTGAACCGTGTGCTCCCAAATTATTGCAACAAGCTCAATAAATGGTTTTTGTTGCGTGAATACACTTATTGCTGATACGAATTTCTGCCTTTGATCTGCGTACAGTGGAGTTCGGTTAAAACGAACCGCTTAATTATTTCGTTATTGCTGATGATGGTCGTTACACTTGTAGTAAATAAGTAAATGCGGCCTAAGAGAAGCTCGCTCTGATGCTTGTTTTTTCTTACCTAGTCGTAAAATCAATAAACAAGTTCAGACTTACACTCCTATACAAGGAATTAACGTGATAAACCGCAACAGCAGCTGTACGCCATACGCATACTTCACTGTATTTTTTTTTTGTAGACAATGGCAGTTATAAATTGTCTTTGAGAGAATGTGTAGTTTTGTAGGTGGTAACGGGATTTTCTTTAGAATATTTCTGGCAAAAGAATGGAAGAGGCATTTGAATTTCATGAAGTCAAATCATTTATAAAGTAAAGTTTGACCAGAAGACAACAGAAGCGGGTAAAATATAAAGCGACAGAAAAGTGTAAAAAAGGAACAATTGGAAAATTAAAAAAAAGTAAAGTGTAGACCGAATTGGAATACAGTTATATCCGAGAAAAGGGAAACTCCTCAGGAATTCCGGATTAAAAGAGAATTGTACCAAGTTCAGTTTCATTACGTGGCAGTCTGTTTTGCCACTACAATCAGCAATAAGGAACTTTTCATAACAGGATTCCTGAAGCCAAGTTAAATACATCTGAGTCTCTATCCTTTTGGAATATTAACTTCTAACCAGCACTGCGAAATAGGCGGAAGAGAAAAAAATGGTAATTTTTCTCACACGTGGTTTTATCATCACCTTGAACCACGTGTGAACTGCATATTATGTAACACATTCCTCAAACTTATTTAACGGGAATCAAAAGGTAAAGTCCAAGTCCACAGGACTAAGTCTAACAGTGCAATCTAAACCTAAAGTTTTCTAAACGTATAATTTTGAGTTTATAAGACTTAACCTAAAAGTGCAAATCGTAATCTTAGACGTTAATTTCTGAATTTGGCGAGGCAAAAATTTATAAATGTCAACCATATATGCCTCAGTCTAACAGGCTTAAATGCAAAATACTTAAATTTACAAATTCTAAATCTAACAATCATAAACCTAAAAGTAAAAAAAAACAGTCTAAATCTAACGAGTCGAGAGTAAAACAAAACGAAGGAAAAAACTGAATCTCTGCTTATCGAAAAAAAACAATAAACTTCAAAACCTAAACTAATTTTTTGAATTGCATTAATATAAATTAATGGCAAAATTGTATTAACACTCAAATAAATTGGTCAAGAAGTAATTATTTGAAAAATTGCAAAAGCGTGAACCAGTTCAAGAAAAATTGAATCAAATTGATAAGACTATTAATTATGTAAGTCGATTTCATTTATTATTTTTTTTGATGTTGTCGTAGCTTAGATTCGATTCTCGATTACTACTAAAAGTCCTTACTAATGTAATACATACGTAAATAACAAATTGCTAACCGCTCAAAATTACAATTAAATTATCTTACATCTAAAGCTATAACGAAGTTTTCAAACCTATAAATAGAATCTCACAAATAAAACTAGAAGCAAGTTCAAATTGGTTTTATTTAAGTTTTGTTAAAACGAAACGGATTTCAAAATCGGAAAACATTGTCCAAGTTAATATTGTGAATACCTTTTTGATTATATTTAAAACAAATACAGATAAAGGGAAAAAATAACAAAGGAAGGAAAAAGTGTAAAAAAAAAACACAAAATTTTGAAATTAGTAATTTTGAAATTAAACAAAAGTATCTTACAACTATGGGGAAGCTCTGACACAAATACAAGGGGTGAGTCTTTATTTGATTTCATTCTTTGTAACAACTTAGACATATCAAATGTCGGGTCAGAACCCACTTTCGTCATATCAAATAGGAAGGAGGTTCTAGATATCACGCTAGTTAGTTCTACGCATACTGATATGATTAGGGAATGGAAGGTATCAAATGACTGTTCTTTCTCTGATCATCGCTATATTGAATTCACTATAGGGATTCTGACTGATCGGGCTACGCCCATAATAAATAGGAAGAAAACAAATTGGGAAGAGCAAAAGCTTATTCTCTCTGACTTTCTTACACAACCGCCAATCATAAACGATAGGCACGACATTGACATCGCGGTTGACAATTTAGCAAATGCTTTCAACTTAGCGACGGCCGAATCATGCAGACCTAGTATACTGCGTGGGAAGAAAAAGCCACCATGGTGGAGTCTTGAAATAGCGAACGCTCGCAAGGAGAGTCGCAGACTATTCAATGAGGCAAAAAGACTAGGTAACTGGTCAGCCTACAAAGCCTCTGTAAACAGGTTCAAAAACCTCGTCAGGGATGCGAAACGAACGTCATGGAAGTCCTTCTGCAGCAATGTTGAGGGAGCCTCTGAGGCTAGTCGCCTTCGCAAAATCCTGGCTACTCTTCCAACTGTCCCCAGTTTCATTAAGAAATCAGGTGGCGGATGGACCACCAGTAGTCAGGAGACCCTAGAGGTACTAATGAACACGCACTTTCCCGGTTGCACTCCCTACACGGGAGAGATTGCAGCCACGCATTCAATACATTCTAACATGGCCACGATCACCCTAAATAGGGAAAAAATAATGTGGGCCATCAACAGCTTTGACCCGTTCAAATCACCGGGTCCCGATGGCATTATTCCAGCTGACCTACAGCGTAATGCAGACGTTATCACTCCATGGCTCATTCGGATATACTCGGCCTGTCTAACTTGGTCCTATATTCCGATAGCATGGACCAAATGTTCCGTGGTCTTTATTCCCAAAGGGGGTAAAACTGCACACGTAAACCCGAAAGATTTTAGACCCATCAGCCTATCATCTTTTCTCCTTAAAACTCTGGAACGGATAATTGATCTACACCTTAGATCAACAATTTCTCCGAACCTCCTATCAACCTCCCAACATGCCTATACGAAGGGCAAATCAGTTGAGACGGCACTTCACTCGCTTGTAGGATTAATTGAAAAATCCCTGGCAAACAAAGAATATACATTCGTGGCCTTTCTTGATATAGAGGGTGCCTTTAACAATGTACGACCTGAATCCATCATTATGGAACTAGAAAGACTGAACATTGATCGGTCAACAATTAGCTTCATACGAGGACTCTTAACAAATAGGGTAATTTCCTCCACGATGGGGCAAACGACTATTCAAAAAACGGTTAGGCGAGGTACTCCCCAGGGAGGTGTTCTGTCACCTATCCTATGGAATATCGCCATAAACTCGGTACTGGTGGAACTAGACTCTATGAGGTTTAAATCAGTAGCCTACGCGGATGACGTAGCAGTAGCAATATCTGGTAAATTTCTAGATACTCTATCTCAACGTCTTCAATCGGCATTAGGTATCATTAGTAAATGGAGCGTTGAAAGTGGTCTTAATGCTAACCCTCAAAAGACGGATCTTGTTCTCTTTACGAGAAAATACAAGACTCCGACTTTCACGTTACCGACTCTCAACGGAGTCACCGTTAGGTTATCAGACAGCGTGAAGTATCTCGGTATTATACTGGACTCTAAGCTTTCATGGTACCCCAACGTTCAAGCTAGGGCAGCCAAGGCTGCTATTGCTCTATACACCTGCAAAAGGGCGATTGGCAACAGGTGGGGCATAAGTCCCAAAAACGTCAATTGGCTTTTTGAAATGGTGGTTAAGCCCATACTAATGTATGGGTCTGTCGTCTGGTGGACTTCCTTAAATAAAGCAACATACTCTAAAATAATAGAAAAGGTACTTCGAACATCTGCTTTGTTGATTACGGGTGCACCTCGCACTACTCCATCCAAAGCACTGTTCACCATGCTGCATTGGCTTCCTGCTGAACTCATGATCAAACAACTGGCCATGAACTCGGCGGTTAGACTAGATGCCTCAGGTGCATGGAAGCGGGGTAACGTAGGCCATGCGACGATATTAGGGCAAATCTCAGATCTTCCAGACCACACTGACTACTGCTCGCCTACTCTGATGCCCGACAAAAGATTCCTGGTGGACTTCTCGGGCACATCCTCTGAGGCAAACCACATACACCAATATGAGGATGTGCTCGAGATCTACACTGATGGGTCAAAGTCGGGCATCGGAGTGGGCGGGGGTTTCTACATCCCACAAATGCAACATAGGATAAACTTTAGGCTACCAAACCAATGTAGCATCACTCAGGCTGAAATATCAGCAATCAAAAGGGCAGCCAACTGGTTAAGGTACTACAGGATATTCGATCAGGACATCCGAATTTGTACCGACAGTAAGGCGGCACTACATGCTCTATCTGGTGTTTACACAACATCGGAATTGGTTAAAGAATGCCGGGCATCTCTGAATGAGATGGCGAGACATGCGAACCTAGGGCTCTTCTGGGTACCGGGTCACGCGGGGGTGCCCGGTAACACTATTGCGGACGGTCTAGCCAAGGCCGGTGCCCGCCTACATGAAAATGACATCGACTGGTTAGTAGGTGTCCCACTAAAAAGCTGTAAAATACAAATTCAGCGCCAACTATTTAGAGAGGCGCAAACCAGATGGACAAATGAAATCACTTGTGAGGTTTTCAGATCCATCTGGCCCCAGTATAACTTCGCAAGATCTGCAACCATACTGGGGCTCCCTCGTCAACAGCTGCGTATACTCGTAGCGGTCATAACAGGGCACTGTCTTATTGGTGTCCATGCCAGAAGATTAAATCTCACTTTTAATGATTTCTGTAGAAGTTGTCAGAATGAGGAGGAGGAGGAAGAAACTGTCAAACACCTCCTCTGTCGATGTCCAGCACTATATAGAAATACGGCGTCATACTTGGGAAATCCGTCACTACCCGAACTAGCAGACCTGGGGGAATGCGACGTTAGGGGAATAAATTCTTTCATAAGATACTCGGGTTGGTTTAACACCGACCCAACCTCTGGGATAGGAGGGACACCTCTCTGAACTTCCCTACTATCCATCCCAGGCATCACAAAGGGACCAAAGGACCCAAGTGGGCCGGTTGTTAGAAACCGGCAGCCTGTTCAACCTAACCTAACCATCTTACAGCTAGCTAAAATTAAGGATTTTTTCTTCCTTTGTCTAAACAAAATGTAAAGTACGAAATTTACTGAACAAAAATTTAAACATTATGCAGTAATTAAATAGATTTTTTTTTTATAAAATATTTGTCCGGTTGTTTGTAAACATCAAAAAGAAAGAAAAAAACACTGAAACAAAAAAAAGGATTGTAATCTAGAATTTTTACAAATTTTTTTTTTATGAAACAAATTTACTACAAATTAACTGTTAACATTTAGGATCAACAGATTCTGAGTGCAGTGGTTGCTGGGCCCAACAAGTGTTGTAGTCGGCTTCGTGTTATTTAATTATACAGACCACGAAAAGGTACAAACATCTAGTGATTTGTAAGTAAACTTTATTATTATTCTTATATTTAATTCATTTATTGTATATACATAAATATATATATTTTTCTTTAAATTCGTCTGTTTTTTTTTGTTTGTTCATGTGGCATTATGAACTACGGTCGTAATGCTTATTAAATATTATAATTCTATGTGAAATCTATGTAGCAACGTAATTTAACGTATAGGTTCTCTTTTGTTTCGAAAAGAAATCCATTATATAAATTTTTGTTTTTGTAAATAAATATTGTTTTTGTGTAATATTTTGATTTAACCGAAATGAGCTTGTAAATAATTTGATTGGGGAATGATAGCTGATGCAATTATGAATACTGGTAGGTACTGATCGTGTCGAATTAGGGACAGGATAAAAGAATGAAGGGTAGTTCTCCTGTCAAGGTGTCTGACTTTAAAGTCAGTGGGTGGGAATCTCTATACCCTACATGGCCTAACAGCTTGCCATGTTCTTGTAGTTTGTAATATGAAGTAAGTCTTATACTTAATGAACTTTGCACACTACCGGTAATCGAACGGCATGCGTAGTGTGTTTTATGCTTACGCGTAATGGGAATAAGGGTTAAGAACCATTATTAAAGGAAAAAAATAACAAAGGAAGGAAAAAGTTGTTGCGTCTGGTATCGGCAGACCGGATTATTTACCGGCGTCACCCTAATGGGTTCCTGCATAGCGGACCATACACTGATCCGGCATGCTGGCATCGCCAAGCCATACAAACATACTGGTGTAATGTTCATTTCCCATTTTATTTTTGTTTTGAGTGCAATTCCGCTAAAGGAGTTTTGTAGAAAAACAACCAAATGTATTTTTGGTTTCTTGAATTATTTTTGGAAATCTGCGCTGATTTCACTTTGGTGTGTCACTTTTTTTTAAGCAGCAGCAGAAGTAGCAACACCACTGAAATGGAAGGATTTTTTTTTGCTTTACTTCTTAATTTAATTTTTTTCACACTAGTTGTAATCTATTTTAAAAAAATATATATGTATATATTATTTGGATTTGGAAGCAATTGCATGAGTTCATTGTATTTAATTAAATTTTTTTTTATGTATTCGAATTGGATTTTTTGTCTTTTGTAGTGCACATGAAAGTCTTATTTTTGGTGTCTATTGTGAATGAAAACAGTGTTGTATTTATATGTTCGGTATTCATTCATAAATGTGCACAAAAATAGCACCATGTCATGTCGCCATATTTATGTCTTGACAAGTGGAAATTTATGTATGTATTTTGTAAGCAAGTGGAAAATGGCAGGAAAATGGAACATGTCTTGGAAGAAACAAAAGGTTTAGTCTGATAGTATACAGATAGAGGAAGCCATTAGTAAAAAGAAAATCATAGCGATCAGTGCGGGCGAAACCTTAATAACACACATCGGATTAAATTGAGTTTTAGTAAATAGAAACAGTTTATTTTGAATAAATCGAAATAGAAACAGGATTCAAACCCAAAGTAACTGGTGAAAGATTTTGAATAAATCAAAAATACAATTAAACTGCTGGCAATATAAATAGCAGGTAAAAATGGGTTTAATAAAAAAATAAAGCACCCAAAAGAAATAATGGAAGTGCTCATAGTTTTATATAGATAAAAAAATTGTGTTTTTGGTTTAAACCAACAGGAGACCACGGTAGGCTAGTGTATGGCACAGGTAACCCCGAAGATCCCAATCTTGTATCTGGAACCTGTGGGCAAGGAAAATAAATATAAGTAAAAGGCCGATCAACAGGTAACGAGTTTTTTAATACATACCGCTAAACTAAGGATACAGATCGTGGGTGAAAAAGTATATGTATATATATATATATACACACATATAAAAAAACCGGTTCCCGCCTGTCCATTCTCCATCTTTTTGTGGTGTTGGCGCGCACATAGCTTGGCTCAGGGTAGCGTCATAGCGCCATAAGCGCGGCCATTAAGGCGCGTAGCAGAGAAATAAAAAAAATAGAAAGGAAAAGTATTTAAAAATATAAAGAAAAACAAAAGAATATCCAGGGTCAAGAAAATAGAAAATATAATAAATTAAAAAAAAGGAGACTTAATCCAAAAACAAATATTGCAAGTTTTTAAATAAGCTTATAGGTTAAGGTAGTGTTTTTTTTGTGTGTGTTAATTGTTAGTGCCTAAATAAAAGAAAAGAATGTGTTTTTATAGAGATTTTTGTTCGCGCATAGAAAGCCTAAAACGCATAGAGAATTTGTAGAGGAATATTTAACGTCTATTTTAGTATCGTCCAAAAACAGTATAGGGACGAAACGAACTGCCTAAGAGAGCTCGTTTAGGTAGGGTGTTAGATATATATTAGATAAATTTTTGTTCTTTTTGCTCATTTTCCGTTTACAAGTTTTTTAGAGTTTAGGATTTTCTACCCTCAGTTTTTTTTGCGTTTGGTAGATACATGTGTTTTTTTATATTTTTGCATAAGCCAGATTTTCTTTTATTTATTTAGGCAAAAACAAGTGTTAGGTTTTTTATATTAATGTTAGGTTAATATTTGTAATTTTAATGTTAGCAAAAGTCTTAGGTTAAGTTTTACCGAATAGGTTAGTTTTGTAGGAAAATTTAATTTGTTAGTTCTAAGTATCGATTTTAATAAATATGTGAATTTGTTTTAAGTGTTAAAAACGAATATGTTTGTGTGCTAAATTTGTTTGTTCGGGTGAGGTAATGAGAGGCTAGTGCGGTAAGTGTGTGTGGATTTTTTGGGACCAAAAAAATAAAATTTATCAGGAGAGTTTGTGTCCCAGGTAGGGAGGGCAAGTAGTGGACGTCCACCATGTCCACTCTCCCAATTGTTTCCGTGTTTGTGTAGTTTTTTGTATTATAGTTTTTGTTCAATTTTAATTGTTCGTGGTTCTGCTGTGGTTGTGGGTTGGAACCTGCCCTGCGGATGCCTGCGTTGAGCTGGCTGGCATCACAACCGTAGCGGCCAAGAGTCGCGTAACAAAGTGTAAAAAAAAACACAAAATTTTGAAATTTGTAATTTTGAAATTAAACAAAAGTATCTTACAACTAGCTAAAATTAAGGTTTTTTTCTTCCTTTGTCTAAACAAAATGTAAAGTACGAATTTTACTGAACAAAAATTTAAACATTATGCAGTAATAAAATAGATTTTTTTTATAAAATATTTGTCCGGTTGTTTGTAAACATCAAAAAGAAAGAAAAAAAAAAACACTGAAACAAAAAAAAAGTATTGTAATCAGAATTTTTACTAACTTTGTTTTTATTAAACAAATTTACTACAAATTAACTGTTAACATTTAGGATCAACAGATTCTGAGTGCAGTGGTTAGTTATGATGCTAACGTTTCTTTTCAATAAAAACGCTTGAAAATTAAAAAATATGGTTTTTAAAGGCCGTGATTCGTTTTGTCATATTTTTGGCGGCACGTATTATTGAATATGGCTGCCAAGGTACATCAACACCAGGTATGAATTCGCCGTAGAAAATTTACTTAGGAATGCAGCCTACGTTAGTCTTTTTGACGAATACCATGCAATAATTTGCCTAAAAAAATCAACATAGCACTGAACAATATTGGCAACACATTATACAATTTTTTGATTGTGCAATAAAAATCAATAGGTCAATATGTTGTGCATGTTCTGAAAATCGCTTTTTTCAATCCTGATTTCAATTGAAAAAATGGTCTAAACTAATTTTTTGGCAACTGTTGAGCAGTTTCTTCAATTAAAACTAGGACCCAAATCGTCGCTTTCGATAACGAGCTGATTCGATCGAGTTTTCTTAGTTTGAGATTCGCTATCGGACAATATAAACACATTGTTCGATATCGAATGTCATAATGTCAAACTAAGAAAACTCGATCGAGTCAGCTCGATATCGAAAGCGACGATTCGGCCCCAGAATTGAAAAATTAGTTAGTCCCCTGGTTCTCATTATTAATTGATACACAGCAGTTACATTTTCTTTTATTTATTTGATTTTTTAATACATAAAACTTATTATTCTTTAATACATAAAAATTATTCTGGTTTGTAATGGAAATTTTCGATTTCGAATCGATCGATTTCATCAAATTAATAATAGCCAAATATAAATCGCACAATAAAGTGAAATCGAATTTAAGATCGAAACCGGATTACTAGTCTTTATCGACCTTGTTCTGTAAACCGAATACGAGTAAGTTTCTCGTTTTCCAAAAATAGATAACCTGCCTGTTCTGCAAATCGAGTCGATTTAAAAACGCTCGATTTAGAAAAATTAAATCCACTAATAGCGAAATTTTTTCAAACTTTTATGCAGTTTTCTATTTTTTAGATCTTAAAATATCATATCTGAAATTAGTTTACTATATATAATTTAAAATACATCAATAGACGCGTTATTTATTTTTGGAAAACGAGAAATTTACTCGGACTCGGTTTACTTAACATGGCCAAATGCCCCCATTGATCTATTTTAAATCGTATATAGTAAATTAATTTCAGATCATATAATAAGCTCTAAAATACATGAAACAACAAATCTGAAAAAAATTTGCTATTAGTGGATGTAATTTCTGTACACCGAGCGTTTTCAAATCGACTCGATTTACAGAACAGGCATATATATTTTTAAGCATAAGGTTGTTTAAGTTTTTATTATAATTTTAGATATTGCGATAACCAGCGGTTATCTTCTTCAGGAAATTATAATTTGCTGAAAATAACCGCTGGTTATCGAAATATCTAAAATTAATATAAAAACTTAAACAAACAAGTTGCCGGTTTAAAAACGAAATGATTTTCAGAACAATGCCGATAGATTAAAGAATTATTTAATTATTATATTTTAATTTTATTAGGAAAATATGTACAATAATCGAAATAACTAAAATTAAAATAAAAACTTAAACAACCTAAACATGGCCGAATGCCCCCATAGAGTATTTTAAATCATATAAAGCAAATTATAATAAGCTCTAAAATATATGAAACTGCAAATAATTTTAAAAAGTTTGCTATTAGTGTATTTAATTTCTCTAAACCGATCGTTTTCAAATCGACTCGATTTACAGAATAGGCAGGTATATTTTTAAGCTTAAGGTTGTTTGTTAGTTTTTATTTAAATGTTCAATATTTCGATAACCAGCGATAATCTTCTTCAGGAAATTATAATTTCCGGAAGATAACCAGATGCAATAAGTAAGCTTTTTAGTTGAATTTTTTCCTGAAAGTTGCCGGTTTCAAAACGAAATGATTTTCAGAACATGACCGATAGATTAAAGAATTATTTAATTATTATATTTTAGTTTTAATAGGAAAATATGTACAATTATCGAAATATCTATATTACAATAAAAACTTAAACAAACAACCTAAACATGGCCCACATTGATATATTTTAAATCGTATATAGTAAATTTCAGATGATATAATAAGCTCTAAAATATATGAAACTGCAAAAAATCTGAAAAAAGCTTGCTATTAGCGGATTTAATTTCTCTAAACCGAGCGTTTTCAAATCGACTCGATTTACAGAACACGCAGGTATATTTTTATGCTTAAGGTTGTTTGCTTAAGTTCTTATGTTAATTTTCGATATTTTGATAACCAGCGGTTATCTTCTTCCTGATTTATTATTATATAATTATTATATTTTAATTTTATTAAGAAAATATTTACAATTACAATATGTGAGTTAATATTATATAAATTATAAATGAAATGATGTTTTGAGAGCATTTGCTTTTTAAATTTTTGAGCATATTTTTAAGTTTTTAGTGCACATTTTTCCGGTAATACATACATAAATAATATATAAAAAGATATTCTGCCTGTTCACATGATACGATCCAATTCCAATGCGTTCCAATGTTCAAAAAGTATTTATTTTCGTTTAAAATTAAAATATCGTTTAATAAAATGCTTATTTATGCATCAATTCATAAAAAAAATTTCTGTCTTATAACAGATAAAACAAATTTTCAAAAAATTCGCAAATCCAAGTATAAACGGATCAATCGGTTTTGTAGAGAAGTCGATACAAAACAAATTCTGAGAACAGGCTGAATATTATTTATGAAATTTGACAAAAGTTTTATATTTCGTCCAATATTATAGTCCTCGTTATCGTTATTAGCCTTGGGTTTGTTCGTATATGGGCTGTGTTATGGAACATGTCGTTGATTTTTTCACATCTAAAGGAAAAAAGTAGACATATATTAGTATTAATTAATTAAAAACCAATTTTTTATGAACTCCCTTAATTGTACCTCCTCTGGTTGTCGATCCACGACTTTACTTGTTGAGGAGTTCTATTTCTTAGAGCGGGCGAGGTCTGTATAGCACGTACGCACTGATTTAGAGACGGAAGTTTTGCCATGGTTTTCACGTCCCCAAAAACTGAAAATATGGCCTTTTTTCCTCTCATGCCACCTTGAGCGTTTTGTTTTTCCAAATGGTGACGCTAAGTAGATGAGATTAGAAAATATAAATTTATTACTTATGTTATTTACAGTGGAGCTTATCAGTTAAACTAAATATGTGCATTTATATTAGAACTAAAAATAATGTATTGTTTATTAGATAATTAGTGAGCTGATAATAGTGGTGAGTTGTGTTTCAGTAGTGAGTTGTGTTTCAGTAGCAGGTTGTGTTTCAATCGACAGTTATTTTATACTTACTGCTTCTACGTTTTCTGCCTGATGAGGAATTAGATTCCATGCTTTCGTGCATTGAAACCGCATTTAATTGAGAATTTTCTTCCAAATACTCTAAATTTTCATAATCTCCAACATTATATTCAACATTATTTTCAACATTATCTTTAATATTATCTTCCTCCCCTACAGCCGCCAATAAAAGTTTGGATACGCATGTTACTTCTGCAACAGGGATAGACATTCTGTATATATTCTTACGAATATCTTTATGATGTCCCATAAAGTTGGCTAACATATCGACAGAAGAATCCTCAACATTAAGCAAAGAAATAAATGTAGCTATGTGCTTCCGAAGGTTTGTACCTGTAAGACTTTCAGGCAGTTGAGCACCACATTCTTCAGCAAATTTGATTAACAATGGACAAGCTCTGTAGTACATCTTTGTTAAAATTTTGCTAGATGGTTTGCTAAAAATATATTTATTTTTCGCGGTTATTCCAGCCTCGGATCGGTACTTTAACCCTAGAAGGTCATACTTCGTCGAATCGACGACGCATGTTAGAATTTTGCAGTTTTTTTTTCTGGTAAATATACTTATTTTATGCCCATTTTTCGTACAGGAATTTAGGTTGTCGTGCTTCAGGTGTATGCCAATTTTCAGCTTGCTCTGCTTTGAGAAAGATGTTTTTTTATTTGCGTCGTCGAAACGACGAAGTATGACGGTTGTTTAACTTTTAGAACTTTCGGATGTGTGTTTCCAGTGCTTCGTTGGTGGTTGTTTGAGTAGTTAGCTCTTAGTTTTTAAGTCTATAATAAAAAAAGGGAAGTAAACTTGATCGACAAAGAGTTTGAAAGTTTTTTTAGATGTATGACGGGCAGTATGAGTTGGACCTTGATGATAACGGCATATATGACATAGAGTAAGAAGAATACAAAAGTTCATCAGAAATTGGATGTTAAGTAAAAGATATCACCGGAATAGTTCAGGACGATTTATTTTTAAACATTTTAAGAGAGAAACAAACTTGAAAAAATCTTAAAGCTAATTAACCAATATTGTATTGCAATTGATATTCCAGGATAGGCATCAGATGGGCAATCTGTCAATTTTAAAGTATACTTAATACGACTAATGACATATTTACATTATTTACGCCTATAACTTATTTCAAATAAAGGCAAAGATTATAAGTCAATACAAATTCACCAAAAGTGGCATTTTGTCAACATTTAGAATCAGGTGATTGATAGCCTTGAGATACCAACATTAAAAATATTGATAATATTAAAAATAAATCGCCGAATAAGGAAGAAAATAATAAAACGATGCCACTAGGGCCAAAATACCAAAAGCGGCAGTAATTTGCTGTTTGGCTTTCTTGTAAACTGCGGTTGGAAATCAAAAAATGTGATAAAAGCCGGTATGGGGAGCCCCGAAAAGACTTTAATGCCTCTTACATAAAATAACGACTGATGGTTTTGAAAACGTGTTCCGATCTTGTTTATATATCTATTTTAGTATTTAAATATATTTTATCATCTATATGCTTTTACATTTTTAATTTTCGATAATTTTTAAGCTCTGTTTTACAAAATAGCCCGAGTAATGTACTACGGTAAAAACATAATTTATGAGTAAATAACCGTTAAAAATTAAGTAATATTTTGTTATATTTCGATGATATAAAAACAAATATTTAAAAAACTCAACATAAAATTTTTTTTCAAGTGGGTCATTTTTACTGCCACTTTTAATAACACCGTCGTCGATTCGGCGAAGTATAACCTTTGCGCCATAAAAATAAGTATGACTTTCTAGGGTTAATATATTTTCAATGGCCCTAACACACAATGGCCACAACAGCACACTTACTGTTCTTCCGAGCTTCCCACGTAAATTTATTCTAACGAATTGCTTAGCTAGATTTATGGATTCTTTAGAAACATTTTGAAGTATGTCTGTATCAATAGTGTCTGTTATTACTTCTTTGCTGTACAAATTTTCTAGAGCAAGTCGTTCGATCTCTCCTGCTCTCTTTCGATTAAATACCTGCTTGATAATTAATGTGGACTGAACAAGTGAAGTCCAAGATGGCCAAGAGAAACCGTTTTCTAGTACTTGCAATGCTTTTAAAATATTATCTTTTAAATATATGTATAGCTTTTTTATATCTTCCTTTAAAGGATATACAATTTTTTTTTACTCTTTTAAGATTTGCCTGATCTTCCATTGCTTTTTTGTTTATTAAAGTAGGAATTTCCTCATCCCATAGTTGAAGAAAGCTTTCCAGCTCCAATTTTTTTTATCTATATATCCTTCTTTGATAAGCTCAGCTCTTTGTTTTTTCCCACACTTCTTTATCAGCGAAGTTAAGCTTTGTGCAATAGCTGGTGTCTTAAACCACATTAGTTCATCGTTCCAGTTGGCCACTGCACGAAGTGCATCAATGCATTTATCAAATAGATGTGGTTTAAAAATATCTTTGAAGTCTTTTATTTCCGAGTCTAGTTTTATGATTTCAAGTTTAAAACGTCAAAGCAATCTCAAATTTGCACGTATCATATCATGCTGATGCTCTGACGAGTACTGTTCACTAAGTTTGTTTCCATATTTTATTATAAGTTCATCGTATCTCACACACTTTGAGATGTCATCATCTCGGAGAACGGGAAATATTTGTATTTTTAAAACCTTATTTGCTACTGGATGTAAATATTGAGTCATTCTTCGACTGTCAGTGAAATTGCAATGTTTCTTTTTGACTCCAACACATTTTGGTATATGAATTCGAAAGGTTCTTTTGGAAAAATACGCTTTACAGTTTTTACAGCACACGTAATCGTCAGCTTCATTTTTAAATTTACTTTGTTGCTGTCGAGATACAATTAAAATCCCGCTGTTATATTCAGCTGACGTGTTATGTAGAAAATCTCCCTTTTTTCTCAAAGCATTAATTATTTCTAAACGTTCTTTGCACTTTACAGGCAAATTAAAAGCTTTTCTAATTTCAATCTGATTCTTATATTTAAAAAAAAAGTACTTATTTTTGCTTGGAGAGTTTTGCAAAATAAGCAAAAGTGCTTTTTCGATCTGTTTCTTGAATATGGAATTTTTACATCATTTACATTAATGGGGTTTTCAATCACATTTAAGGTTTCATTTTTACTTGACGTATTATTAGAAACTTCCAAATCTATATTGGTATCAGTAGTAGAATCTGGTAAGTATTCAGAAAATATACCCTCATTGTCTACAAGTGATAAAGTTAAACCAGTTTCATTTGTTCCTGCAGTAGAGTCATGTGTGTATTCCTTGTCTACATGTGATGTAGTTTCAGGAGCTTTCTTTTTGGAAGACAAAAATTTTAGGTTGCTGCTATACGTAGATTTGCTTACTTGTTTTTATACCCTTCACCAAAAATGGAAAGGGTATATATCGGTTTGTCATTCCGTTTGTAATTTCTACAATATTAATTTCCGCTCAATAAAGTATATATATTCTGAATCCTTATATATACAATAGCTGATTTAACGCTGTCCGTCTGTCCGTCTGACCGTTTAAAAATTTGGTGGCAGTTTTACGAAGGCCCTACATAACCTAAAGACTTGAATTTTTGACCACATGTTTGAATGTGTTATGTGCGTGACACATATAAAAATTAACAAAATCGGTTCATTAATAACTGAGATATCGGTAAAACTGAGTTTAGTTAGTTTTACTTGATTTTTACGACTTCCGAAGTCCTAAGATCATAAAAAGTTAACCGTTCTATCAAGTATAGTTTCGAGAAGTTCTATAATAAATATCATCCAAATCGGTCCGTAAATGGCTGAGATATGGCCAAAAAGAAAAAGGAAATTTGCAAAAATAAATAGGCGGTTCTCGACATTTTATATAAATATAAAATGCATAGAAAAACCCCCAGTATTGAACCCGGGCTTATGGGCCGGAGGTTCAAGTAACAGACCACTCGGCTACTGAGGCTTGCTTAACAAAGCTGTATATTTACTTAACTTAGACTGCTTCTTATTTCCACAGTTCAAACAAAAAGGGAGTGATGTACATAATTATACCAAAGTTGCTTTTTGTCACTACTACATTGACATTTGTTTTATTATACACCAAATTTGGTATATTTTTTTTTTATTACAATTAATTGGCTGAATGTAGCAACAATTTTGTTTGGTTTCCTTGGGTGGTGGGAATGTGTGTACATAAATAAACATTACCCAACAAACCAAATGCCTTAAGAAAAATATTATAAGCTTGAAAAACATATTAGAATGTGTACATTGATTTTTATATATAATTGCACATCCACTCACTTTGCAATTTAAACCAACCTTAACAGTGCTCAACAAAAAAGATAAATGTATTTGTTGACTGTTTTCGCGTGCCGCTTATGAATTACATGCGTAAAAAATGCAAAAAGACTTTAGAATGGATTGAAAAATACATCAATGTTTCAATAGTCGCCTTCCGTTATTCAGTATATGTCGTTTATAGGCATACTTGGAAATATCATTGTTGAAAACTGCTTGTGATATCACATTTTATAAACATAATAATAAATCAATTTAAAACAGCTTAAAACCCACTATTTATTACTACATTTATACGCACGTGTTATTTGCAAATAAATATGTAGTGCTGCCAAGTACGTATTTTTATTGTAACTTACTAACTCACGAAAAAGTTACTGATTAACGCGCTATTTGCAAATAAGAAGTTTGGGTACCCACCTTTACTTTACATATGTTTGTTAATAAAAAATAGATAAATATAATCACAAATAGATGAATAAACAGTGATTTAATAAGTTACAATAAAAAAGTATTTGGCAGCAGTTTACGTTTTTATTTGCAAATAAGCTTTGCGTATCAGCTAGGTATACCTATATTTACTTCTTCTCAAGTTGTATTGTAGTTTGTTTGCTACATGGTTTGTTGGGTATATTAAACTCATTCTTGATTTCACGGCTGCCAGATTTGACGATTTATCGTCATTTTGACGATTTTATTTTCCAAAAATAGCAAAGTGACGATTTGACGATTTTTCATGAAAAGTGACGGTTTTATGCAATGCTAATAATATAGCGATTTCTTTAAATAAAGCCGAATTCATCATTTCGTTCGTACAAAGTAGGGATGTAACGATACACCTTTTTGCCGATCCGAAACCGATACTCAAAAAGAAATATCGGCGATACCGATTCCGATACCGATTCCGGTACCGATACGCATATTGCATTCAATTCAAGTTAAAATTAACAAAATTCAAGTAGGGTATTTTTTTATTAAACAAAATTACAGTGTAAGAGATTATTAATCTTTAAAATTTACATTAACCCATTAACAAAATTGGAAGCCATTTTTAAGGAACTACATTTTCATTGCTTCCAAAGAATCTATATTAAAAAAAATTAGTAGAAAAGCAAATAAAATTTTATTTAAGTTATACAAAAATTTTTAATTCCTTTATAATTAAAAAAATACCATGCTTTTTACAAAATCGAATTTTAAAGGACATTTATCAACTAATACCTGCCTGTTCTGTAAATCGATTACATCCCTAGTACAAAGTTTATGTCCCGACAAAACAGCACAAAAAAAATATTTTTGTAAACGAGACAGTTTGATTATCCTCGTGGTATATGTGTATGAAGAGGACTTACATATACGAGAGCGCGTCAATAAGTTCGTGACTTTTTGAATTTCCCGCCTTTTAACTGAATGGGCAACACTTTAACAAGGTCAAAATTTTGACAAGCTGTGTCATTTCGCTTGCGTTTGACAGCCATTGATAGTAGACTACTATGAAAAAAGTGGTCCGTACATTTGACCAGACTCACCTAAAAAAGATAAATGTATTTGTTGACTGTTTTCGCGTGCCGCTTATGAATTATATGCGTAAAAAATGCAAAAAGACTTTAGAATGGATTGAAAAATACATCAATGTTTCAATAGTCGCCTTCCGTTATTCAGTATATGTCGTTTATAGGCATACTTGGAAATATCATTGTTGAAAACTGCTTGTGATATCACATTTTATAAACATAATAATAAATCAATTTAAAACAGCTTAAAACCCACTATTTATTGCTACATTTATACGCACGTGTTATTTGCAAATAAATATGTAGTGCTGCCAAGTACGTATTTTTATTGTAACTTACTAACTCACGAAAAAGTTACTGATTAACGCGCTATTTGCAAATAAGAAGTTTGGGTACCCACCTTTACTTTACATATGTTTGTTAATAAAAAATAGATAAATATAATCACAAATAGATGAATAAACAGTGATTTAATAAGTTACAATAAAAAAGTATTTGGCAGCAGTTTACGTTTTTATTTGCAAATAAGCTTTGCGTATCAGCTAGGTATACCTATATTTACTTTTTCTCAAGTTGTATTGTAGTTTGTTTGCTACATGGTTTGTTGGGTATATTAAACTCATTCTTGATTTCACGGCTGCCAGATTTGACGATTTATCGTCATTTTGACGATTTTATTTTCCAAAAATAGCAAAGTGACGATTTGACGATTTTTTTCATGAAAAGTGACGGTTTTATGCAATGCTAATAATATAGCGATTTCTTTAAATAAAGCCGAATTCATCATTTCGTTCGTACAAAGTAGGGACGTAACGATACACCTTTTTGCCGATCCGAAACCGATACTCAAAAAGAAATATCGGCGATACCGATTCCGATTCCGGTACCGATACGCATATTGCATTCAATTCAAGTTAAAATTAACAAAATTCAAGAAGGGTATTTTTTTATTAAACAAAATTACAGTGTAAGAGATTATTAATCTTTAAAATTTACATTAACCCATTAACAAAATTGGAAGCCATTTTTAAGGAACTACATTTTCATTGCTTCCAAAGAATCTATATTAAAAAAAATTAGTAGAAAAGCAAATAAAATTTTATTTAAGTTATACAAAAATTTTTAATTCCTTTATAATTAAAAAAATACCATGCTTTTTACAAAATCGAATTTTAAAGGACATTTATCAACTAATACCTGCCTGTTCTGTAAATCGATTACATCCCTAGTACAAAGTTTATGTCCCGACAAAACAGCACAAAAAAAATATTTTTGTAAACGAGACAGTTTGATTATCCTCGTGGTATATGTGTATGAAGAGGACTTACATATACGAGAGCGCCTTTTAACTGAATGGGCAACACTTTAACAAGGTCAAAATTTTGACAAGCTGTGTCATTTCGCTTGCGTTTGACAGCCATTGATAGTAGACTACTATGAAAAAAGTGGTCCGTACATTTGACCAGACTCACCTAACTACAAGTGTTTTGATGTGGTGAATCCGAATCTGAGGTCCGTTTGATTGACGGGGTAACGAGGCGCGAAAATGATGTCATATTTTAGTTTGATTTTTTTTTACAAAACTGTCAATAAATGTATTGAATTTTCTGGTGTCCGATATTTTTGACGATTTTTTATAGTTGAAATGACAATATATTTCTTTTTTATCGTCAAATTGACGATTTTTCCGTAAATTCATCTGGCAGCCCTGCTTGTATTTCCTTTATTGTCAATTACAGTGCTGCCACTCGATGTTTTCCAATTCCGAAGCGTTCGGGGGATATATGTTTTTGGTAATGTACTCTTAGTACTTGTGTTATGTTATATAAAGAGCATGAATTTATAATTGATTTTTGATAAAACCTTGAATCTTCGATCATTCAACGGATATTGATCGAACAGAATTTGAATCTAAATATAATTTAAAATTCATATGTTGTAAAGTGGCTGCTACACAAGTCAATATATTGACTTCAATATATGTGTTTGTGTGCGTTTGTTATGAAAATCAAAAACATTGCATTGCATTGCAGATTTTCAAAACTTTGAGATTATTCATACTAAAGTATTCAGTGGGTTACTAATAGTTGATAAATTAATCGAAGAATTTTTAGGAAACAAGTAACTCGAAAATTTTATATCACATAGCCGACTAAAATATATTGAGCCAATTCGAACTAAATATCATATTCTTTTTTCTTTTTTGTATTATACTACAAATTTTAAAACAACAATATGTATAGATAAATGTCAGTATTTTACAAAATAGACAATACGATAGTCAGTAGATATAACATAAATTCTTTTTTTAATTTTAACTGATGAATGAATTAGTTAAGTCCCATTAAAATGTTAACTTCTGCATTGAAATTAATTACATACTCTTTTGCATATGCATAAATATATTTTTATATAACTCTTTGTTTTTGAGATTTCATTGCTGTAGAACTAGGTATTTTATATTTGCATCATCTGGCATCATCTTTTTTTTTTATAAAGAGAAGTAACACAAGAACGAAAAAGAACCAACCAAGCGAAAAAACTTTGTTATAAAGTTGGATCAGGGATGGCAAAGTTGGTACAGTTGTACCATTTTTGGTACAATTCGAATTTTAAAAGTACAATGGTACACCAATGACTTATTTAGTACAATTAATAATTTTTCATTTTTTCTAGAAAACCACCTAATGCAGTTCGTTTATTATGACAAAGTATTTTATCCTTTTCGTCCGCTCATACATATGCTACTTTTATCTGAATTAAATTTTGCGAAGTATACGAGATTTTTTAGATTTGAAATCGCAATATATGGATCCGACTTAAGCACAGTTTCCCTTTTCCCATGTACAGAGAAGTGATGTAATTTCTGTACTTAAAAAATTAAAAAATGTTTCTGGTTTCAAAATAATGGGGTACAATTATGCCCAAAAAAGTACAATTTAAGCGAACTATTTGTACAATTCCAAATCTCATATGCCATCCCTGAGTTGGATGCTTTTGTTATGTTGAAAAAATTAGCGATTAGTAAATATGAGAGAGGTTATGAATGTGTGCGGCACACAGCCAATAGATTTGGCAGCGTTGTCAACTTTGAAATTACAAAACGCACCAAAATGGAGATAAAAACGCGCCATTAAAAAAAAACGCACCAAGTTTACAATTTAAAAATTTTCATATCCCAACAGTGCTTCACACCACATATATGTATGGATGTATATACTCCATACTAACGTCGGTGAAGGGTATACCAGATTCGGCACAGCCGAATATAGCACTCTTACTTGTTTTGTTGTAATATTGTTGCCGAGCGACATATCAAAAAATTCGTCTAGATGCAAAGGGCTTAAGACACTTTCCTTTGCAGTAGAATCTAATATGTATTCAGAAACTGTGCCGTCATCTACATATGACGTTGTTTCAGAAGATATAATTTCAGAAGAGATTTCTTTTTTAGAACACAGTTTTTTGTTATGTTTAAAAGTGGACTTACTTTTTTCTTGTGATATCGTGGATGCGCGACTTATCACAAAATGGACTTTCGTGTATATACGAAGAGCTTATTTGAGTTTCATTTGTTGAAGCAGTAGACTCTAGTTTGTATTCAGAAAATGTGCATTCGTCTACATGTGATGTAGTTTCGATGTTGTACGACTTATCACTAAATGTATCTTCGTCTACATGCGACGAGCTCAAACTAGTTTCATTAGTTGCAGCAGTAGAGTCTAGTATATATTTAAAAAATTTGTCTTCGTCTACATGTGATGTGATTTCAGAAGGGAATCTGTTTGTAGAACGCTACCGAGTTTGTTTGTTTTTTTGCATTTTGCTTGTTTTATCGAGGATGCGCGACTTGTCAGAAAATGTACGTTCGTCTACATGCGAAGAGCTTAAATAACTCTCATTTGTTGCAGCAATAGACTCTAGTTTGTATTCAGAAAATGTGCCTTCGTCTACATGTGGTGTAGTTTCGAGGATGTACGACTTATCAGAAAAATTGCTTTCGTATACAAGCGACGAGCTCAAACCAGATTCAGCAGTAGAGTCTAGTATGTATTTAGGAAATGTGCCTTCGTCTACATATGATGTAGTTTCGAGGATGGACTTGCTGTTATTTTGTTGTTTCTTGCTTGTGATATCGATGATGTACGGTTTATCAGAAAATTTGCATTCGTCTACAAGCGAAGAGTTTAAACCAGTTTCATCTTTTTCAGCAGTGGAGTCTATTATGTATTGATGAAATGTGCCTTCGTCTACTTGTGATGTAGTTTCGAAGATGGACTTGTTGTTATTTTTTTGTTTCTTGCTTATGATATCGATGATGTACGGTTTATCAGAAAATTTGCATTCGTCTACAAGCGAAGAGCTTAAACCACTTTCATCTTTTTCAGCAGAAGAAAATCTGCCTTCGTCTGCATGTGATGTGGTTTCAGATAAGATTTCAAGAGATGTAGTTTTAGAAGATATTTCCTTTTTAGAACGCAACCGTTTTTGGTTGCTGGTACAAGTGGACTTGTTTTTCTTTTTGCTTGTGTTATCGTCTACATACGAATAATTAAAATTAATTTCATTTGTTGCAGTTTTAGATTTTAGTATGTATTCAGAAAATGTACCTTCGTCAACATGTACTGTAGTTTCACATAAGATTTCAGAAGATATAATTTCAGAAGATTTAATTCCAGAAGCGCCTTTCTTCTTGGGAGACAACAGTTTTTGATTCCGACTATATGTGAATTTGATTTTTTCTTGTTTATTTCTTTTAATATCAAGGAGGTTAGACTTATCATCTAAATAAAATACAAAAATTATATAACAATTTTTTTCCTACAACTTAAGAAAATAAATTTTTAACAAAATATCACTATACTAGTTTTGCATATCCAAACTCTGCATATCCAAAATTAAAGTATCCAAATTACATCAACTCATTTTACTTTAACGATTTCAAAGGATATACAAAATTAAAAAACAACTCAGTTATAGCAATGTTTACCGGCAAGCTACTTAACAACTACACATAAATTCTTAAAAAAAAACTTTGACTTACCGCTTTTTAATATAACTTTTGCTGAATATCTTGCCCCCTTGAATTTTACGGCACACGTCCGGTCTTTTTGCTTTTGTACATTTGTTGATTTTGTAACGCAAAGCTCTCCATTATCAAATTTTACCATAGAAAACATACTACAATCTATAAAAATATACATATACCGTCAATCCAAGTCAAATTCGTACACTTGTAAAATTTGCTATAATTGTTAAAAAATAGCGAATTTGAATTTTTTATACTATTATATATTTTTATTAATACAATTTCGCTATTTTCAATAACATAATTTTTACAAGTGTTCGACTTGGATCGATTGTACGTTAGTCCGATTAGTTTCATAAAATTTTTAACATACGATTAAAGTAATAAAAAACAACTTTTTCATTGTTTAACATTAGCAAGCTTCATAATTAATGAAAACAGCTATATTCTGCGATAAATGAAGTAAACCATTCACAAATTGTAGGCTAAAATATGTTTTAAAGCTCTGAAAATAAATAACTCGGTCTACTTTGAAGTAGTTTGGTCGTCTCTTAATCAACGAAAATAACTACATAGATTAAAACAACTTGACTGAAAAGGAAAATAACTGAATTCGTCAATTGATTCTGGGATAATAAAATAGAACACCTACAAAGCAAAAAATCGATATGGCCTAGTTGATCTCATGGTAACTTGCTCGTTTCACAATTAGGAAAACAACTAGATTGATCGTTTCATAGTTAAGGAAAACAACTGTATTGGTCGTTTCGTTATTTAGAAAACTGTATGATATGATAAATGAATTAAAGGAGATTTACTAAGCACCAGCACAAAATTATTCGGTCGATCTTACGGTAACTTGTCGTTTCAGAATTAAGCAAAATAACTGGATTGATCGTTTTCATAAAAAATATACTTATTTGCGATTCGGTAAGTCGCTCGACCACCCCTGCTCTGACAGACTAGGATGATTCTGCTTCTAGAGGATAATAAATCAGCGCAGTTAATCTCTCTTTTTAATTTGTAATGTGCTTAAATCAGCAAAACTATGAATCAGTAAACACAAATTATATAATTACATAGGGGTTTATTTAAGCTTTGGGTCAGTTTTATATAAAAATGTATTTATTTTTTATAATTTGAAAAATTTTTAATTTCCTGACGAAGCAAATCAAAGACATTGGCGAAATATTGAAATTTTTAAAAATAAATACTTTTTTATATAAAACTGACCCAAAGCTTGAATAAACCATATATATATTTAACCCTGCTGTTAGCTTAACAATAATTTACGAATCTTTGGTATAGGACCATTTTGGTTTATATAGCTTTTTTAACAATAAATGCACTAAAATGTGTTTTTCGACTTTTTAATTATAAGCTAGACCTATTCGAGATTTGTGGGATCGCTTCTGACTGAAATTATATCATCATTTTCTGATTGTGCAGCATCTACGAGCGGTTTACCAAAAATGTCATCTGCTAGAAAACGAGGGACTTGCAGCTGCTGCAAATTTAAGAGCGATAGTAAGTGCATCATATGCAGCAAATTCATATGCATATTACAACGAAAAATAATTTGCTCATTATGTACTGAGAAAATTTGAAATTTTGCACTTGTTTTGTAAATTTTGTTCAAATCAATAAACATGAACGGACCAAAATGGTCCGAACCTAAGATTTGTAATTTTTTATCTTCCTTTACATCATAGATAATTAAAAATTTCGTAGAAGTAATAACATATAAAAATACCACACTATCAGTAGATTTTGCCATGAATGTTATAGATGAAAAATGGAATAAGATAAAAGAACATACAAAAATGGGAAAATAATTGTTTTTGCGCATTGTAAAGTTTTGTATAATTGATAACAGATATTTTCAATGCAATAATAAAATATATACACAACTAAAAGGTCTTCCAATGGGTTCCCCTGCTTCGCCAATTGTGGCCGATATAGTAATGGAGAAATTACTTGATGAATGTATTGAAAAATTTACCATTAAACCAATAGTTATGACAAAGTATGTTGATGACTTATTTTGCATTATTTCAGAAAGCGAAATAGATATGTTATCAACATTTAATTCTTATCACCCGGATATTAAATTTACAATTCAGAAAGAATGTGACTCAAGACTCCCATATTTAGATACACTAGTAATACGGAGAAGAAATAGATTATTAATTGATTGGTACCAAAAACCAACTTCTTCAAGTAGAATAATTAATTATTATTCTAGACATCCAAAACGAATAATTATTAATACCGCAAGGAATCTAATAGAAAGAATATTATCAATAAGTGATTTGAAATTTCATGAGAAAAATAGAAAGATAATTTTAAATATATTAAATGCTAATAGTTTCCCCATTCACTTGTCTTGCAAATTAATAAGACAATATAGATATCAGAGCAGATGTTCAGTCATTGTTTCTGAGCCAAAAATTTATAAATCATTGACATATGTACCCGGAATGTCTGAAAGATTAGAAAAATCTAAAATATTTGACAATAATAAATATAGAATTGCACATAAGATGTACAATACATTAGGCAAATTATATAGTAAGATCAAAGATAAAATACGAAAATTAGACAGATCTAATTTAGTTTATAGAATACCATGCTGTGGTAATAATACAGAAAATTGTGGGAAGGTATATAGGTACAACTAAAAATAAGTTGAAGACTAGATTAGCTCAAAAATACAGAAACACTGTAGTCTCACAAAAAACAGCCTTATCATCCCATTGTTTTAATTCAAATCATAATCCCAATTTTAATAATGTAGCAATTTTAAATACGGAAATTAATTACAAAAGACGTTATATGTTAGAAATGCTGCAGATTATAAACATTCCAACAAGTAAAAGGATAAATTTTAGAGCAGATACAGCTAGTGTAGCGCATACCTATAGATATTTATTACATAAAAACAAAAACGGAAATTGAATTATTAAAATCAATTTATATTATTTTGTTTCCGTTGTTGTGTATATTTAAAAATTGTTCAATTTTTCATTTTGACAATTATTTTTTGTTATTTGAAAAAAAGCTTTTTTATTTGAAATTTGTTAAAACTTTTAATTGTTATTAATGTTTATTGACAATTAAACATATTTCCCTGAAGAAGCCACACAAAGAAGTGGCGAAATATTGGATCATTAAAAATTTTTTATAAAAAAAGAAGACCTTAAGCTCGATTAATATATATAAATAATTAACTAAGAAGGTCGAAGAAATTAGATTGAATTAAAGTTGTATTTTTAATAAAAATTTTTATAGATTTATAAAGCAAAACACGATCATTCCAACCCTCCGTTGCTTTCTTTTTTGCTATATAAAAATTAAATTCCTCATCCCACAGCTCAATAAAACTTTCCAGCTCCAATTTTTTATCTACATATCCTTCTTTGATAAGCTCAGCTCTTTGTTTTTGCCCACACTTTTTAATCAACGAAGTTAATCTTTCTGCAACAGCTGGTATCACACTATCAGCAGATTTTGCCATGAATGTTATAGATGAAAAATGGAATAAGATAAAAGAACATACAAAAATGGGAAAAGAATTGTTTTTGCGCATTGTAAAGTTTTGTATAATTGATAACAGATATTTTCAATGCAATAATAAAATATATACACAACTAAAAGGTCTTCCAATGGGTTCCCCTGCTTCGCCAATTGTGGCCGATATAGTAATGGAGAAATTACTTGATGAATGTATTGAAAAATTTACCATTAAACCAATAGTTATGACAAAGTATGTTGATGACTTATTTTGCATTATTTCAGAAAGCGAAATAGATATGTTATCAACATTTAATTCTTATCACCCGGATATTAAATTTACAATTGAGAAAGAATGTGACTCAAGACTCCCATATTTAGATACACTAGTAATACGGAGAAGAAATAGATTATTAATTGATTGGTACCAAAAACCAACTTCTTCAAGTAGAATAATTAATTATTATTCTAGACATCCAAAACGAATAATTATTAATACCGCAAAGAATCTAATAGAAAGAATATTATCAATAAGTGATTTGGAATTTCATGAGAAAAATAGAAAGATAATTTTAAATATATTAAATGCTAATAGTTTCCCCATTCACTTGTCTTGCAAATTAATAAGACAATATAGATATCAGAGCAGATGTTCAGTCATTGTTTCTGAGCCAAAAATTTATAAATCATTGACATATGTACCCGGAATGTCTGAAAGATTAGAAAAATCTAAAATATTTGACAATAATAAATATAGAATTGCACATAAGATGTACAATACATTAGGCAAATTATATAGTAAGATCAAAGATAAAATACGAAAATTAGGCAGATCTAATTTAGTTTATAGAATACCATGCTGTGGTAATAATACAGAAAATTGTGGGAAGGTATATAGGTACAACTAAAAATAAGTTGAAGACTAGATTAGCTCAAAAATACAGAAACACTGTAGTCTCACAAAAAACAGCCTTATCATCCCATTGTTTTAATTCAAATCATAATCCCAATTTTAATAATGTAGCAATTTTAAATACGGAAATTAATTACAAAAGACGTTATATGTTAGAAATGCTGCAGATTATAAACATTCCAACAAGTAAAAGGATAAATTTTAGAGCAGATACAGCTAGTGTAGCGCATACCTATAGATATTTATTACATAAAAACAAAAACGGAAATTGAATTATTAAAATCAATTTATATTATTTTGTTTCCGTTGTTGTGTATATTTAAAAATTGTTCAATTTTTCATTTTGACAATTATTTTTTGTTATTTGAAAAAAAGCTTTTTTATTTGAAATTTGTTAAAACTTTTAATTGTTATTAATGTTTATTGACAATTAAACATATTTCCCTGAAGAAGCCACACAAAGAAGTGGCGAAATATTGGATCATTAAAAATTTTTTATAAAAAAAGAAGACCTTAAGCTCGATTAATATATATAAATAATTAACTAAGAAGGTCGAAGAAATTAGATTGAATTAAAGTTGTATTTTTAATAAAAATTTTTATAGATTTATAAAGCAAAACACGATCATTCCAACCCTCCGTTGCTTTCTTTTTTGCTATATAAAAATTAAATTCCTCATCCCACAGCTCAATAAAACTTTCCAGCTCCAATTTTTTATCTACATATCCTTCTTTGATAAGCTCAGCTCTTTGTTTTTGCCCACACTTTTTAATCAACGAAGTTAATCTTTCTGCAACAGCTGGTATCACACTATCAGCAGATTTTGCCATGAATGTTATAGATGAAAAATGGAATAAGATAAAAGAACATACAAAAATGGGAAAAGAATTGTTTTTGCGCATTGTAAAGTTTTGTATAATTGATAACAGATATTTTCAATGCAATAATAAAATATATACACAACTAAAAGGTCTTCCAATGGGTTCCCCTGCTTCGCCAATTGTGGCCGATATAGTAATGGAGAAATTACTTGATGAATGTATTGAAAAATTTACCATTAAACCAATAGTTATGACAAAGTATGTTGATGACTTATTTTGCATTATTTCAGAAAGCGAAATAGATATGTTATCAACATTTAATTCTTATCACCCGGATATTAAATTTACAATTGAGAAAGAATGTGACTCAAGACTCCCATATTTAGATACACTAGTAATACGGAGAAGAAATAGATTATTAATTGATTGGTACCAAAAACCAACTTCTTCAAGTAGAATAATTAATTATTATTCTAGACATCCAAAACGAATAATTATTAATACCGCAAAGAATCTAATAGAAAGAATATTATCAATAAGTGATTTGGAATTTCATGAGAAAAATAGAAAGATAATTTTAAATATATTAAATGCTAATAGTTTCCCCATTCACTTGTCTTGCAAATTAATAAGACAATATAGATATCAGAGCAGATGTTCAGTCATTGTTTCTGAGCCAAAAATTTATAAATCATTGACATATGTACCCGGAATGTCTGAAAGATTAGAAAAATCTAAAATATTTGACAATAATAAATATAGAATTGCACATAAGATGTACAATACATTAGGCAAATTATATAGTAAGATCAAAGATAAAATACGAAAATTAGACAGATCTAATTTAGTTTATAGAATACCATGCTGTGGTAATAATACAGAAAATTGTGGGAAGGTATATAGGTACAACTAAAAATAAGTTGAAGACTAGATTAGCTCAAAAATACAGAAACACTGTAGTCTCACAAAAAACAGCCTTATCATCCCATTGTTTTAATTCAAATCATAATCCCAATTTTAATAATGTAGCAATTTTAAATACGGAAATTAATTACAAAAGACGTTATATGTTAGAAATGCTGCAGATTATAAACATTCCAACAAGTAAAAGGATAAATTTTAGAGCAGATACAGCTAGTGTAGCGCATACCTATAGATATTTATTACATAAAAACAAAAACGGAAATTGAATTATTAAAATCAATTTATATTATTTTGTTTCCGTTGTTGTGTATATTTAAAAATTGTTCAATTTTTCATTTTGACAATTATTTTTTGTTATTTGAAAAAAAGCTTTTTTATTTGAAATTTGTTAAAACTTTTAATTGTTATTAATGTTTATTGACAATTAAACATATTTCCCTGAAGAAGCCACACAAAGAAGTGGCGAAATATTGGATCATTAAAAATTTTTTATAAAAAAAGAAGACCTTAAGCTCGATTAATATATATAAATAATTAACTAAGAAGGTCGAAGAAATTAGATTGAATTAAAGTTGTATTTTTAATAAAAATTTTTATAGAGATTTATAAAGCAAAAACACGATCATTCCAACCCTCCGTTGCTTTCTTTTTTGCTATATAAAAATTAAATTCCTCATCCCACAGCTCAATAAAACTTTCCAGCTCCAATTTTTTATCTACATATCCTTCTTTGATAAGCTCAGCTCTTTGTTTTTGCCCACACTTTTTAATCAACGAAGTTAATCTTTCTGCAACAGCTGGTATCACACTATCAGCAGATTTTGCCATGAATGTTATAGATGAAAAATGGAATAAGATAAAAGAACATACAAAAATGGGAAAAGAATTGTTTTTGCGCATTGTAAAGTTTTGTATAATTGATAACAGATATTTTCAATGCAATAATAAAATATATACACAACTAAAAGGTCTTCCAATGGGTTCCCCTGCTTCGCCAATTGTGGCCGATATAGTAATGGAGAAATTACTTGATGAATGTATTGAAAAATTTACCTTTAAACCAATAGTTATGACAAAGTATGTTGATGACTTATTTTGCATTATTTCAGAAAGCGAAATAGATATTATGTTATCAACATTTAATTCTTATCACCCGGATATTAAATTTACAATTGAGAAAGAATGTGACTCAAGACTCCCATATTTAGATACACTAGTAATACGGAGAAGAAATAGATTATTAATTGATTGGTACCAAAAACCAACTTCTTCAAGTAGAATAATTAATTATTATTCTAGACATCCAAAACGAATAATTATTAATACCGCAAAGAATCTAATAGAAAGAATATTATCAATAAGTGATTTGGAATTTCATGAGAAAAATAGAAAGATAATTTTAAATATATTAAATGCTAATAGTTTCCCCATTCACTTGTCTTGCAAATTAATAAGACAATATAGATATCAGAGCAGATGTTCAGTCATTGTTTCTGAGCCAAAAATTTATAAATCATTGACATATGTACCCGGAATGTCTGAAAGATTAGAAAAATCTAAAATATTTGACAATAATAAATATAGAATTGCACATAAGATGTACAATACATTAGGCAAATTATATAGTAAGATCAAAGATAAAATACGAAAATTAGACAGATCTAATTTAGTTTATAGAATACCATGCTGTGGTAATAATACAGAAAATTGTGGGAAGGTATATAGGTACAACTAAAAATAAGTTGAAGACTAGATTAGCTCAAAAATACAGAAACACTGTAGTCTCACAAAAAACAGCCTTATCATCCCATTGTTTTAATTCAAATCATAATCCCAATTTTAATAATGTAGCAATTTTAAATACGGAAATTAATTACAAAAGACGTTATATGTTAGAAATGCTGCAGATTATAAACATTCCAACAAGTAAAAGGATAAATTTTAGAGCAGATACAGCTAGTGTAGCGCATACCTATAGATATTTATTACATAAAAACAAAAACGGAAATTGAATTATTAAAATCAATTTATATTATTTTGTTTCCGTTGTTGTGTATATTTAAAAATTGTTCAATTTTTCATTTTGACAATTATTTTTTGTTATTTGAAAAAGAGCTTTTTTATTTGAAATTTGTTAAAACTTTTAATTGTTATTAATGTTTATTGACAATTAAACATATTTCCCTGAAGAAGCCACACAAAGAAGTGGCGAAATATTGGATCATTAAAAATTTTTTATAAAAAAAGAAGACCTTAAGCTCGATTAATATATATAAATAATTAACTAAGAAGGTCGAAGAAATTAGATTGAATTAAAGTTGTATTTTTAATAAAAATTTTTATAGAGATTTATAAAGCAAAAACACGATCATTCCAACCCTCCGTTGCTTTCTTTTTTGCTATATAAAAATTAAATTCCTCATCCCACAGCTCAATAAAACTTTCCAGCTCCAATTTTTTATCTACATATCCTTCTTTGATAAGCTCAGCTCTTTGTTTTTGCCCACACTTTTTAATCAACGAAGTTAATCTTTCTGCAACAGCTGGTATCACACTATCAGCAGATTTTGCCATGAATGTTATAGATGAAAAATGGAATAAGATAAAAGAACATACAAAAATGGGAAAAGAATTGTTTTTGCGCATTGTAAAGTTTTGTATAATTGATAACAGATATTTTCAATGCAATAATAAAATATATACACAACTAAAAGGTCTTCCAATGGGTTCCCCTGCTTCGCCAATTGTGGCCGATATAGTAATGGAGAAATTACTTGATGAATGTATTGAAAAATTTACCTTTAAACCAATAGTTATGACAAAGTATGTTGATGACTTATTTTGCATTATTTCAGAAAGCGAAATAGATATTATGTTATCAACATTTAATTCTTATCACCCGGATATTAAATTTACAATTGAGAAAGAATGTGACTCAAGACTCCCATATTTAGATACACTAGTAATACGGAGAAGAAATAGATTATTAATTGATTGGTACCAAAAACCAACTTCTTCAAGTAGAATAATTAATTATTATTCTAGACATCCAAAACGAATAATTATTAATACCGCAAAGAATCTAATAGAAAGAATATTATCAATAAGTGATTTGGAATTTCATGAGAAAAATAGAAAGATAATTTTAAATATATTAAATGCTAATAGTTTCCCCATTCACTTGTCTTGCAAATTAATAAGACAATATAGATATCAGAGCAGATGTTCAGTCATTGTTTCTGAGCCAAAAATTTATAAATCATTGACATATGTACCCGGAATGTCTGAAAGATTAGAAAAATCTAAAATATTTGACAATAATAAATATAGAATTGCACATAAGATGTACAATACATTAGGCAAATTATATAGTAAGATCAAAGATAAAATACGAAAATTAGACAGATCTAATTTAGTTTATAGAATACCATGCTGTGGTAATAATACAGAAAATTGTGGGAAGGTATATAGGTACAACTAAAAATAAGTTGAAGACTAGATTAGCTCAAAAATACAGAAACACTGTAGTCTCACAAAAAACAGCCTTATCATCCCATTGTTTTAATTCAAATCATAATCCCAATTTTAATAATGTAGCAATTTTAAATACGGAAATTAATTACAAAAGACGTTATATGTTAGAAATGCTGCAGATTATAAACATTCCAACAAGTAAAAGGATAAATTTTAGAGCAGATACAGCTAGTGTAGCGCATACCTATAGATATTTATTACATAAAAACAAAAACGGAAATTGAATTATTAAAATCAATTTATATTATTTTGTTTCCGTTGTTGTGTATATTTAAAAATTGTTCAATTTTTCATTTTGACAATTATTTTTTGTTATTTGAAAAAAAGCTTTTTTATTTGAAATTTGTTAAAACTTTTAATTGTTATTAATGTTTATTGACAATTAAACATATTTCCCTGAAGAAGCCACACAAAGAAGTGGCGAAATATTGGATCATTAAAAATTTTTTATAAAAAAAGAAGACCTTAAGCTCGATTAATATATATAAATAATTAACTAAGAAGGTCGAAGAAATTAGATTGAATTAAAGTTGTATTTTTAATAAAAATTTTTATAGAGATTTATAAAGCAAAAACACGATCATTCCAACCCTCCGTTGCTTTCTTTTTTGCTATATAAAAATTAAATTCCTCATCCCACAGCTCAATAAAACTTTCCAGCTCCAATTTTTTATCTACATATCCTTCTTTGATAAGCTCAGCTCTTTGTTTTTGCCCACACTTTTTAATCAACGAAGTTAATCTTTCTGCAACAGCTGGTATCTTAAAGAACATTAATTCATCGTCCCATTTAGCAACTGCACGAAGCGCATCAATGCATTTATCAAATAAAATTGGTTTATATATATCTTTAAGTTCTGTTATTTTCGGTTCACGTTTTGTGATTTCAACTTTAAAACGTCCAAGCAATCTCAAATTGACACGTATCATATCATGTTGATGCTCTGACGAGTACTTTTCGGTAAGTGTGTTTCCAAATTTTATTATAAGTACATCGTATCTAATACAATTTGAGATATGATCATCTTGGAGAGCAGCGAAGATAGATATGTGTTTTCAAAACACTATTCGCTACTGGATATAAATACTGTGTCATTCTTCGACTGTAAGTTAAATTGTGAAATTGAAAATATGCATTCGTCTACATGTGATGTTACAGCAGCAGTCATGTATGTATTGAGAAATTATGTTTTCGCCTATATGTGATGTAGATCCAGATAAGATTTCGGCTTTTTAATACCTGTGCGATAATTACTGAAGTAGTTAAGCAAAAGAGGAGATATAGAATCCTGTCTTTGATAAATTAACTATGTTTACAAATCAAATAATAATAATCAGTGCTCGGACTTTCAAACAATGCCTGTCTTTCGTGGTAATAGATAAAGACGTATTGACTAATTATCTATCGATTTGTAATTTATTTGACTAATTATCTATCGATATTTATGTATATTTTGGAGGTAAGTGCATATTTTGGCAATAAATGCATATTTTTGGTGTTATAAAAATTTTTTAATCCATATTTCTCAATTTTTGAAGAAAAAAAATAATAATAGCCCAATTATGATCCTCAGTTGGGTTGTCAGTTGCTGAAAATGACACTACTGATGGCAACTGGCAACTAAGAGCTGTTAACTTTCTCGTTTTAAAATTGAGAATAAAAACTGGATTGATCGTTTCATAACTTAGGAAGACAACTAGATTGTACATTTAAAAGTGTAAACAGCAATTTATCATCAAAACTATAACTATTACTGATTCGGAGATAAATAAATTAAGACAAGGAACTAAATTCTGGTATAAATGAATTAAGAGATTGATAAAGCAAAAATACGAAATAATTCTTATGGTAACTAGCTCGCTTCACAATTAAGGAAAACTGAATGGGTCGTTTCATAATTAAGGAAAGCAACTGAATTGGTCAATTAATGTAGACTGAACAAATGATGTCCAAGATGGTTATCTTTTAAATATATGTATAGCTTTTTATATCTGCCTTTACAGGATATAACATTTTTTTACTCTTTTTAGATTTTCCTGATCTTCCATTCCTTTTTTGTTTATTAAAGTATGATTCGTCGTTTCATAACTTAGGAAGACAACTAGATTATCGTTTTATAAGCAAGGTAAACAACTGGATTAAGGGATAAATGAAGTTTGAAAAACACGAAATGAACTTTAAATGAAATGAATGTAAAAATCGAAAACAACTGGAATTTACTTCTTTGCTAACATTGCTAGAAAATCAACAGGGATAAATAAATTAAGAAATTTGCAAAGTACTAGCAAAAAATGATCTGGGCCAACTTATGATAACTTGATCGTTTTAAATTAGGGATAAAAACTGGAGCGGTCGTTTAATAACTTAGGAAAACAACTGGATTGGTTGTTTCATAATCAAGAAAAAAGTACCAAAATTATGTTTTTACAATTCACAATAAAGGAAAACAACAAAACTATGCAAAGCAAAGCTAGGCGGAAACATTAATTCACCGATAATACAGAACCATCTGCAGAAAAGTTTCTTTGCAATGCAGAAAAATTGTAACGAGATCAAAAATGTGCCTTCGTCTATACGTGATGTGGATACGTGATAAGATTTCAGAAGATTCAGTCGTTCTTACGGTAACTTGAAATGAATTGTAAATGAAATGAATGTAAAAACCGAAAAAAACTGGAATTTACTTCTTTGCAATGCACTAACATTGCTAGAAAATCAACAGGGATAAATAAATTTAGAGATTTGCAAAGTACTAGCAAAAAATATTTGGGCCAACTTATGATAACTTGATCGTTTTACAATTAGGGATAAAAACTGGAGAGGTCGTTTCATAACTTAGGAAAACAACTGGATTGGTCGTTTCATAATCAAGAAAAAAGTAGCAAAATTATATTTTTACAATTCACAATAAAGGAAAACAATAAAACTATACAAAGCAAAGCTATGCAAAAACATTAATTCACCGATAATACAGAACCATCTGCAGAAAATTTCTTTGCAATGCAGAAAAATTGTAAAGAGAACAAAAATGTGCCTTCATCTATACGTGATGTAGATACGTGATAGATTTCAGATCATTTCAGAAGAGTCTTGCTATTTAATACCTATATGATAATGACTGAAGCAGTAAAGCAGAAAAAGGAAATATAGAAACCTTTCAGTGATAATGAATTAAGTAATTTACAAAGGACAATCATGAAATGATTTGAGGGATCTTATGATAACTTGCTCCTTTCTTTTGAAACCAACACATTTTGGTGTATGAATTCGGAGGGTTCTTTTGGAAAAATACCCTTTAGTTTTTACAGCACACGTCATGGTCAACTTCATTTTGAAATTTACTTTGTTGCTGTCGAGATACAATCAAAATCCCGTTGTTATATTCAGCTGACGTGTTATGTAGAAAATCTCCCTTTTTTTCTCAAAGCATTAATTATTTCTAAACGTTTTTTGCATTTTCTAATTTATATCTGATTATGATTGCCTGCTTCAAAATTATAGATAAATACTAGATTGGTCGTTTCATAAGCAAGGAAAACAATGTTTTCAAAAGTTATTTAACAATTTTACAATTAAAATCACGGCTAAAAATTGGAATGGTTTTTTCATAACCTAAGAAAATAACTGGATTGGTCGTCTTAGAAACAACAATTGCAAGGAATTGAGAGGTCTGTAGTAGTTCAAGAAATTGGACACTAAAAAATTAAGGAAAAACCATTGGATATAATCCTATGAATATCTTTATGATGTCCAATAAAGTTGGCTAACATGTCGACGGAAGAGTCCTCGACATTAAGCAAAGATATGGATTCGTCGTTCAAGGAATTGGTCGCTTTAAAATCAACGAAAACAAATGGACATTAAGCAAAGAAATGGATTCGTCGTTCAAAGCATTAGTCGCTTAAAAATTAACGAAAAACAAATGGATTTAGAGATAATGAGTTAAGAAATTTACAATGCACAAGCAAGAAATGATTTGGATTGGTCTTTTCATAAGCAAGATATCAAAATACACAAAATACAAGATATACAAAGTTTTCAAAAGCTATTAACAATTTTACAATTAAAATCAAGGATAAAAACTGGATTGGTTTTTTTCATAACCTAAGAAAATAACTGGATTGGTCGTCTTAGAAGCAACAATTGCATGGAATTGAGAGACCTGTAGTAGTTCAAGGAATTGGACGCTTAAAAAGGAAATGGACGCTTACAATAACTTTTGAAAATAGCTGGATTGGTCTTTTCATGAGCAACGAAAACAAAAGTTTTCAAAAATTATTTAACAATTAAAAATTAAGGAAAAACAAATAGATATATTCTTATGAATATGAAGAATCCTCGACATTAAGCAAAGAAATAAATGTATCATGTGCTTCCGAAGGTTTGTACCTCTAAGACTTTCAGGCAGTTGGGCACCACACTCTTCAGCAAATTTGTTTACTTGTTTTTTTTTGTAATATTGTTGCCGAGCGACATATCAAAAAATTCGTCTAGATGCAAGTGGCTTAAGACACTTTCCTTTGCAGTAGAATCTAATATGTATTCAGAAACTGTGCCGTCATCTACATATGACGTTGTTTCAGAAGATACAATTTCAGAAGAGATTTCTTTTTTAGAACACAGTTTTTTGTTGTGTTTAAAAGTGGACTTGCTTCTTTCTTGGGATATCGTGGATGCGCGACTTATCACAAAATGGACTTTCGTCTATATACGAAGAGTTTATTTGAGTTTCATTTGTTGCAGCAGTAGACTCTAGTTTGTATTCAGAAAATGTGCATTCGTCTACATGTGATGTAGTTTCGATGATATACGACTTATCACTAAATGTATCTTCGTCTACATGCGACGAGCTCAAACTAGTTTCATTAGTTGCAGCAGTAGAGTCTAGTATTTATTTAAAAAATTTGTCTTCGTCTACATGTGGTGTGATTTCAGAAGATATAATTTCAGAAGCGACTTTGGTTGTAGAACGTAACCGAGTTTGTTTGTTTTTTTGTATTTTGCTTGTTTTATCGAGGATGCGCGACTTGCCAGAAAATGTACTTTCATCTACATGCGAAGAGCTTAAATAAGTCGCATTTGTTGCAGCAATAGACTCTACTTTGTATTGAGAAAATGTGCCTTCGTCTACATGTGATGTCGTTTTGAGGATGTCCGACTTATCAGAAAAATTGTTTTCGTATACAAGGGAAGAGCTCAAACCAGTTTCAGCAGTAGAGTCTAGTATGTATTTAGGAAATGTGCCTTCGTCTACATGTGATGTAGTTTCGAGGATGGACTTGTTATTTTCTTGTTTATTGCTTGTGATATCGATGACGTATGGTTTATCATGTGATGTAGTTTCGATGATGTACGACTTATCAATAAATGTATCTTCGTCTACATGCGACAAGCTCAAACTAGTTTCATTAGTTGCAGCAGTAGAGTCTAGTATATATTTAAAAAAATTTGTCTTTGTCTACATGTGATGTGATTTCAGAAGATATAATTTCAGAAGGGACTTTGTTTGTAGAACGCAACCGAGTTTGTTTGTTTTTTTTTACCAGATTTACCAATTGCATAGAATTAAGAGGTCTACGAAGCCACCAAGAAATGGACTGGTCGTTCAAGGAATTGAGCGAATAAAATTTAAGGAAAATAAATGCATTCAGGGATAATGAGTTAGAAAATTTACAATGCACAAGCAAGAAACGAATTGGATTGGTATTTTCATAAGCAAGATATACAAAGTTTTCAAAAGCTATTTAACAATTTTACAATTAAAATCATGGACAAAAACTGGATTGGTTTTTTTATAACCTAAAAAAGTAACTGGATGGAAACTGGATTGGTCCTTTCATAACTTAAGACAAAAACTGGATTGGTTGCTCCACAAGTAAAGAAAATATTTGGATTTGTCGTTTCATAATTAAGGAAAACAACTAGCTACAAGTAAAAAAACTTCATTCTGGGATGAATGAATAGAAAGAAATTCATTGTGGGATAAATTATTTAAAAGAGATTTACCAATTGCATGGAACTAAGCGGTCTACGAAGCGCCAACAATAAATGGATTGGTAGTGCAAGGAATTGGGCGGTTAAAAATTAAGGAAATACAAATGGATTCAGGGATGATGAGTTAAGAAATTTGCAATGCACAAGCAAGAAATGATTTGGGCGATCTTATGGTAGCTTGCTCGTTTCAAAATTAAGGATAGAAACTGGATTGGTCAAACCAGTTTCAGCAGTGGAGTGTAGTATGTATTTAGGAAATGTGCCTTTGTTTACATGTGATGTAGTTTCGAGGATGGACTTGCTGTTATTTTCTTGTTTCTTGCTTATGATATCGATGATGTACGGTTTATCAGAAAATTTGAAAAGGATTACAAAGCAAAGGAAAATAACTGGATTGGTCTTTTAATAAGAAAAACAACTGCTTCTGCGATAAATGAACTGGATTGGTCGTTTCATAATTAAGGAAATCAACTTGATTCAGCGATAAATGAATTAAGAAATTTACAAAGTACAAGCAAATGATTTGGGCGTTCTTATGGTAACTTGCTCGTTTCAAAATTAAGGAAAGAAACTGGATTAATCCTTTCATAAATTAAAAAAACACCTGGATTAGTTGCTCCACAAGTAAGGAAAATATTTGGAGTTGTCGTTTCATAATTAAGGAAAACAACTAGCTTCAAGGAAAAAATATGCATTCTGGCATGAATGGATTGAAAGAAATTCATTGTGGGATAAATTATTTAAAAGAGATTGACCAATTGCATGGAACTAAGAGGTCAACAAATCGCCAACCATAAATGGATTGGTAGTTCAAGGAATTGGGCGTTTAAAATTAAGGAAAAACAAATGGATTCAGGGATATTGAGTAAGAAAATTTACAAAGCGCAAGCATGAAATGATTTGGTCAATCTTATGGTACCTTGCTTGTTTGAAAATTAAAGATAAATACTGGATTTGTCGTTCCATAACTTTACAAAATAACTGGATTGGTCTTTTCATAAGCAAGGAAAATAAAGTTGTCAAAAGTTATTTAACAATTTTACAATTAAAATCAACGATAAAAACTGGATTGATTTTTTCATAACCTAAGAAAATAACTGGATTGTCGTCTTAGAAGCAACAATTGCATGGAATTGAGAGGTTTGTAGTAGTTCAAGGAATTGGACGCTTAAAAATTAACGAAAAACAAATGGATTCAGGGATAATGAGTTAAGAAATTTACAATGCACAAGCAAGAAATGATTTAGATTGGTCTTTTCATAAGCAAGATATACAAAGTTTTCAAAAGCTATTTAACAATTTTACAATTAAAATCAAGGATAAAAACTGGATTGGTTTTTTCCATAACATAAGAAAATAACTGGATTGGTCGTCTTAGAAGCAACAATTGCATGGAATTGAGAGACCTGTAGTAGTTCAAGGAATTGGACGCTTAAAAAGAAAACGGACGCTTACAATAACTTTTGAAAATAACTGGATTAGTCTTTTCATAAGCAACGAAAACAAAAGTTTTCAAAAATTATTTAACAATTAAAAATTAAGGAAAAACAAATAGATATATTCTTATGAATATGAAGAATCCTCGACATTAAGCAAAGAAATAAATGTATCTATGTGCTTCCGAAGATTTGTACCTCTAAGACTTTCAGGCAGTTGAGCACCACACTCTTCAGCAAATTTGTTTAACAATGGACAAGCTCTGTAGTACATCTTTGTTAAATTTCTGCTAGATGGTTTGCTAAAAATATATTTATATTTCGCGTTTATCGCAGCCTCTGATCGGTACTTTAATATATTTTCAATGGCCCTAACACGCAATAACCACAACAGCACTCTTACTGTTCTTCCGAGGTTACCACGTAAATTTATTCTTACGAGTTGCTTAGCTAGATTTATGGGTTCTTTAGAAACATTTTGCTTAGCTAGATTTATGGGTTCTTTAGAAACATTTTGAAGTATGTCTTTATCGATAGTGTCTGTTATTACTTCTTTGCTGTAAAAATTTTCTACAGTAAGTCGTTCGATCCCTCCTGTTCTCTTTCGATTGAATACCTGCATGATAATTAATGTGGACTGAACAAGTGAAGTCCAAGATGGCAAACAGAAACCGTTTTCTAGTACTTGCAATGCTTTTAAAATATTATCTTTTATATATATGTATAGCTTTTTTATATCTTCCTTTAAAGGATATAAAATTTTTTTTGACTCTTAAGATTTGCCTGATCTTCAAGTTGAAGAAGTTCAAGCAAGAAATGATCCGGATGATCTTATGGTAACTTGCTTATTTAAAAATTAAGGATAGAAACTGGATTGGTATTTTCATAACTTAAGAAAACAGCTAGATTTGTTGCTCCACAAGCAAGGATAATAGTGGTGTCGGTCGTTTCATAATTAAGAAAACAGTTTGACCCAGCGGTAAGAGAACTAAAAAACATTCCTCAAATAAAATTGTAGTTCCACATTCCAGAACAAAGCAAAAAAACATTTTTGCATTTTTTGCAAGACATTTCAATGTAAAATAAGTCCCCACATCTATTTAAAGCACAAGAATGAATAAGAGGTTAAAAGAGCTCTTTTTATGTGCTTCCGAAGGTTTGTACCCTAAGGCTTTCGAGCAGAACTAAAAAAGAACTAAAAAACATTCGCCAACATTAAGAATACAAACAGGAATTATAGTTTTCATACAAAAATTTGTTTGATAAGTCTCATAAATCTAAAAAATTTCTTTTAAACTAGATTGATAAAATAAAACACATATGCTTAACAAAATCCAAAATCCAACGACGACCGATCGCTTCAAGAAAAAAACTAATATGAATGCTTTGATAGACGCTGAGGCCAATTCACTGATTTTACAGTATTTTCCACATAAAAACCAAAACCCTAGTCGCTATGGGATGTAAATACCGAGAACAACTTGATTCAACTTCTTCGTAATGCAGAAAAATTGTTAAGTGATCAACGTGGATAAATTAATTGAGAGACTTACAAAGCACTAGCACGAAATGATCCGAGCCAACATGGTAAATTGTTCGTTTTACAAATAAGGATAAAAACTGGAGTAGTCGTTTAATAACACGAAATGAAAAAATATCGAGTCATTCGTCAACTGTAATTTAAATTGCGAAATTGAAAATGTGCCTTCATCTATACGTGCTGTAGGATCCAGATAAGATTTCAGAAGAATTGATTTCAGAAGAGTCTTGCTATTTAATACCGGTATGATAATGACTCACGCAGTAAAGCAGTAAATACAGAATCCTTTCTTGGATATATTTATTTCTACAGTTTCGACATCTTCAAGTATATGTTCCTCGCATGTTAATTCAACAACAGGGCTGAACATTATGTATATATTCTTATGTATATCCTTATCTATACAGAAAAGGAAAAACCATTGGATATAATCTTATGAACAGGGCAAGTTTTTCAAGCATTTTGCTGGAAAAGCTTGATTTCGCTTATTTTGTACCTTTTTTTGCAAAATTGCTTTATTTGATATACTCTGCTTGAATTTGCTTATAATGCAATTTGGCAGCCCTTGAAAATAATTTTTGAGTCTTTCTGTTGCAAATAAAAAGCAAAAGTGTGTTTGTCCTTTTCTCACACATGCAATTTTCTATTCTTTAACTCTTGACATTGCTAGCATTTGTTAATGTGTAGTTGTGCTTCTGAAAAAAGCAGTTAGTTTCTGGTTAACTATTGTAATTTATTTAAACTGTGAACAATTTTCTGTGTAACCAAAAATGCCTAAGGAAACTAAAAAGAATTTAATTCTCGTATTGTAAGAGAATATCCAGGAGTGTTTAAGGCTGATAGTTCAATTCTTTTTTGTGTGCTTTGCAATTGTACAATTTCTGGATGCAAAGTATATAACGTTCAGCAGTATTTAGGAACGGCTAAACACAAAAAGTTCGATGAAAAAACTCAAACAACTCCTTCACAATCATTGTTGACAAGTTACTCAAGTGACCCGAGTATAAACCACTTTAGCATGGAATTATGCCAAACATTTTTGGCAGCAAATATTCCATTACATAAAATAAATAATTCAGACGTTAAATCTTTCTTGGAAAAGTATACAAAACATTCTGTACCATCTGAGACAGTTCTACGAAATAAATATGTACCCACACTTTATGAAAAGTATAATAAGAAACTGCAATCGAAAGCTTTTAATAAAAATATCTGGGTTTCTTTAGATGAAACAACTGATAGTCAAAAACGCCTGGTTGCAAACTTTGTTTTTGGCATATTGGATGAAACAGAAAAAGAAAAGTCTTATCTTCTTAATTTGGCACACGTCGAAAAAGCTAACAATAGCTCTATGGCAGCTTTTTTTACAGATAGTTTGCAATTATTATGGCCCAATGGTATGTATTTATACAGTTCAAATTTCATCATCAGGTTCTAATTAGTTTAAAAATATTTTTTATTTAAACAGGTGTTGAATATAAAAACGTTATGTTGGTTGTTACTGACGCGGCACCGTATATGGTTTCTGCAATGAAATCATTAAAAATTTTATACCCGCAGATGCTTCACGTTACGTGCCTATCTCATGGACTGCATAGAGTTGCAGATTTCATACGCTTGCACTTCGTAGATGTAAATTCCCTTATTGCAAATTGCAAAGCTGTTTTTCTTAAGGTATGTAATACATACATACATACTATGTGTGGTATATATGTACATATGTATATATACTATACTTATATACATATGTATATTTTTAATATGCTTAAAACAATTTTAATTCCATCATGAATCTCTAGGCACCATCTCGGATTGGTTTATTGCACGATATGTATCCAAATATAATCTTTTAAATCTGATCTTGCGTACATAAAATGTAATTTCGAATGTATTTGCCGAAGTATAATCAAACTAGAAAGAAGAGGACTTTCTTTAAAAGAAAGCTTGTCCATCATAGAAGAAGTGGAAGAAAAGATGAAAAATCTTGAAAACAAAATATTTTTTGAAAAGTTCAATAAAGTTATGAATCGAAACGTTGGAATTCAAACATTAATTAAAATTAAAAATAATATTTTTCTAAGCAAAAGCGAAGCTGATGAATACATTGATTCGCTATCTCCAAGCGAATTATTGTTGTTTAAGTTCGCTCCTACTACATCCAATGATGTAGAAAGAATTTTTCAATATATTCTACAGTTTTATGCGATAATCGAAGATCTTTCCTTTTTGAAAATCTAAAAAAACATATGATTGTGCTTTGTAATAAAAAATTATTTCAGTAAAATAAATGAAAAGTGGTTACATTGTTTAATTTTTGGAAGCTTATTTGAGCTTTTTTTTTTGCTTATTCTTGGGCTTATTTTGTGTTTATTTTGCGCTTTTTTGCTTGCTTTTTTTCTTTAATTTTGTGCATATTTAAGCTTGCCCTGCTTATGAATATCCGTATGATGTCCCATAAAGTTGGCTAACATGTCGACAGAAGAGTCCTCGACATTAAGCAAAGAAATGGATACGTCGTTCAAGGAATTGGTCGCTTAAAAATTAACGGAAAACAAATGGATTCAGGGATAATAAGTTAAGAAATTTACAATGCCCAATCAAGAAATGATTTGGATTGGTATTTTCATAAGCAAGGAAAATAAAGTTTTCAAAAGTTATTTAACTATTTTGCAATTAAAATCAAGGATAAAAACTGGATTGGTTTTTTTCATAACCTTAGAAAATAACTGGATTGGTCGTCTTAGAAACAACAATTGCCTGGAATTGAGAGGCCTGCAGTAGTTCAAGTTATTGCACGCTTAAAAATTAAGGAAAAACAAAGATATATTCTTATGAATATCTTTATGATGTCCCATAAAGTTGGCTAACATGTCGACAGAAGAATCCTCGACATTAAGCAAAAAAATGGATTCGTCGTTTAAGGAATTGGTCATTCAAAAATTAAGGAAAACAAATGGATTCAGGGATAAATGAATTAAGAAATTTACAAAGCACAAACAAATGCGTTGCTCATTGTTATGGCAACTGGCTCGTTTCAAAATTAAGGATAGAAACTGGATTGATGCTTTCCTAAGTTAAGAAAACAACTAGATTGGTTGCTCCACAATAAGGAAAATATTTGGATTTGTCGCTTCATAATTAAGGAAAAAACTAGCTTCAAGGAAAAAACTGCATTCTGGGATAAATAAATTGAAAGAAATGCATTGCGGGATAAGTAATTTAAAAGATTTACCAATTGCATGGTATTAAGAGGTCTACAAAGCCAACAAGAAATGGATTGGTAGTTCAAGGAATTGGTCATTTAAAAATTAAGGAAAAGAAATGGATTCAGGGATAAATGAATTAAGAGATTTACAAAGCACCAGCATGAAATGATTTGTGTCATCTTATGGTAACTTGCTAATTAAGGATAAAAACTGGATTGAGTTAGGAGTAAGACTCCATGCTTTCGTGCATTCCAAACTGCATTTGTGTCCGAATTTTCTTCCAAATATACTTGGTTGTTATTTTCTTCTACATTTTCGCAACCTTCACGGTTATCTTGTGATATTGAGTATGTACGACTTTTCAGAAAGGAGATTAACAATCCATTAAAGGATGATATCCATAAGCTATATGTATTGTTGAAGAACAAAATATTAAATGATATGGGCATCATATCAAATAAGTTTTCCATTGAGAGTTGGTCCCTCTAGTAAAGGCAACCTTAATTTGTGACCAAATATTTAACAGAAGAAGAGCTGAGGAGATTGAAAGACTGACTTTAGAAAACTTGCTCGTTTCAAAATTAAGGATAGAAACTGGATTGGTCCTTTCATAACTTAAGAAAAAAACTGGATTGGTTGCTCCACAAGTAAGGAAAATAGTTGGATTTGTCGTTTCATAATTAAGGAAAATAACTAGCTTCAAGGAAAACAAATGTTTTCAAAAATTATTTAACTACTTTACAATTAAAATCAGCGATAAAAACTGGATTATGAACTCACTTAATTGTATCTCCTCTGGTTGTCGATCCACGACTTTATTTGTTGAAAAGTGCTATTTCTTATGCTGACTTTAGACGACATGTATTTTACATCTGACTTGTCAAATTTCCCACTGCAAAAGTGATACATGCCGTGTGAAACATATGAAACATTGTCAGATGACATTTACAGAAGCAAAGTCAGATGAAAAATTGTCAATTAGAGCGTGTTCTATTTTCATCTGACAAGGTATCTGACATCAGTGTATTAAATTATCAAAAGTGTGGTTTGGCTGAAAAAACATTAAAAAGCAAAGAGCGCTTTATTTATTTACGAAAATTGTGCAAAAACTAAGCTGTTGTGAACACTCAGAGGTTATGTCAGATGTAATTGCACATGTACGTGTGAAAGCAAATATTATAAACCGTCTGTAAATTGACAATTTTGACAAACATGCGAAGTTACATATGTCTCACACACCTAACAAGCCATATGTAAAAAACATGTCGTCTAAAGTCAGCATTAGAGCGGGCGAGCTCTGTATAGCACGCAGGCACTGATTTAGATACGGAAGTTTTGTCATGGTTTTCACGTCCCCAAAAACTGAAAATATGGCCCTTTTTCCCTCTCATGCCACCTTGAGCTCTTTGTTTTTCCGAATGGTGAAGCTAAGAAGAGCATGTAAGTAAGAGCATGTATTCAGACAATGTACCTTCGTCAACATGTACTGTAGTTTCACATAAGATTTCATAAGATATAATTTCAGAAGATATAATTTTAGAAGATTTAATTTTAGAAGCGCCTTTCTTCTTGGGAGACAACAATTTTGGATTTCGACTATATGTGGATTTGATTTTTTCTCGTTTATTTCTTTTTGAAACCACCATATTTTGGTGTATGAATTCGGAGGGTTCTTTTGAAAAAATTCCATTTAGTTTTTACAGCACACGTAATCGTCAACTTCATTTTGAAATTTACTTTGTTGCTGTCAAGATACAATTAAAATCCCGTTGTTATATTCAACTGACGTGATATGTAGAAAATCTCCCTTTTTTCTCAAAGCATTAATTATTTCTAAACGTTCTTTGCATTTTACAAACAAATTAAAAGCTCTTCTAATTTCTATTTGATTCTTATGTTTAAAAAAAGTGTACTTATTTCTGCTTGCAGCTTTGCAATATAAGCAAGAGCGTTTTCGATCTGTTTCTTGCATATGAAATTTTTATATCCTGACATTAATGGGGTTTTCAATCACATTTAAGGTTTCATTTTTACTTGATGTACTATTAGTGACTTCCAAATTTACGTTGGTATCAGTCGTAGAATCTGGTAAGTATTCAGAAAATGTACCATCGTTGTCTACAAGTGATAAAGTTAAACCAGTTTCATTTGTTCCTGCAGTAGTCATGTATGTATTCAGAAAATGTATGATTGTCTACATGTGATGTAGTTCCAGATATGAGTATACTTTCAGACGATTTAGTATGAAGAGCTTTCTTTTTAGAAGACAAAAATTTTAGGTTGCTGCTATACGTAGACTTGTTTACTTGTTTTTTTTTTTTTTTTAATGTTAATAAAAAAATTTTTAATAAAAAATCGTCTAGATGCAAAGGGATTAAATTAAACCACTTTCCATTGTTTCAGCAGTAGAGTCTATTAAATATTCAGAAAATGTGCCGTCATCTAATATTGTCCTTTCATAATTGGTCATTGCATGATTTAAAAAAGCAACTGGATTCAGGGATAACTAATGTAAGAGATTTACAAAGCACCAGCACGAAATGGTTCAGGCGATCTATTGTAACTTCTTCCTTTAAAAATTACAGATAAAAACTGGATTAGTCGTTTCATTAGCAAGGAAAACAGTTGGATTAGTCGTTTCATAATTAAGGAAAACCACTGGATTCAGGGATAAGTGATGTAAGAGACTTACTCTTTTCAAAATAACGGATATAAACTGGATTGATCATTTTATAACTTTAGAAAACAATTGTTTTCCAAGGAGTTTTTAACTACGTTACAATTAAGGAAAACAACTGGATGAATCGTTTCATAACTTAAGAAAACAACTAGATTAGTTGCTCCACAAGCAAGGATAACAGTGGGATTGGTCGTTTCATAATTAAGAAAACAGTTTGACCCAGCGGTAAAATAACTAAAAAACATTCCTCAACAGAATAAAAACCGGATTGATCGTTTTCATACAAAAATTTTTTTGACAAGTCTCATAAATCAAAAAATTTCTTTTAAATTAGGTTGATAAAATAAAACACACATCCTTAACAAAATCCAAAATCCAACGACGACCGATCACTTCAAGAGAAAATTCTAAAATGGACGCTTTGATAGACGCTGAGGCGAATTCACTGATTTTACAGTATTTTCCACAATAAACCAAAAGCCTAGTCGCTATGGGTTGTAAATACCGAGAACAACTTGATTCAAATTCTCACAATGCAGAAAAATTGTTAAGTGATCAACGTGGATAAAATAATTAAGAGACTTACAAAGCACTAGCACGAAATGATCCGAGCCAACTTATGGTAAATTGCTCGTTTTACAATTAAGTATAAAAACAGGAGTGGTCGTTTAAAAACACGAAATAAAAAAATATCGAATCATTCTTCAACACTAATTTGACATGTATTGGATATAGTATTGGATAAATATTGGATTATATTATTTAGTCAATACGTCTCTAAATGGCAAGGTTTAAAATAATTTAAAAGCGTTTTTAACAGACTTGTATTACTTTAATATGTTTCAAAGCAAAAGTTTCGTTTATACACTAAGAAATACAACTCTAAAAGCACTGAGTAGTTACTTTTGGGTATCGAGTACCGAAAAATAGCTTCGGTATCGAGTACCCGGTACTCAAATACTCAATACCTTTACATCACTATACACTAGGGTGCCCAACATTCTCGCAATTGAATACAGTATTTTGTAGAAATTTGTAGAAGTTCAAGGAATTGGACACTTAAAAATTAAGGAAAAACCATTGGATATAATCTTATGAATATCTTTATGGATTCAGGGATAATGAGTTAAGAAATGATTTGGATTGGTGTTTTCATAAGCAAGGAAAACAAAGTTTTCAAAAGTTACTTAACTATTTTGCAATTTAAATCAAGGATAAAAACTGGATTGGTTTTTTCATATCCTAAGAAAATAACTAGATTGGTCGTCTTAGAAACAACAATCGCCTGGAATTGGGAGGCCTGCAGTAGTTCAAGGAATCGGACGCTTAAAAATTAAAGAAAAACAAATAGATATATTCTTATGAATATCTTTATGATGTCCCATAAAGTTGGCTAACATGTCGACAGAAGAATCCTCGACATTAAGCAAAGAAATGGATTCGTCGTTTAAGGAATTGGTCATTCAAAAATTAAGGAAAACAAATGGATTCAGGGATAAATGAATTAAGAAATTTACAAAGCACAAACAAATGCGTTGCTCATTGTAACGGTAACTGGCTCGTTTCAAAGGGATAGAAACTGGATTGATGCTTTCATAAATTAAGAAAACAACTGGATTGGTTGCTCCACAAGTAAGGAAAATATTTGGATTTGTCGTTTCATAATTAAGGAAAAAAACTAGCTTCAAGGAAAAAAACACACATGCTTAACAAATTCCAAAATCCAACGACGACCGATCACTTCAAGAGAAAAATCTAAAATGGAAGCTTTGAAAGACGCTGAGGCGAATTCACTGATTTACAGTATCCAACGACGACCGATAGCTTCAAGAGAAAAAACTAAAATGTAACTTGAAATGAATTTTAAATGAAATGAATGTAAAAACTTTAAACAACTGGATTCAACTTCTTTGCAATGTTATGAAATTTCTAGACGATCAACGGGGATATATTAATTAAGAGATTAAAAAAACACCAGTACAAAATGATCCGAGCCAACTTATGGTAACTTGCTCGTTTAACAATTAAGAATAAAAACTGCAATGGTCGTTTCATAACTTAGGAATACAACTCGATTGGTCGTTTCATAATCAAGAAAAAAGTACCAAAATTATATTTTTACAATTCACAATAAAGGAACAAATCAAAGCTACGCGAAAAGATTAATTCACCGAACCATCTGCAGAAAAATTTCTTTGCAATGCAGAAAAATTGTAAACAGATCAAAAATGTGCCTTCGTCTATACGTAATGTAGATACGTGATAAGATTTCAGATGATTTCAGAAGAGTCTTGCTATTTAATACCTATATGATAATCACTGAAGCAGTAAAGCAGAAAAAGGAAATATAGAAACCTTTCGGTGTTAATGTATAAAGTAATTTACAAAGCACAATCATGAAATGATTTGAGCGATCTTATGTTAACTTACTCGTTTCTTTTTGAAACCAACACATTTTGGTGTATGAATTCGGAGGGTTCTTTTGGAGAAATACCGTTTAGTTTTTACAGCACACGTCATGGTCAACTTCATTTTGAAATTTACTTTGTTGCTGTCAAGATACAATTAAAATCCCGCTGTTATATTCAGCTGACGTGTTATGTAGAAAATCTCCCTTTTTTCTCAAAGCATTATTTATTTCTAAACGTTCTTTGCATTTTATAGACAAATCAAAAGCTTTTCTAATTTCTATCTGATTATGATTGCCTGTTTCAAAATTATAGATAAATACTAGGTTGGTCGTTTCATAAGCAAGGAAAGCAAAGTTTTCAAAAGTTATTTAACAATTTCACAATTAAAATCAAGGATAAAAACTGAATTGGTTTTTTTCATAACCCTAGAAAATAACTATTCGTCGTTTTAGAAATAACAATTGCATGGAATTGAGAGGCCTGTAGTAGTGCAAGAAATCGGAAGCTTACAAATTAAGGAAAAACAAATGGATATATTCTTATGAATATTTTCATGATGTCCCATAAAGTTGGCTAACATGTCGACAGAAGAATCCTCGACATTAAGCAAAGAAATGGATTCGTCGTTCAAGGAATTGGTCGCTTAAAAATTAACGAAAAACAAATAGATTCAGGAATAATGAGCTAAGAAATTTACAATGCACCAGTAAGAAATGATTTGGATTGGTCCTTTCATAAGCAAGAGATTTACAAAGCACCAGCTTAGGAATACAACTGGATTGCTTATGTTATTGAGGATGTACGACTTATCAGAAGGGAGATTAAAAATACACTAGCACGAAATGATTCGAGCAATCTTATGGTAACTAGCTCGCTTTACAATTAAGGAAAACTTAATGGATCGTTTCATAATTAAGGCCCTGTTCTGTAAACCGAATCCAAGTAAATTTCGTTTTCCAAAAATAAATAATGGATTGATGTATTTTAAATCGTATATACTAAATTAATTTCAGGTATAATATTTTAAGCTCCAAAATATATGAAATTGCAAAAACATCTGAATAAAGTTTCTTATTAGTGGATTTAATTTCTCTAAATCGAACGTTTTCAAATCGACTCGGTTTACAGAACATGCAGGAATGATGATGAAATATTTGAAATTTGTAACGATGACGAACCTAATTTCGTACCAAAGCGTAAAAACAATCAAACAGATGTGACTATACATCAAAAGCCAATAAGCACCGAATAAATAATAATGCAAATCGGCCAGAAGACGCTTAGGGATTTAAATGAACATGTTGTTAATGGAACTAAATAAAAGCTTAGCTGGATAAACAAGAATACTAAGAATGGTGATTATCAGGGCAAGTTTAAATATGCAAAAAATTAAAGAAAAAAAGCAAGCAAAAAAGCGCAAAATAAACACAAAATAAGCCCAAGAATAAGCAAAAAAAAAGCTCAAATAAGCTTCCAAAAATTAAACAATGTAACCACTTTTCATTTATTTTACTGAAATAATTGTTTATTACAAAGCACAATCATATGTTTTTTTAGATTTTCAAAAAGGAAAGATCTTCGATTATCGCATAAAACTGTAGAATATATTGAAAAAATTCTTTCTACATCATTAGATGTAGTAGGAGCGAACTTAAACAACAATAATTCGCTTGGAGCTATCGAATCAATGTATTCATCAGCTTCGCTTTTGTTTAGAAAATTATTATTTTTAATTTTAATTAATGTTTGAATTCCAACGTTTCGATTCATAACTTTATTGAACTTTTGAAAATATATTTTGTTTTCAAGATTTTTCATCTTTTCTTCCACTTCTTCTATGATGGACAAGCTTTCTTTTAAAGAAAGTCCTCTTCTTTCTAGTTTGATTATACTTCGGCAAATACATTCGAAATTACATTTTATGTACGCAAGATCAGATTTTAAAGATTAATTTTGAAATAGAGTTTTTGCTTTACATATTGATTCCGCATCATCATCGGAATGTGCATTTAACACATTGTAAATTTCTGTATAGTTGTCACAATAATAAATAGCAGCTTTGAGCCAAGTACCCCCTCTAGTTATACAAGGAGCGGGGGGGTCGGTTATATTTGGATACATATCGTGCAATAAACCAATCCGAGATGGTGCCTAGAGATTCATGATTGAATTAAAATTGTTTTAAGCATATTAAAAATATACATATGTATATAAGTATAGTGTATATAAGTATAGTGTATATAAGTATAGTATATATACATATGTACATATATACCACACATAGTATGTATGTATGTATTACATACCTTAAAAAAAACAGCTTTGCAATTTGCAATAAGGGAATTTACATCTACGAAGTGCAAGCGTATGAAATCTGCAACTCTATGCAGTCCATGAGATAGGCACGTAACGTGAAGCATCTGCGGGTATAAAATTTTTAATGATTTCATTGCAGAAACCATATACGGTGCCGCGTCAGTAACAACCAACATAACGTTTTTATATTCAATACCTGTTTAAATAAAAAATATTTTTAAACTAGAACCTGATCATGAAATTTGAACTGTATAAATACATACCATTGGGCCATAATAATTGCAAACTATCTGTAAAAAAAGCTGCCATAGAGCTATTGTTAGCTTTTTCGACGTGTGCCAAATTAAGAAGATAAGACTTTTCTGTTTCATCCAATATGCCAAAAACAAAGTTTGCAACCAGGCGTTTTTGACTATCAGTTGTTTCATCTAAAGAAACCCAGATTTTTTATTAAAAGCTTTCGATTGCAGTTTCTTATTATACTTTTCATAAAGTGTGGGTACATATTTATTTCGTAGAACTGTCTCAGATGGTACAGAATGTTTTGTATACTTTTCCAAGAAAGATTTAACGTCTGAATTATTTATTTTATGTAATGGAATATTTGCTGCCAAAAATGTTTGGCATAATTCCATGCTAAAGTGGTTTATACTCGGGTCACTTGAGTAACTTGTCAACAATGATTGTGAAGGAGTTGTTTGAGTTTTTTCATCGAACCTTTTGTGTTTAGCCGTTCCTAAATGCTGCTGAACGTTATATACTTTGCATCCAGAAATTGTACAATTGCAAAGCACACAAAAAAGAATTGAACTATCAGCCTTAAACACTCCTGGATATTCTCTTACAATACGAGAATTAAATTCTTTTTTAGTTTCCTTAGGCATTTTTGGTTACACAGAAAATTGTTCACAGTTTAAATAAATTACAATAGTTAACCAGAAACTAACTGCTTTTTTCAGAAGCACAACTACACATTAACAAATGCTAGCAATGTCAAAAGTTAAAGAATAGAAAATTGCATGTGTGAGAAAAGGACAAACACACTTTTGCTTTTTATTTGCAACAGAAAGACTCAAAAATTATTTTCAAGGGCTGCCAAATTGCATTATAAGCAAATTCAAGCAGAGTATATCAAATAAAGCAATTTTGCAAAAAAAGGTACAAAATAAGCGAAATCAAGCTTTTCCAGCAAAATGCTTGACAAACTTGCCCTGGTGATTATATAAAAGTAAAAGTAGCAAAATAGTATCTAAGCAGTCGAAAAATTGGAAAATTGCTATTTTAGTAGCACCAACGGTAACGCTGAATACAGAACCATCTGCAAAAAAAATTTTGCATATCGCTGTAAAATCGTCGTTTCATAATTAAGGAAAACACCTGTATTCAGGGATAAATGAATTAAGAGATTTACAAGACACCAGCTTAGGAATACAACTGGATTGCTTATAATATTGAAGAAGTACGACTTATCAGAAGGGAGATTAGCAATACGCTAGCACGAAATGATTCGAGCATTCTTATGGTAACTAGCTCGCTTTACAATTAAGGAAAACAACTGGATGGATCGTTTCATTATTAAGGAAAAAACTGGATTGGCCGATTCATAATTAAAACAAGGAACTAAATTCTGGTAAAAATGAATTAAGGGATTGATAAAGCAAAAAATACGAAAAAATTCTTATGGTAACTAGCTCGCCTTACAATTAAGGAAAACAACTGGATGGATCGTTTCATAATTAAGGAAACCCACTGGATTGGTCAATTAATGTAGACTGTATTAGGAGATTTAGAAAGCGCCAACAATTTATGCAATTTCAGCGGTAGATAATTTTTCAAACTAACGGATAAAACTGAATTGGTCGTTTCACAACTTAAAAATACAACTGGATTAGTCATTTCAGAAGCAAGGAAAAATGCATTCTGTGACTATACATCAAAAGCAAATAAGCACCGAATAAATAATAATGCAAATCGGCAAAAGTCGCTCAAGGATTTAAATGAACATGTTGTTAATGGAACTAAAAATAAAACCTTAGCTGAATAAACAAGAATACTAAGCAATGGTGATTACAACTGGATTGGTCGTTTCATAAGAAAGGAAAACAACTGCATTCTGGGATAGATGATGTGAGAGATTTACAAAGCAAGAAATGATTAACGCGATCATATAGTGGCTTTCTCGTTTAAAAATTAAGGATAAAAACTGGATGGGTCGCTTTAAACCTTAGGAGCACAACTGGATTGGTTGTTTCATAAAAATTAAGGATACAAATTGGATTGGTCGCTTTACAACTTAGGAACACAACTGGATTGGTTGTTTCATAAGCAAGGAAAATAGCTGGAATGGTCGTTTCATAATTAAATAAAACAACTGTATTGAGAGATAAATGTTGTAAAAAAGATTTACAAAGCACGAATTGATTCACGCGATCTTATAGTTACTTCCTCGTTTAAATAATAAGGATAAAAACTGGATTGCGCGTTTTATAACTTAAGAAAACAACTGGATTGGTCATTTCATAAGCAAGGAAAACAACTGCATTCTGGGATAGATGATGTTAGATTTACAAAGCAAGAGTGACTTTCTCGTTTAAAAATTAAGGATAAAAACTGGATTGGTCGCTTTACACCTTAGGAACACAACTGGATTGGTTGTTTCATAAGCAAGGAAAATAGCTGGTATGGTCGTTTCATAATTATAGAAAACTGGATTCAGGGATAAGCAATGTAAGATTTATAAAACTCCAAAAATGATTCACGCGATCTTATAGTAACTTCCTCGTTTTAAAAATAAGAATAAAAACTGGATTGCGCGTTTTTTAACTTAAGAAAACAACTGGATTGGTCGTTTCATAAGCAAGAAAAACAACTGCATTCTGGGATAAATAAACTAAGAATAATTTACGAAGCAAAGGGAGACAACTGGATGGGCCGTTTCAGAATACAGAAAAATAACTGAACTGGATTCAGGGATAAATGACGTAAAGGATTTACAAACCACGAAATGATTCACGCGATTTTATAGTAACTTTCTCGTTAAAAAACAAGGATAAAAACTGGATTGGACGTTTCATAATTTTGGAATACAACTGAATTGGTTGTTTCATAAGCAAAGAAAATGGCTGGAATTGTCATTTCATAAATAAAGAAAACAACTGAATTCAGGGAAAAATAATGTAAGAGATTTACATAGCACCAAATTATTCAGGCAATCTTATAGTAACTTCCTCGTTTAAAAATTAAGGATAAAAATTGGATTGGTCGCTTTACAACTTAGGAATTATGTCTGTTCGTTTACTTGCTACAATTTACTATTTTTACTACAGCTGGAAGTTTTCCATACAAAGAGTAAACAAATTTTTCCAATTTTAGTAAAAGTAGTAAGAATTTCGATTAAACGAACAGAGCTATTATTGTTAAAAAATAATTTTACTTATTTTTTCCCAATTTATTTTTACTCTAAAAAATCCGCTACCGTATTGACTATTTTCGAATAACAAAACACCCCATATCTCCTCATAAATCTACCAATGCAAAATTTTGAAAATAAATTGCGCACAATATAGCCGTTCTTCGGCTAGGCTTCGGTTTCTCTATGTATGTCGAATAGTGGGTTCGCGAAGTAATGATTTCATGCATACCCGGCTTTCGGCTGTGCTTGAAGATTTTCTTTATGTATGTCGAATAGTGGCTTCGCTGAGTAATTATTTCCTACATAGTGTTAAGGATTTTCTCCTCTATGTACATATGTTGAATAGTGGCTTCGCTAAGTAAAGATTTTCTTGCTGGGCAAAAATCTGCTATACATTTTACCAAACACTTCAAGCACTTTTACATGATACCAATATTGACCGCATTCGATGGAAAATACACCATAAAACAATTTTGTACTGAAAATTCATAGGCCCATAACTCGGAAACTAAGGCTCGCCGCCATTTTTTATATTCTATCGGATAGAGTATTTACACTATTTTTTGAGCCAAAAATATTTCTGACTGATAACAGATTAATAAAACAAATTTTCATACAAAAATTTGTTTTATAAATCTCATATATATCAAAAAAAAATTTTTGTGAATTAATTTCATAAAATAAAACACATGTACTTTTACATACCTTAATCCAACGACGACCGATTGCTTTAATTAATTTGATGGAAAATATACCATATAATCACAATTTTGAACTATAACTTCGTAGGCCCTCGCTTCAGTTAATTCGATGGAAAATATATCATATAATCACAATTTTGTACTAGAACTTCAGAGGCCCTCGCTTCAATTAATTCGATGGAAAATATACCATATAATCACAATTCTTTACTAGAACTTCAGAGGCCCATAGCTCGGAAACTAAGGTTCTCCGTCATTTTTTATATTTTTCGTTTTTAATTTTCTAAGAAGAGTTTTCTCCTCTATGTATGTCGAATAGTGGCTTCGCTGAGTAAAGACTTTTTGCATAGACGGCCTTCGGCCGGCCTTAATCATTTTCCCCTCTATATATGTCTTATAGTGGCTTCGCTGAGTAAAGAGTTATTGCGTAGCCGGACTTCGGCTGGGCTTAAGGCTTTTTTAATCTATGTATGTGGAATAGTGGCTTCGCTGAGTAAAGATTTTCTGCCCTGTTCTTTTTTTGTTTGGTTATCTTTCATATGAGTAGTACACTTAATTTGAAAAAATAAAAAAATTAAAAATACCGTTGCTAAATGGGTTAATTTTTGTTAGATAATTTTCATCGAATAATTTTGAAAAGCTTTCATATGATACCCATATTGATACACTGAATTAAAAGTTTTGAAAGTAAATCTTGAAGATCTGTAAAATTTTGTAGGTCCGTAACTCCGAAAATATGCGTTTCCGAGAATTTTTTTACTTAACTTTTTTTTCTTAGAACTAAATTTTCTATCAGATAAAAAATGTTTATTTTATTTGGAGGAGTGTAGCTAAAGTAAATTTAAGCTAAATAAACTCAATGCAAATTGAAATCATTTGACTTTTTTGATAGTCGTCTCGTATTATTAAATCTTGCCCAAACTGTAAGGGAAAATAGTAAAATTGGCAAAAAACTTGCTTATTGGGTATGTTCTGTATTTCAGTGTTATTATAAACATTAATTTGCAACAACAATGCTTTGATAATGGTGAAAATTCGCAAGAACTTGGTAACAGCGGCATGATAAAGTTTAATATGGTTTAAAAATCGTGTAAACTGTTAAGAGCTTAACAACATGCAAAAGGTCGCTTCTGCCACAAACATTGCGAAAATTTGCGAGAAGTTGCAGTATCGAAAACACTCCCTAACATTCATTAAATACCGCCACGGCCGCATATTCACGGGAAATTTTTAACTATATTGAAGAAATCACTAATTTTGAAAAAAATAACATTTCAGAAAAAATTGCTAACATCGCGCTAATTGCAATGTACAGTAAACGTTTTTGTTTTTTAATTTAGAGGTCGCAATAAAACTTAATCATATTATGTCTGTTCGTTTACTTACTACAATTTACTACAGCTGCAAGTTTTCATACAAGAAGTAAACAATTTTTCCTATTGTAGTAAAAGTAGTAAGTTTCAAGTAAAAATTAATTTTATTCAAGTAGTAGGGAACTGGGGCCGCACCGTAATTAAAATTGTCAAAATTTTTTTTTAAATTTTGTAATTTATTGCCTAATTAGCATAATTTAGTAATTAAGGGTTTGACAAGGCGTTTTGCAGGTTTTTTGTACGTGATGATGATGTTTTGTTTACATGTATGGTCTTAAGTGTGAGTTGAGGCAGGTGTTTGACAGTTGTTTTGTACGTGATTGTTTTTTTCTTTTTTATTTATGACCTTAAGTGTGATGTTCCTCCATGTAATTTGTTATGTTGGTACGCATGCTTGTACGTAATTATGGGGGTGTTTTAATTTAGTTTTTTAAGTGTGGTTTGAAAAGGGTTTTGTTTTTTGTTTAAAGTGAGTTTTTGGGGAAATAGTATTAATGAACTTGTCGTGGGAAAAATAGTTGTGTTTTAAAATTCTAATCATGCGCAATTACGAAATATTTTGGTCGGTTTGGTGTTTTGTCGTTGTTTAAAAGTGTGGATTGAAAAGTATTTATGGAAATAGTATTAAAGAACTTGTCATGAAAATAAAAAATTAAATGTGTTTTAAAATTCTGGTCTTGTGCAATTACGAAATATTTTGGGCGGATTGGTGTTTTGTTTTCATGTATGACCTTAAGTGTGACGTGACAAGGGTTTGATGTCCCTCCATGTAATTTGTTATGATGGCAGGCACCGTAAGGTTTAATTTTCGTACATTGTTTAAGTATGGATTGAAAAGGATTTTGAGTTAATGAACTTGTCGTGGGAAAAAATGAAGTGTGTTAAGAAATTGGTATTATGTGGAATTAGAAAACATTTTCGTTGGGTTGTATGTGTTTAAAAATTCTGGTCTTGCACAATTAGGAAATATTTTGGTCGGCTTGTACTTGTAGGGGTTAATATTTATTTTATTTTTTATTTGTTGGCTTTAGCTGTACTTAGTTGAAGAAAAACTATATATTCCATTTTTCTTTTCTTACACATTTTAAAAAGGTGGGTAAGTATAAAAGAGCAAATGCTTGCTGACATTTGTCTCTGTCTATTGTACATAACATCTATAAATAAATGATTCTCATAAAGCATATATAAGTAAAATAAATAGTCCAGTTTTCAGTATATTGTGGTTTATATCTAGAGAAAGTGCTGTGTAAGTAAGTTTTACAGTGACTAAAAAAAGGAGTGAATAAATAAATGTTAAAAAACAAATAAATAAATAGCTATTAATCAATTTTTAAAGCTTGAAAAAAAACTATAAAAGTGTGACAGTTAATTATTGCTTAAAATAAGCAAGTTTTTTTTTTCGGTGAAAAAATATAATAATTTTAATATAATAATTTCAACAATATAAATAATTAAATAAATAAAATGAGTTTGTCAGTCTATGTATGTCAAAAATGGCAAAAGGTATACAAATACCAAAAGGCGTATATAAACCATATTCATACTCATAAGGACCCACAACAAGTGTATTGGCAGGAACCTTACCAGCATCAACAACAATATCAGCTACAACAACAACAGCAGCAACCACAACAAATGTATTGGCAGGAACCTTCTACTAACCAACATCAACAACAATATCAGCTACAACAACAACAACAGCATCAACCTCAGCAAGTGTATTGGCAGGAGCCTTACCAACATCAACAAAAATATCAGCTACAACAACAGCAACCACAGCAAATGTACTGGCAGGAACCTTCTACTGACCAACATCAACAACATTATCAGCTACATCAACAACAGCAACCACAACAAATGTACTGGCAGGAACCTTCTACTGACCAACATCAACAACAACATCAGCTAGACCAACAACAACAACAGCAACCACAACAAATGTATTGGCAGGAACCTTCTACTGACCAACATCAACAACAAGGATCAAATGCTTTTGGAGGACATTTAATAAATAATAAGAGTACTGATGAAGAAGCACAAGGAACCCCGTCAACTAGTATGAAATATTACGAAAAAAACAAAGCGTTTAAAAATAATATTATAACGTATGGAATAGATAATAAAAAAGATGAGCTTTTATTTGAAGATTTTTTTACCGAGATTGCATCTGTTTTAATAGAGAGGCTGGAAAACAATTTGCTGAAACATGCTATAATAAAATTTAACACAAGTATAGTGGGGGAGTATATAAAAATTGTGGGAGAGGAATTGGAGTTCAATATAATTTATCATAGAGCTAAAATGAATTTGTTGACCAGAGGAGATGAAATATATGAAGTGCTTTCTAAACAAATATCAGAAATTCAAAACAAAATGTCTGAATTCCAAGAGAGGGACTCTGGTTGGACTTTAATACGTATAGTTCGAGCAGAATTAAGTGTTAATAAATCTTCTCTGGTAAAATGGGCAAACTGGATGATTCTACCTAAAAAACTTGATAAAAGAAAGGCTTGCCTTAACATAGAAAACAATGACGTTTTCTGCTTTAAGTGGTGTTTAATTGCTGCAGTGGATACTTCACAAATTGAATATAATGAACGATGCAGCTCATATAATATCGATGACATTGCCGCTGACATCATTTGTACACAAAATGGAGTAACACTAGACTTTTCAAATTTAAAATTTCCAATATCGTTAAAAACCATTAAAATATTTGAGGAGCGAAACAGTGCCATTAGCATAAATATATTTGGGTACGAGGAGGAAACTAATTCAATTGTTGGTCCATATTATATCACAAAGGGTGGGAAATATACTCATGTTAATTTGTTGCTGCTAGAAAATGGTGCTGGTCATCACTATATTCTTATAAAAAATATGTCAAGGTAAGTTAAAAAAATATCAATTAGTTTATAACAACTATTTTATTATAATTGTTTATAAATTTATTATTTTTACAGATTATTAAGGAGCCAGACAATAAAGCACAAAGCTAGTCTTAAATTTTGTAATACCTGCTTACATTATTTACATTTACATTGTAATACCTGCTTTCGTTATTTATGCAGATTTTGAATGCATTTTAGAGGATATTAATTGTAGTGTAATTAATAAAACCAAATTTGTTAAGAAGCACATTCCTTGTGCTTTTAGCTATTATATTAAATGTCAACATAACAATAATTTAGATAAGTTAAGAGTATACACAGGGAAAGATGCATCAGAAAAATTTGTTTCATTTTTAATTCAAGATTGTGAGGATACATACAATAATCATTTAGTAAATAAGATACAAATGGATACATTATCCCCTTCCGATATTTATAATTTTTATAATGCGTTGAATTGTCATATATGTCAAAAATTTCTGGGCAATGATCGTGTTAGAGATCACTGTCACATTAGTGGAAAGTTTAGAGGTACAGCCCACAAAAACTGTAATCTAAATTATCAAATTCCTAAATTCATACCAGTTTACTTTCACAATTACTCAAATTATGACACATCTTTTTATTAAAGAATTGGTGAAAATTTCTTTCAATATTAAAGTACTTCCTCTTAATAAGGAACTGTATATATCACTCTCCCAATTTACAGAAATGAGTAATGGTCATAATCTTGAAATAAGATTTCTTGATACAATACGCTTTATGGCTGACAGTTTGGAATCATTGGCCTGCAATTTGTCAGATAATGATTTCATCATAATTAGATCCTTATTTCAGGCAGAAAAAGAATTTCAGCTCATTAAGAAGAAAGGAGTTTTTCCGTATGAGTATTTAATTCATTTCAAAAATTTAATGAGTGTCAGCTTCATTCACCCAAAGATTTCTTTAATAAGCTGAACAACAAAGAATGTTCTCAAGAGGAATACTCACATGCTGAAGAGGTATGAAATACTTTTGATTGTAAAACAATGCAAGATTACATGGAACTTTACTTGAAAACAGATGTGCTCTTATTAACAGATATTTTCAAAAAAAGTTTGCAAAGATATATATGAGCTGGATCCATGTCAATACTACACAGCTCCTGGTCTTGCCTGGGATGCAATGTTAAAATACACAAAAATTTAATTGGAATTATTAACGGACATAGATATGTACAATTTTATGAAAAAAAGGAATACGTGGCGGAATTGTACAGTGTAGTAGGAGATACTAAAAAGCAAATGACAAATATTTAGATAATTTCGACAAACAAAAGCCCTCAGAATTTCTTGTCTATTTAGATGCAAATAACCTTTACGGTTGGGCGATGTCTGAATATCTTCCTAATGAGGGGTTCAGATGGATGTCAAATGAGGAGCTGAATCTGGATCCGAAAAGCGCTGATAATGGAACAGATGGTTATGTATATGAGGTCACTTTGGATTATCCTTTCAACTTACATGACTTACACAATGACCTCCCCTTCTGTGCTGAAAACAAGAAAACTTTAGAATCAAATCATAAGAAATTAATAGCGGATTTTTTACCAAAAAACTCTATTGTAATACATTACAGAGTTCTTAAGCAATGTTTGGAATATGGTTTGATTCTAAAGAAAACGCATCGTATTCTAGCATTTAAACAATCTCCATGGTTAAAAGGTTATATTGACTTAAATACCAAACACAGAGCCACTGCTAAAAATGCTTTTGAGAAAAATTTTTTCAAATTACTCAATAATGCTGTGTATGGTAAAACAATGGAGAATGTGGACAAGAGGAGAGATGTGAAAATTGTAACCAACTGGAATAGAACAAACTGTAACCATTTGGGTGCTCAAGATTGGATATCTAAATCCAATTTCCATAGTTTATTTATATTTTCTGAAGATATGGTAGCTATAGAAATGAATAGAGTCAAAACATTTTACAATAAGCCTATATACTTGGGATTTTGCGTCTTGGAGCTTTCTAAATGGAAAATGTACAATTTCCATTATGGGTACATGCAACCCAAGTTTAAAGCAAATTTATCTTTATATTACATGGACACCGACTCATTTATATATACAATAAAAACTGATGACTTTTATGCTGACATAAAATCTGACATAGAACAAGAATTTGACACTTCCGATTACCAAAAAGATAACGTATATGGTATTCCTCTTTTAAACAAAAAGGTGCTGGGTATGATGAAGGATGAGAATTGTGGGAAAGTGATGAAAGAATTTGTGGGACTTCGGTCTAAAATGTATTCTTTTAGCGTGCAATATGAAAATGATGTTAAAAAATCGAAGGGGGTAAAGAAATGTGTTCTTCATAATTATATTTTAGCTGCGTATAGAAATTGTTTATATAATAAGTCTATTGTTTATGATGATTTGTTAACATTTAAATCAAAAATGCATCAAATTTGTACCAACCGACTAAATAAGGTTGTATTAAGCTATCAAGATGATAAAAGAAAAATACAAAGTGATGGTATAAATACATATGCATGGTATAATTATCGAATTGAGGAAACAAATCCTGATTATGAACTAGATATGTTGTTAATGGAAATAGAAAAACTTGAGGAAGCTGAGTAAAATATTTGTAAAAAATTAAAGCTTCTATAATTTATTTCTCTATTTATAATTACTTAGTTTAAAAAAAATTTTAATTGTTTTATATTTAAGAAATATTATTTGTGAAGATTAATTTTAGATACAAAACAATTATATGAAAAATAAAAATAAAAAAACAATAAAAACAAATATGTTTGTATTCAGTTTTTTATTTATTATCCATCCTTAAATATAATTTATGAATTTTCACATCAGTTATAATCTTATGTTGCACTTTTTCTCCAATCTCATAACAAAGTCGTGCTAGTTCAATCTTGACATCCCTTTCATGATGTATTCCTTGTATTTCATTGAATTGAAGTTTTGTTTTGCTTAAAGCGGAGCAGGTTGGTATATAATATTCATAATAGAAATGAAGGATTTGTTTTCTTAGAATGTTGTTCCAACATAAAATTGATGTAAAAAATACTCGAATTTGAGTTAGTGATCGCCAAGTATAAGAATCAATTTTTATTTTAGAGTTTCCTTGTTTGATAACTAAAAAACAAAGACCCCTTTTGTATTGAAACTTATATTCAACATCCCTCTCACTTTCATTATCAATTATATTTATAGAATTTAAAAAATCTCGACGATTAAGCATATCATGAATATACTCCTTATAGCACATAAGATGTAACCACTCTTCCCTATCCAGTCCAATGTATTGCTTATTTTTATAATTCAACCATAACATTGGCTTAAAACCAAAAGCTGTTGAAAATCCACATGAAATCTTCAATTTCCAATTGACCAAGTATTCAAACTCAAAAACCAAATCATATATTTGAGGTTTTCGTTCTTGACTGTGATGAAATATATTTTTTATAGTACGTTTATCCATCCTCATTGAAAATATTATTTAAACTAACAGTTTTTCGCTCTATTAATCTCTATATATGTATCAAAATAAATAAGAAATCAAAAGAATGTATACATACATATATTTTATATTTATTTATTTTTTTTACATATATTTTTATAAGTATCAATTATCTTAAAATTAATTTTTTTTCTTATGTGGAACATGGTACAACGGCATGTGTCCGGCCCTTCCTCGCATCCTTCGCTGTACCAGGGACAGCTGGCAAAATGTCCACTACCCGAGTCCTCTTGTTCTATCACTCCATAGTCCTCATTTTCAGTCAGCATGGAGATAAAGAAGTTTATTGCTCATAGCGCAATAAGTCCTCAAATAAATTAAGGGAGTCAAATAACTCATCACGTACTTGGCTCTTTTTTTATTTTTATTTAATTTTTTAAAATCAATACTTGTGTCTTGAATAATATTTCTACACTGATATTCTTTAAAGGTTAATGTGTGTATTTATAGACAAATATTTCTGTAAAAATTAAAATTTTACAAAAAAATTTTGTTTGCTGGTCTCAAATTTTTTTCTGATGTAATCTTTTTTTTTTTACTTACACTTTATAACATTACTATAACTATCTCCTTCACTACAATTCTATCATTGCCAGAAATATTTTACATAAAATATAATATCAATAAGAGAAAAAGAGATAGCTGTAATTCTGATCAGCCTTACGTAAATTTTTGTCTCACTTTCACTTTAGAACTATAATATAACTATCTCCTTCACTACAATTTATCAATAATAAATATTTTTAACAAAAAAAAAATCAAACAATATGAGAAAACGAGATAGCTACAATATTGATCTTTCTTTCTATTAAGATTTTCTCAACTATTTAAGGCTGGAAAAAGTATTTAATGCATCAGTTTACAAAAGCAGATTAAGCAATCTGTCAAATAAGAAAAAATAATATAAAAGGAAACAAATAAACAAATTTAAATAATAATAATGAATCCTCCTGATTTGTTTAAAAAATTCAACAGTTTAAATAACAAAAACACTTATGCATATAAAGGATCTTGAGGAGTCTACTAAGTATATAGTTAAAAACGCAAAACGGGAGACAACTAAATATGGCACCACAGTTCAAATTGATCTGGAAAATTACATAATGTATTTACCAAACCGATATAATACTCTATCTGATGATGATGTAATGGAGTTGGCATCCGGGATATATTGCGTATGTAAGCAAGGAGACAGTGGGTTAAAATTGGATACTGCTGCTGGTATAGATATATTTATAACAAATGCTCAATATTCTCATTGGGAATAATATGTAAAAACTGTATTTTTATAAACTTTTTATTAATAAAACAGCAAATTTTTTTTTATTGTTTAAATGTTGTATTTATTTATTCTTCTCACTCATTTTGTAAAGAAATATAAGACATAAAAAATGTCCACATTTAAATGAATCATAATTTTGATATTGATTGTAATTATATTTTATATTTTTGCCCAGATATTTAACTAATTCTAAAAGAGGTTGTAAATTTCCAAAACTGTCGAAATATTCCTTATGCTGAAAGTTTTTATAATATGCTACCCAATGTGTTCCAGGTCCTGTTGATAAATCTAAATTAATGATACCACATTCTTTTTTTCTCGGTCGTTTTGGTAGTGCATCTAACATGAAAACTCCTCTAAAGGGATGTTTGTTGAAAATTTTCTCAGATCAACATCAGATAAGGGTTTATTGGGTAGCTTTACGAAAAAATTATTTTTCTCTTTGTTTTTCTTGGCAAACCAATCCATATCCTTTTTTTATAGGGTTTAAGGTAAAAATCTTTCCCCATTGCTACTGCTTCCATTGTTTTATTGTGTCTAGTTGCTTCATCAAGTTGTTGTTTGGCATTCTTTGCTGCATTTATTGCTTTTGTGATAGCAGCTCCGCCAGCAGAAAGACTACCAATTGCACTGAGAGCAGTAAGAATAGACATCAAAGGTAAGAAGCCGCCAATTTTTGGGACATTAATTACACGTGGTATTACAACTTGTGATTTCTTTCCCCTTAACGACTTGTTGATAACTTTACGAGCAATCCTAATAGCAGAGTTAATGTCTTGAGGCTTTTCCTTCTTCAATATTTTCGTTGCATCTTTAATTGATGTACTGAACAGATTTTTTCCATTTTGTTTCTTCTTTTTGGAACCTTCTTCTTCAACCCCATACCAAATTTTGTTGTTGCTTTCATTGCGTTCGCAACCATATATGCAAATGATTTTTCTGCAAGACTTCTATCTTTTGAAAGAACTCGTTCCCAAGCTTTATTTTCAAGAATTTTATCAGCTTGATGTCTATTATTTAAATCCTTGTCTTTGGAATAAGCAATGTCGTGATTTTTACATGCAGCGTCTAATAAATTTTTTCCTTTGTCACCGCGATCTAAACGTTTTTGTAATTTTGTTCCGGGGCCACAAAATTGGTATCCAGGAAGGTGTAGTTCAACAGGTATAGAGTTTATTAATCTATTAACTAATCCTTTTCCAACGACTGGTTTTTTATGACTAAATGTTTTGCTATAATGTACAACCATATTATTTCTTCTTCTATAATAAAAGTAACATTTATAAATTGCAATTAGTTATAAGAATGCGGTTAATAAAACAACATAAAAATATTGTGATTCGCAATATTGATGCTTCATCGAACATCAGATCAAAAATAAAGCATAGCTCCCTCTTACCAACTTCTATTCGTGCTCTGATAGTTGGGCCATCAAATTGTGGAAATACTAATGTCACTAGAAAGTCCTAATGGGCTCAAGTTTGAAAACATCTATTTATACTCAAAATCTCTATATCAACCGAAATATGAATACTTGAAGAAATTGATTTCACCAATTAAAGGGATGGGATATTACACATTTACAGATAATGAATCAGTTATTCCCCTTATTGAAGCTAAAATTAATTCAATTATGATATTTGATGATGTTGCATGTGAGAAGCAAAATAATATACGAACATATTTTTGCGTGGGACGACATAAGGACGTCGATTCATTCTACTTATGTCAAACTTATACGAGAATTCCCAAATATTTAATAAGTGACAATGCAAATGTGATTATAATGTTTAAACAAGATGAGACAAACATAAAACACGTTTATTGTGATCATGTTGCCAGCGACATGAGTTATGAAAAGTTTAATGAAATTTGTAGAGAGTGTTGGAAGGAAAAATATGGATTTTTGGTGATAAGCAAAGATAATGAATTAAACAATGGTCGCTATAGAAAATTATTCGAATATTTCATAACGATATAAATTACTCCACATAAAAGTAAAACATTAGTATTTAATTTGGCGTTAAAAATAATACATCTACTTATTTCCTGAAATATAGAAAATATAATCAGCTAGCTGATACCTGATCTGCTAGCTGATACCTGATCTGCTAGCTGATACCTTTTCTGATAGCTGATACCTGTTCTGATACCTGATCTGATACCTGATCTGATGGCTGATACCTGATCTGATAGCTGATACCTGTTCTGATAGCTGATCTGCTAGCTGATACCTTATCTGGTAGCTGATACCTGATCTGATAGCTGATACCTGATCTGATATCTAATACCTGATCTGATAGCTGATACCTGATCTGATAGCTGATCTGATAGCTGATACCGTATCTGATACCTGAAAATGGATGAAGAAGTTTTAAAAGAGCTAATAAAGACAAGAAATGTTTTAAAGAAAAAATTCCGTAGTATAAAAATTGGTGAAGCAGATACACATGAGCTATTTAAAGATAGATTTAAACCAATAATAGATCCTTTAAGAGAATTTGTGAATAGTTCTAAAAATAACCAAAGAAGTATTAAAGCAGAAAGGGGTGATTTAAAAATGAAAATTTCTAAAAACTCAAATTTCCCATTTAACGAACAACCATATAAGTTAGAGACAAGCACTCCAAAGAAACTTGCTGAAAAAACGTTATTCAATAAAAACACCTCACTTAGTGATCGAAACGCAGAAATGAATTAGATACTCTCTATGGTCCACATAAAGATTTTAATAATGAATGGAAGTTTGGTAATAGTAATATTAAACTTACAGAAAATAAAATAGTGATTGGAAATCAAATATGGGCTTTTACTGTTTCTTTACTGTTTTACAAAATACCAAAACATTATGATAAACATGAACTAGAACTATATAAAAAAATTTTAGTTAGCACAAATGCATACAAAAGAGAATATAGACCTGATGGGCAAATAAAAGGAACGAGAGCGTATAAATATAAGCATATTATCAGCAAATTGTTTAGAAAACAGAATGAAAAGAACTCGTCAACTTCATCATTTAATACAATAAAAAGTACTTATAAGGGAGATGGTTTGATGAAACTAAACACACATAAACCTAACTATATATACTGGGATGATCCCAATGAGTTAGTAGATCGCCTTAGGCTATTGCTGGCATCACAAGTTGCAGGTCATACTAATCATAATAATGAGATTGTCTCAATTATCGAGGAATTATATGAAGCAAACATTATAGAATAGTACTTATCTACATAAATCATGTCCATTGACAAGTTTGGACACTATCTTAATGACACAAGTGGCACAGTTTTAGTGAAAAATGTTCCTAAGCTGTTGGGGTTCGTTATGGATACAACTAATAACATTGATGTCCAAAACAAAAGGATTAAAAATGTTGCAAATGCATTGGAGGAATATGATGTTGTCAATAAGTTGTTTCTGCAAAGTCAAATTGAAGAGATACAACTTGAAATCAACATGAATTTAAATCAGAAACTCAATGAAATTCAAGAAAAAATTTTAAGCATGAAGTTATTCTTCGAAAAAGAAATTAGAAAGACAAATGAGTTAATTTATGGGTATGAAAGAAATTTGATGGCGCACAATACTTAAAAGAACTCACACTGAATACAATCTTTTCAGTAAAATCCTAAATACATTAAATAATGACTTCAAAAAGATATTTAGTAAATGAGCTGCATAAGCAAGCACGAAAAAGTTTTCCACGTCGGAGAGTTGTTATGAAAGGAATAGATGATCTTTGGCAAGCTGATTTAGTTGAAATGGAAAACTATTCAACAGACAATAAGAACTACCGATATTTAATGACAGTAATAGATACATTTACGAAATTTGCAAGGGCAGTACCACTTAAAACAAAAACTGCGCTTGAAACAGTCCGGGCAATGGAACTTGTTTTTCAATTGGGACGGGTGCCAAAAAACTTACAAACAGACGACGGTAAAGTTTTTCAATAAACTCTTTGGAAAATTGATGGATAAATACAACATTAATCACTACTCAACGTATATCAGAATGAAAGCATCAATTGTAGAACGATTTAATAGAACATTAAAAGGAATGATGTGGAAAGAGTTTAGCTTCAACGGTTCTTATAACTGCTTTGACATTTACAAAGACTTGATTAATACATATAATAGAAAAATTCATCGTACCATCAAAATGTCACCTATTCAAGTTACCTCTAGATATGAGAAAAAATTATTAAGTACGGTATATAACCGTTTAAAACTATACAAAATATCAAAATTTAATGTTGGAGACCATGTACGTATAAGTAAATATAAACATGTTTTTGAAAAAGGATACACCCCCAATTGGACAACAGAAATTTTCACAATTAAAACAGTTCAAAATACATATCCAGTTACATACATATTAGAAGACTATCGTGGTAATCCTATTAAAGGGGGATTCTATGATGAAGAACTCATAAAAACGGAATTTCCTAACACATATATGGTTGAAAAAGTTCTCAAAACTAAAGCAGATAGAGTATTTGTTAAATGGTTGGGATTTTCTGATCAGCATAATTCTTGGATTAATAAAAATTAAATATTGTAGTTAAGTTTATATATAAGCCTATTTTTGTAACTAATATATTAAAGAAAAAGAAATAAATGAGCATACAAATTCTTTTTTATACAAAGTGTTGTGTTTAATTTCATTTATTACTATAATGTCAATAACACTTACTCTGAACTCAAACTCATCCGAGTTATCAGCTAATTACTTTCCTCCTATTGGTTTAAATGGTGGATATGAATGTGCTCTAACTGATTTTCATTCATATAATAGCATTCCTAATGTAGATGATTATAACAATATATTTCATATAGGTGAACACGTAATTAAAATACCAATAGGATCATATGAATTAAATGATACAGTTGATTATATTAAAGATCAATATAAGCAGCACTGTCCGGAAAATAAAATTGATATAAGAGGCTAATAACAATACAATGCAAATTAGAATTAATAGCTCTAATGATCCCATATACTTTAATAAGGATAATACAATTGGAAAACTTTTAGGACTCAATAAGAAAGTTCTAGCTCCTAACGAAGACCATTACTCAGATCTTCCCGTTAATATTTTCCTAGTGAATATCTTGCGTGTTGAGTGTAATATAGTCGTTAACACATATATGAATAATTCACAAGCACATACATTACATGAATTTGCGATAAATGTTCCACCATGGTATAAAATTGTTGAGATTCCTAGAAATCGTATCTATTTACCAGTTAACTGCCGAGAGATAAGTTCTCTAACTCTACGCGTCGTTGATCAGAACGGAGATTTAATTAATTTCCGAGGAGAGGAAATTACAATAAGAATACATTTGAAAACTAACAAATAATGATAATATACAACGCCAAGCAATATAAGGATAAAATTGGATACACTTATAAAACACTATTGAACCAAACCCAAAATTAAAGACATCTTCACAAATACAACATCTGACACAAGCAAATAAAAAATTTTTGAAGTCTCTCAATTTGAAGTTTGTAAAGAATTGAGTTCCATACTAGACGTTCTAGAAAAACCTCTATCAGACGAGAGTATAATTTAAAAGGACTACCACACATATACACCGTACCTACAATCCTTCAATAATAATGATGAGATTCGAATTTCAATACAAAATCAAGACTTGTATGTGCTACCCAGCGAAAGCTATATATATGTTGAGGGAAGTGTTGTAGATGATAATAACAGCAAAATATCATCTTTTTTAAATCTTAAATTAAAAAATAACTTTGTGGCACATCTCTTTGACGAAATTCGATATGAACTTAATGGAATAGAAATTTATCATACAAGACATTTAGGTATTTCAAGCACCTTAAAGAATTTCCTTTCTTTATCACCAACGGAAAGTGTTGCCATGTATAATGCTGGATGGAACAAACTCGATGATTTGGATATTTTAAACGGACACTTTAATTTCTATGAAACTATTTCTGAAACTATTTTTAGGTTTTGCTGAAGACTATAATAAAATTATACTCAGCGGTAAACCTGAATTGATTCTCTTACGTAATAAGAACGATGAAAAACTCGTATACTCAACTGTTGCTACTGACAAACCAAAAATTAGTATCTCAAACATCTCATGGAGAATTCCACATATACAATTATCTGATCTGAACAAATTGAATATGATTAAAATTATTAACAATGGTGCTTCTATACCGTTGGCATTTCGGAGTTGGGATTGTCATATTAATCCACAACTAAATACAGGAAGTAGCCACATATGGAATGTTAAATTGGCTGCAAATAGAGAACGACCTCGTTTTGTATTGATTGCTTTTCAATAAGAAAATAAGTTTGTTCACTGTAATCTAAACAATTAAAAGTACATTTAAATTCCGAATCGTATCCACATGATGATCTAAATATAAAATTTAAAAATGATCGTTATGCAATTCTATATAATATGTATCTACGATTTTAACAAAGCTACTACATGAGAGAATCACAACCTCTTCTAACTACTCAAGAGTTTAAAAATAGTGTGCCGATAGTGGTAGTAGATGTCAGTAACCAAAACGAATCTCTCTCTAACGGTCCTGTTGATATAAAAATTGAAATTGAAACGGATTCCAACATTCCTAGCGATACATCAGCTTTTGCATTCTCATCCACGATCGCTTAATAAAATACATGCCCTTAAAAGGTAAGTTCGTAAAATCATGTAAATAAAAAATAAGATGTTGGGGGATAAAGTTTTCATCGATATGCAAGGATTTAAATCTAATTCAAACATCTTCATTGCAAAAGAGATAGCAATTGTTTTTAACAATAAGGAGCACATAAATTTTATTATCAAACCACCGTTTAACTTCAAAAGATTATCAATAGCAAAACAAAAAGAAGCAAATTGGTTACAAGAAACTTTCATCTAAATTGGAATGATGGATCAATAACGTTTAAGAGTGTTGTAACATGTTTAAAACCCAATTTAAAATTTTCTACAATCTATGTTAAGGGTATAGAAAAGAAGAAATGGTTTGAAAAATTACTTCAGGTCAGAGTTTTTAACATCGAGGATGTTGGCTGCATCAACTTTAAGCAAATACATTAAATATCCGAGACATTTTTATTGGAAATATCACAACTATGGAGTTTGTGCCTTAAGAAATGCACATTTACTTTATCAAGAAAATATCTAAAAAATGTATTTTAATATTGTATTCTTACATTTTTACAACATATATTTACTAGAGTTTTGAAATAAAAAATAAAAAAAAAATGAACATTAAAAACAAAATATAATATTTTCTTGTTTATTCATTTATTTATATATGTATATAAGTATATGTAAGTATGTGTTATGGGCTAAAAATGTCTTATATCTATATTTTATTTCTTTTTTATTTCTATATAATTTTATAAATAATTTTAAATTGTTTGAGCTAAAAAACTTAAATCTAAGCGCGCTAGTAGTTCGTCACCTTCTTTGTCCATCATAAATTCCTTTATTATTTTTTCAGATTCTTCCTCCACATATATAAGGTCTGCTATTAGGCCATCCCCTCATCATCCATTAAGAATTTCTCCACTTCTTCATCGAACGAATTTCTTAAGGGGCTTCCCATCTGGTTGTTGGGGATTAGGTCGGCATCCTCCGAATTGATGCGGTGCATACAGTTAAAGATTTCGTCAACGATTGAATCGTTGACGAATTCTTCTTCATCCATGGTAAAGGAGAAAAGACTTAAGTCTTCCTCCTCCCTTGTTGAAGGGCATTCCAATTTTTGAGCACAGCTCAAGGGGCTATCCTCTATTGGTGAAAATAAATTTGGAGTTGACATTTTTTGTTATTTTCAGACACTTTAAACCCATTTGTCATAGATAGAATGTACACTATACTGATAAAAGAACTATACTCCTTCTTTTACTTATATACGTTCTATCGCTCTGACTATATTTTCCTAAAAAAGCCATCTTACAACAACAACAGTAGTCTATAAGAAAACAAATTCTCTATCCTTTGCTTCAATTGATGGTCTATCAGTCTATCGCTCTACCGTCAGTCTGTCACTATGTCTAAATATTCCTAATCAATCCACTCACACTTTGTTACAACAAGAACAACAACACCAGCACATTACAAATTCAAAAAATCAATGACATTTTTCATACTAAAAATAATTACTTCAACAAAATCCTGACACGTCCTCTGCATTTAAATTTCCATTCTATTACAAAACTATAAATTACATATATTATGACTTTATTTTTTTAACACTCTAACTACCACTTTTTTATTAACAATCTATTTCACTTTAAACTCAAAATCCTTTTCAATCCATACTTAAACAAAATATTGAATTACCCTTCCAACACACTAACTTAAATTTTTAACGGAAACATTTTATTGACATTCTGTCTACCAGTTCTTATTACCAACCAAATTCAATTTAAAATGTGTAAGAAAAGAAAAATGGAATATATAGTTTTTCTTCAACTAAGTATAGCTAAAGCCAACAAATAAAAAATAAAATAAATATTAGCCCCTACAAGTACAAGCCGACCAAAATATTTCCTAATTGTGCAAGACTAGAATTTTTAAACACATACAACCCAACGAAAATGTTTTCTAATTCCACATAATACCAATTTCTAAACACACTTCATTTTTTCCCACGACAAGTTCATTAACTGAAAATCCTTTTCAATCCATACTTAAACAATGTACGAAAAGTAAACCTTACGGTGCCTGCCAACATAACAAATTACATGGAGGGACATCAAACCCTTGTCACGTCACACTTTAGGTCATACATGAAAACAAAACACCAAGCCGCCCAAAATATTTCGTAATTGCAAAAGACCAGAATTTTAAAACACATTTAATTTTTATTTTCATGACAAGTTCTTTAATACTATTTCCATAAATACTTTTCAATCCACACTTTTAAACAAAGACAAAACAGCAAACCGACCAAAACATTTCGTAATTGTGCATGATTAGAATTTTAACCCTTTTCAAACCACACTTAAAAAACGAAATTAAAACTAACCCCCATAAGCACGTACAAGCATGCGTACCAACATAACAAATTACATGGAGGGACATCACACTTAAGGTCATAAATGAAAAAGCAAAAACCAATCACGTACAAAACAACTGTCAAACACCTGCCTCAACTCACACTTAAGACCATACATGAAAACAAAACATCATCATCACGTACAAAACACCTGCAAAACCCCTTGTCAAACCCTTAATTACTAAATTATGCTAATTAGGCAATAAATTACATTTTAAAAAATTTTTGACAATTTTAATTACGGTGCGGGCCCAGTTCCCTACTACTTATTAATTTTTTCAAAATTTTTTTACTATAAAAAATCCTCTATCTTGTACCGTATTGAATATTTTCGGATAACAAAATACTATCGGCCATGTTCTGAAAACCGTTTCGTTTTGAAACCGCAAAATTATTTTTATTTTTATGTTCTAAATGTTTCAGATATTTTATTAGAACTTAGCTTCGAATGCACTAAATTGTCCGATTAAAAGAACACTGTTTTTCATTTTTGTAATTTTGCGATTTCAAAACGAAATGGTTTTCAAAACATGGCCTTATATCTCCTCATAAATCTACCAATGCAAAATTTTAAAAATAAATTACGCACAATATTGCGTGCTGGATTTTAAAGTATATTATAGAACAAAGATTTTAAAATAACCTATCAATGAACGAAATAAACAGTTTTTATTCTTTCCTGAAAAGTTGTGATTTTTAATATAGAGGATTTTGAATATAGGCCGTCGATATGTACATACATATATCGTCACATAAAATGCAAAACGAACTATCTAATGTTTTAAAAGTTTTACAGGAAAAGAAAAAAACTTGTTTAAATAAAACCATTTTGAAAATTATTGCAAAATCTTACAAGTTGAAAAGGTCCGAAATATTTATTTATTGTAAAATTTTGCACTAATTGTCAAATGTATTTTTTCATGTAAACAAGTTTTACGCTTCTCCTGTTAAACTTTAAAATTGTTATATAGGGTTTTTTGCATTTTCTGTGACGATATATATACATATATACGTATGTACATATTTACTTATTTATTCAATAAAGTAATATTTATAAAAATATAAATATATAAATACATATATGCCTTAATTCATAAAAAATAAATTAAGTCATAGATTCGCTATCCGATAGGAAATTACAAAATACAAAGAAAAACAATAAAAAATGGCGGCGAGCCTTAGTTTCCTAGTTAATGGCCTCTGAAGATCTATTTATGTTGCCTTGCTAATTAAAGATTTCCAGCCTAGCCGTTCCTCGGCCAAGCTTAAAGGTTTCTTTATGTATGTCGAATAGTGGCTTCGCTGAGTAATGATTTCTTGCTTAACCGGCCTTCGGCCGGGCTCAAAGATTTTCTTTATGTATGTCGAATAGTGGCTTCGCTGAGTAATTATTTCCTACATAGTGTTAAGGATTTTCTCCTCTATGTACATATGTTGAATAGTGGCTTCGCTAAGTAAAGATTTTCTTGCTAGGCAAAAATCTGTTATAAACTTTACCATCTCCTGAAAGATGTGTTCAAACAGTCTGAAATGATACCAATATTGCCCGCATTCGATGGAAAATATACCATATAACAATTTTGTACTAGAAATTCAGAGGCCCATAACTCGGAAACTAAGGCTCGCCGCTATTTTTTATTTAAGCTTTTCTGTTTTTATTTTCTATCGGATAGAGAATTATCAATATTTCTTGAGCCAAAAATATTTCTGACTTATAAGAGATTAATAAAACAAATTTTCATACAAAAAGTTGTTTTATAATGCCTTAATTCACGAAAAAATTTTCCGACTTATAAGAGATTAATAAAACAAATTTTCATACAAAAATTTGTTTTATGTCTCTTATTAATCAAAAAATTTTTTGTGAATTTTGTGTCTCTTATAAATCAAAAAAAATTTTTGTAAATTAATTTCATAAAATAAAACACATGTACTTTACCTAAATCCAATGACGAGCGATCGCTTCAATCCGATGGAAAATATACCATATAATCACAATTTTGTACTAGAACTTCAGAGGCCCATAACTCGGGAACTAAGGCTCGCCGGCATTTCTTTTTAATTTTTGCTTTTATAATTTTCTATGGTATTAAAAAGTTTTATTATATTTTGAGCCAAAGATATTTGCTTGTGTCTCTGAATTGAAATTCAATTGAAGCCCTAGATAATAATCTTGAATTGAAATTGAAGCCCTAGATAATTTTTTCTTATTTTTCACTTTTTTGCTGGGTTTCTTATTGATTTTTTTATCATTACATATTGGATCTCATGTTTGTACAAACCTTGTTGCCTTAATATTTTCCGCAAAGGGGTCGATTTTGATTGTTACACGTTTTACTCCTCTTAAATTAACACGTTTTACTTCCTTTTCAATAGCCGAAACAATGCCTTGTGAACGTTTTAATGCACCACTAAAATGTATAGACATATCGTTTAATTGTAATTTTAATTTGGTTTTGTAATATTTTACAAATTTTTTCCTAAACATGTCAAAATTAACAACAGAGGTCCGAGTCGATCCGCTGCAAACCGGCTTGCCGCCAGAGAAACAAGCCGTCTTAAAAAGTCGGCGGCGGCGACTTAGAAATAAAATACTCGGCACCGGCTGACAGCGGCTGGTTTTGTATTTCGCGATAATATGTTGATAATCAATTGCACTTTTTAATGTTGAAGTTCTTTATTACGAAATATTATTAAATTTTCTTTTTATAAGTTTATTAAAAAACAATTTATATAAAATTTGACGACTTTCACATAATTTGTAATACAAATTTTCAACTAAATAAAAAATTAGTCGGCTGCAGTTTTAAGCCGAGGCTAGCCGCGTGGATTGGCGGCGGCTTGAAGTTACATTGAAATTCGGCGGCGGCTCTTAAGCCGGCTTTGATCCGATCGGCTTATGTCTCTGCTTGCCGCCGCTGCCGAGAATTTTTTGCTCGAGAAGAGCCGCCTCCGATTCTGTCGGCTGATTTCGGCCGTCCACAAATGTTTCCTCTAACATTGGGACAATTTAATTCTAAGATAAATATGTTAAGTACAAAAACCCCCGGAAAAGCATATTTTCGGAGTTACGGACCCCAAAGTTTTACAAATCATAGAATCCTTAAGATCTGTAAAACTTTGTAGGTCCGTAACTCCGAAAATATGCGTTTCCGAGGATCTTTGTACGCTACTTTTTTTCTTAGAATTAAATTTTCTATCAGATAGGAAATTCATATTTTATTTGGAGGAGTGTAGCCAAAGTAAATTTAAGCCGACGTCACGTCAAGACAATACCAAAAAATGGGCACTTGTCTACCCGCTGTCAACAGAAATTTACTACTATTAACAGCCTCTTCCTATTTTCTATTCCTTAGAGAATTTTAAGTTGCAGTCAGTAATAGTAAATTGTTGTCGATGACGAGTAGAAATGCGACAATTTTTTGGTATTGTCTTGACGTGATAGTTACAGAATAAGGGGGAATATCGATGTCTATAAAAATCACCTAACCTGTTAGCACGCCGCTGATGACGCTTACAAAAGTAGAAAGCTGAAAGTCCATAACACGGGTTTTTTCGTCATCGCTTCATACGTTTTACGCATTCCACGCTTTTGACGCAGAAGTTTTTTTGTTATTTTATGATCGCAAATATTTTAAAACTGTATTCCAAGAGCAAAATGGTGCACTATACAAGCATAATCATCGATAGCATTGAAAATAAAATACCAATGGCTATAAGAAACAGCTAATATGTTAGCACGCCACTGATGACGCTTACAAAAGTAGACAGTAGTCCTACTTTTTGCGTTGGACGCGTCAAGGCGTCATACTCTGCAACCTCATACGTACAAGTACACTGATTCAACTTTTTTGACATCCGCGTATGACGCAAAAATGCGTGTAACACGTGTTATGGACTTTCAGCTGTAGACCTACTTTTTGCGTTGGACGCGTTAAAGCGTCATGCAAAAAAGCGTGTAGCGCGGCTGTCAAAAAGTTGAATCACTGTTGTACGTATTAAATAGCAGAGCACGACGCCTTGACGCGTGCAACGCAAAAAGTCTACATTTGGAAGTGTCACAGCGGCGTGCTAGCTTGAAACGCAGAAAAGCGTGGAATGCGTAAAACGTGAGAAAACGATGACGCGTGTTATGGACTTTAAACTCTATTATATTTAAAAAACACAAAATTTAAGCGCGCGAATTTATACAAATATATAAAACAAAATTGATTCAACCTACTGCCAGTTTTTATAAAATGAAAATTTTATGTGAGAATTTTCATATGAAACAATAAAATACGATAATTTGGAATATATACTTTCTTTCACAAAATGTTTGTTTTATTTTACAAAAAAAAAAGGTTAAATCAATTTAATATAAAATATAAATATATATATGTATATATATATATATATATATATATATATATATATATATATATATATATATATATATATATATATATATATATATATATATATATATATATATATATATATATATATATATATATATATATATATATATATATATATATATATATATATATATATATATATATATATATATATATATATATATATATATATATATATATATATATATATATATATATATATATATATATATATATATATATATATATATATATATATATATATATATATATATATATATATATATATATATATATATATATATATATATATATATATATATATATATATATATGAAATACATATATGAAATTTAATGAAATACATAGATACATGATAAAACAAGAAAAGAAGTTAAAGAAATATAAAGATAAAAATTTACACTTGAAAAATATTGCAAGTAAAATATGATTAAATTTTTAAATATTGTTTCGATGATGTTTGGATTTCAGAAAATTTTTTTTAATAGAATTCAATTTAAATCTTAACAGCACAATATTTTAACATGATTTGATTTGATTTTGTGTTTTTTTCAAGTAAAAAAAAGGAATATACTATAAAAAAATTAATATGCAAGTTATGCAATTTATGTTAGTAGTGTATAGAATAGTTTTCTTCACGAAATTCTATTTAGAGGGTTAAGAAATATTATATGTTAATGAGGATAAAATATGACATTTAGAGTAAGAAATGTAAGGTTAGTTCTAAGAAAATTTATCATATTTTAGGTTATTGGTAGGTAGTAATATAGAAAATTTAGTTTTTTTTTGTTTGTAGTTTTTTTTTCCTTTTTTTTTGTTAAAATTTTTAAATTTTACATTTAATGGAATACTTAGCGACGTTGTTGATGATCATTATGGTCGAATCAAATGCAAGCTTGAAAACACGTTTGCTGGATGCAAATATAAAGCACTTCCTCGTGACACATGGAACAGAATTCAATCAGGCAGGTTAGAATCACCCTAAGTTAGAAGCCTTAGTGATGTTTTGCCAAGTCAACTGTACAACGGAGGCACTAATTACCAAATTTGTCATAGAAAACGTGCTCAAATCGGCCGCTTAGCATTAAATTAATTAACATTGGAGCTGATTTGGGCAAATCATATCTTGACGATGCACATCTAAGTGTCCAGACAAAAACACACTTTTTTGGTCGTGGATAAGGATTAAATTTTATCCCAAACTGTGTCCAGTGTTATTTAGAAAGAACTTAAATTCTTATATATAATATATGTAATATATTTTTATTACTGTATATGTAATACTTCCACACGTCACAACTGTTAACTCAAAAGTGAATTTTTTGATTCTGCAAATATGAGTCTTTACCATAAGAAGGAAAAAAATTGCGCAGTAATCAAGCATTAGTGAAGGTGAACTTAATGACATTGGAAGATTCAGTTAAAGTGTTAAGGAAAAAGAGGGACAAAATAAGTGCACTCGTAGTTGAGATTTTTGTGCGTACAGAGAGTGATCATTTATGCGCATACATTTTACATACATACTATCCAATGCACTCAAATTTATTATGATGATCAATCACAATGAAAGATCTTATACCGATAAAAATCATGGGAAGGATTCATAAAGTTGTATGTCGAATTCTTCACTTGCCTTGTATTCATCTGCAACATTTTCTTTGCGAGATATACTTGTAATATGCACAAAAAAAATATGCAACAAAACTGCTTCGTCTAATGATTTCAATCGTTAGATGAACAGGAGTAAATATCACATATACTTTTTTCATTATTTGATGTTTTTTTTCATTCGATTATATAGTGTGGCACGACCCACGAAAGCCGGGCAAATTTACGTTTTCAAATTTTCAAATCAGAAGTATGGTATTTCCCTAGGTATTTACCTTTGAGGTCTTCTATTGCATATAAATTGCTTCCTATTTTTTCTTTTACTCGGCATTTAATAAATTTCGGCATAAATTTCTTATTTACGTACTTTGAAGCATCACTCAGCACATGGTTCTCCCTAAACACTATTTGCCCAACAGAAAAGTTTATTGGCCTACTACGGAGATTATATACTTTCGTTGATTTTTCATGGGCTTTATTTCAATTATCCCTTATTTTATGACGGATTTTACTCAATTTATCAGCGTTATTTTTGACAGAAAAGTCTACACCTGAATTACAGCCTAATTGGGAAAAAACTTATAACGCTCGATGAAGTTGCTGTCTTAAGGGCCTGTAAAAATACGAATTTCGTTAAATGATCTATGCTAATAAAAATTACGCTGTTTTGTGCATTAGTCAAAGGATATGGACCTAAAAAATCACAATAAAAACGTTCGAATGGCCTGTTTGAAACAAATTGCTTTCCCATTAGTCGCCTTGTAATTTGATTATCCGATTTGACACATTTACAAACATCACAATTTCCTATGTATGATTTAACGTCATTCACCATTGTGGGCCAGAAGTATTTTTGGCGAATTCTGTGCAACGTTTTGGTAACGCCCCCATGACAAGTGCTGTCGGAGCTGTGGGCAGAGTATATTGCAGACTCAATTAGAGGTTTTGGAATCCAGAGCCGCCAAAGACTTTGTTCTTCATTTACTATCCCTTGCCTAAATTGAACGCGTTTAAAAATAAATTTATCCGAAATATGTTAAGTACAAAAACCCCCGGAAAAGCATATTTTCGGAGTTACGGACCCCAAAGTTTTACAAATCATAGAATCCTTAAGATCTGTAAAACTTTGTAGGTCCGTAACTCCGAAAATATGCGTTTCCGAGGATCTTTGTACGCTACTTTTTTTCTTAGAATTAAATTTTCTATCAGATAGGAAATTCATATTTTATTTGGAGGAGTGTAGCCAAAGTAAATTTAAGCCGACGTCACGTCAAGACAATACCAAAAAATGGGCACTTGTCTACCCGCTGTCAACAGAAATTTACTACTATTAACAGCCTCTTCCTATTTTCTATTCCTTAGAGAATTTTAAGTTGCAGTCAGTAATAGTAAATTGTTGTCGATGACGAGTAGAAATGCGACAATTTTTTGGTATTGTCTTGACGTGATAGTTACAGAATAAGGGGGAATATCGATGTCTATAAAAATCACCTAACCTGTTAGCACGCCGCTGATGACGCTTACAAAAGTAGAAAGCTGAAAGTCCATAACACGGGTTTTTTCGTCATCGCTTCATACGTTTTACGCATTCCACGCTTTTGACGCAGAAGTTTTTTTGTTATTTTATGATCGCAAATATTTTAAAACTGTATTCCAAGAGCAAAATGGTGCACTATACAAGCATAATCATCGATAGCATTGAAAATAAAATACCAATGGCTATAAGAAACAGCTAATATGTTAGCACGCCACTGATGACGCTTACAAAAGTAGACAGTAGTCCTACTTTTTGCGTTGGACGCGTCAAGGCGTCATACTCTGCAACCTCATACGTACAAGTACACTGATTCAACTTTTTTGACATCCGCGTATGACGCAAAAATGCGTGTAACACGTGTTATGGACTTTCAGCTGTAGACCTACTTTTTGCGTTGGACGCGTTAAAGCGTCATGCAAAAAAGCGTGTAGCGCGGCTGTCAAAAAGTTGAATCACTGTTGTACGTATTAAATAGCAGAGCACGACGCCTTGACGCGTGCAACGCAAAAAGTCTACATTTGGAAGTGTCACAGCGGCGTGCTAGCTTGAAACGCAGAAAAGCGTGGAATGCGTAAAACGTGAGAAAACGATGACGCGTGTTATGGACTTTAAACTCTATTATATTTAAAAAACACAAAATTTAAGCGCGCGAATTTATACAAATATATAAAACAAAATTGATTCAACCTACTGCCAGTTTTTATAAAATGAAAATTTTATGTGAGAATTTTCATATGAAACAATAAAATACGATAATTTGGAATATATACTTTCTTTCACAAAATGTTTGTTTTATTTTACAAAAAAAAAAGGTTAAATCAATTTAATATAAAATATAAATATATATATGTATATATATATATATATATATATATATATATATATATATATATATATATATATATATATATATATATATATATATATATATATATATATATATATATATATATATATATATATATATATATATATATATATATATATATATATATATATATATATATATATATATATATATATATATATATATATATATATATATATATATATATATATATATATATATATATATATATATATATATATATATATATATATATATATATATATATATATATATATATATATATATATATATATATATATATATATATATATATATATATGAAATACATATATGAAATTTAATGAAATACATAGATACATGATAAAACAAGAAAAGAAGTTAAAGAAATATAAAGATAAAAATTTACACTTGAAAAATATTGCAAGTAAAATATGATTAAATTTTTAAATATTGTTTCGATGATGTTTGGATTTCAGAAAATTTTTTTTAATAGAATTCAATTTAAATCTTAACAGCACAATATTTTAACATGATTTGATTTGATTTTGTGTTTTTTTCAAGTAAAAAAAAGGAATATACTATAAAAAAATTAATATGCAAGTTATGCAATTTATGTTAGTAGTGTATAGAATAGTTTTCTTCACGAAATTCTATTTAGAGGGTTAAGAAATATTATATGTTAATGAGGATAAAATATGACATTTAGAGTAAGAAATGTAAGGTTAGTTCTAAGAAAATTTATCATATTTTAGGTTATTGGTAGGTAGTAATATAGAAAATTTAGTTTTTTTTTTTGTTTGTAGTTTTTTTTTCCTTTTTTTTTTGTTAAAATTTTTAAATTTTACATTTAATGGAATACTTAGCGACGTTGTTGATGATCATTATGGTCGAATCAAATGCAAGCTTGAAAACACGTTTGCTGGATGCAAATATAAAGCACTTCCTCGTGACACATGGAACAGAATTCAATCAGGCAGGTTAGAATCACCCTAAGTTAGAAGCCTTAGTGATGTTTTGCCAAGTCAACTGTACAACGGAGGCACTAATTACCAAATTTGTCATAGAAAACGTGCTCAAATCGGCCGCTTAGCATTAAATTAATTAACATTGGAGCTGATTTGGGCAAATCATATCTTGACGATGCACATCTAAGTGTCCAGACAAAAACACACTTTTTTGGTCGTGGATAAGGATTAAATTTTATCCCAAACTGTGTCCAGTGTTATTTAGAAAGAACTTAAATTCTTATATATAATATATGTAATATATTTTTATTACTGTATATGTAATACTTCCACACGTCACAACTGTTAACTCAAAAGTGAATTTTTTGATTCTGCAAATATGAGTCTTTACCATAAGAAGGAAAAAAATTGCGCAGTAATCAAGCATTAGTGAAGGTGAACTTAATGACATTGGAAGATTCAGTTAAAGTGTTAAGGAAAAAGAGGGACAAAATAAGTGCACTCGTAGTTGAGATTTTTGTGCGTACAGAGAGTGATCATTTATGCGCATACATTTTACATACATACTATCCAATGCACTCAAATTTATTATGATGATCAATCACAATGAAAGATCTTATACCGATAAAAATCATGGGAAGGATTCATAAAGTTGTATGTCGAATTCTTCACTTGCCTTGTATTCATCTGCAACATTTTCTTTGCGAGATATACTTGTAATATGCACAAAAAAAATATGCAACAAAACTGCTTCGTCTAATGATTTCAATCGTTAGATGAACAGGAGTAAATATCACATATACTTTTTTCATTATTTGATGTTTTTTTTCATTCGATTATATAGTGTGGCACGACCCACGAAAGCCGGGCAAATTTACGTTTTCAAATTTTCAAATCAGAAGTATGGTATTTCCCTAGGTATTTACCTTTGAGGTCTTCTATTGCATATAAATTGCTTCCTATTTTTTCTTTTACTCGGCATTTAATAAATTTCGGCATAAATTTCTTATTTACGTACTTTGAAGCATCACTCAGCACATGGTTCTCCCTAAACACTATTTGCCCCACAGAAAAGTTTATTGGCCTACTACGGAGATTATATACTTTCGTTGATTTTTCATGGGCTTTATTTCAATTATCCCTTATTTTATGACGGATTTTACTCAATTTATCAGCGTTATTTTTGACAGAAAAGTCTACACCTGAATTACAGCCTAATTGGGAAAAAACTTATAACGCTCGATGAAGTTGCTGTCTTAAGGGCCTGTAAAAATACGAATTTCGTTAAATGATCTATGCTAATAAAAATTACGCTGTTTTGTGCATTAGTCAAAGGATATGGACCTAAAAAATCACAATAAAAACGTTCGAATGGCCTGTTTGAAACAAATTGCTTTCCCATTAGTCGCCTTGTAATTTGATTATCCGATTTGACACATTTACAAACATCACAATTTCCTATGTATGATTTAACGTCATTCACCATTGTGGGCCAGAAGTATTTTTGGCGAATTCTGTGCAACGTTTTGGTAACGCCCCCATGACAAGTGCTGTCGGAGCTGTGGGCAGAGTATATTGCAGACTCAATTAGAGGTTTTGGAATCCAGAGCCGCCAAAGACTTTGTTCTTCATTTACTATCCCTTGCCTAAATTGAACGCGTTTAAAAATAAATTTATCCGAAACATGGAGATCCGGTAGTGCATCTTTATTTTTCTCAATAGACTCTTTAATGCTTACATATTCTACATCATTAAAGTGGATCGACGGCAAATCAACTTCAATATTGGCGTTCGTTAGTCCTATCTCATCAACATCCATTCTGGACAAACAGTCCGGCACTACGTTCATGGACCCTTTTCTGTGCTCGATTTTAAAATCGTAGCCTTGCAATTTTATACTCCAGCGAGCTAGTCGGCCGGTGAAGTCCTTTTGGGTCATTAACCACTTAAGTGAAGCATGGTCTGTTATTATTTTGAATGGCAAACCATCAATATAAGGACGGAATTTATTAACGCAAATAACTGCTGCCATACACTCTAGTTCCGTAACAGTATAATTTTGTTGGGCTTTGTTAGTCTTTTTTGAAACGTAAGCAATTGGGTGCTCTTTGTCTTGTTCGTCAAACTGGAACAAAACTCCGCCTACGCCTACTTTGGACGCGTCACATTGAATAATAAACTCCTTACTAAAATTGGGTTGTGCCAAGACGGGACCTGTTGAAAGGACGGTCTTCAACTTTTCGAAAGCTATTTTTGCAGCATTTGTTAAAGCAAACGGCTTTTGAGACTTTCTGAGGCAATCGGATAATGGACCTGCAAGTTCGGCAAAGTTGCTTACGAATGATCTATACCAATTGGCCATTCCTAAGAAGCGATGAATTTGTCTTGGTGTCTTAGGTGTTGAAAACTCTTGAATGGACTTTACCTTATCCGGGTCAACTTTAAGGCAACCTTCACCCACAATATAACCGAGATATTTAATTTCTTTCTGGCAAAATTTGCTTTTGCTAACGTTTATGGTTAACTTTACCTTCCTCAGACAATCGGCAACTTCAGCCAAGAGTTTAATATGGGACTCAAAGTCTGGACTACATATCAACAAGTCATCCAGGTATATAAATACGTTTTCTCTGAAGCGGGACGGTATGACTTTGTCCATGAGGCGGCTCATGGCCTGAGGACCATTACAGAGCCCAAATGGCATGAATTTATAATGGTAAAGAGGCATACCAGGTATGGCAAAAGCAGTCTTTTCCTTTGAAGACTCCGAGAGACGAATTTGTAGGAAGGCATCCTTTAAATCTATACCACTAATAAAGAATGTATCTTTTAGTCTGCTGAGGAGACCATTTATATGTGGTAAAGGATATGAATCCTTTTTGGTAACGGCATTTAGTTTTCTAGAATCTATACATAAACGCACTTTTCCTGGCTTCATAACCAAACCGCCGGCGAACACCACGGAAAGTTAGATTCTTCTATAACACCCATGCTTAATAAACGATCTATTTCCCTGTATGCCTGTTCCTGACGAGGTGGAGATAAAGGGTAATGCTTACACTTGATAGGGACTGCGTTGCCCGTATCTATGTGGTGTTCTAATAAATTTGTGCAGCCAAGTCCTAAAGTCTCGTACGAAGGAAATTTAGAATTACCGTGTTCAAGCTCTAATTTTTGGTGGGAGTTCAATTCATGAAATATTAAATTCGGCTCGGTGTCTTTCGTTAACTCAAATATGGTATTGGTACTTAGGGGTAATATCTCTGGCGCGATTGCAAATTCTTTCCAAAAGTTTGTGCCGAAATAGGCTTCTTGGTATAGAGAAGGTACTATGTAAAAATTTATATTTTTCGTCACACCTTTATAATGCACCGGAAGACAACAAAATCCAATCACATTTTGTTTAGAGCTACTAGCCATTGAAACCGACGAATTAAGGGTTTTGTATGAAATGTTGTTTCTTTTTAGAAATTATAAGCTACCATGTCCTAAAACGGAAACATTCGCACCAGAGTCCAAGAGTCCAACTATGGTTTCATCGAAAACTCGAACTTTAGCAAAAGGTCTATCATCATTTACGCACAAAAGGGTTGATTCAAGCATTTTTCGAAAGAACTTACGTTTTTTATAGCGCAATCTGCATGTTGTTATATTCCTAATTGATTTATTAATTTGTGTATTGTTATCAGTAATGGGAAAGGATTGATCAGTTTGTATTGATTTGTTACAATCTGTTTTGTTTGAATTAAAATTATTCCTAATATGGCTATTATTTTCAAAATTTTTATAAGTTATTTTAAACTCGGGGTTTGCAGGGATGGACGAGTGTCCCCGGTCGCCAGATCGCCCACTTTCAGGTTTCCCTGTATAACATGTCTGTTTGGACAAGTAGGGGTCAAAACCCCTTTATAGCCACACTTGAAACAAAAAGGGTTTTCAATAATTTTAGAGCAATATATGTACGAATGTCCAAATTCCAGCATTGTATATTGGAATAGTCGTATTTTGTTGTTTTCTTAGAAATACTTATGGCTTCCACTTGAGGATCTATGGTTTCAAATTCATCTTGTTCTTGAAATGAAGTATCAATTTCGTTTACACCTCGATACTGACATGTGTTTGGGTTTTGAAACATTGTATCTCTCAGAAACCTTTCAGCTTTTCTTGCTATATCTCTGAAATCATTTAAGTCACGATATCCTGCATTAAATAATAAATAGCGTAAGTGTGGGTTTAAGTTACGCTTAATTATATCTACGAGAGTGGAATCAGGTAAGGGATCTTGGAGTCTGAGGTTCATGGAAACTATTGATGAATGAAAATCGTCATAACATTCTTTAAACAACTGTTTACGTAGCGAAATTTGTAATATCATTTCGTGATCAGACTCTACGTATCCAAATTCCTTTGTCAAGGCGTGACGGAGTAAAGGGTATGTTACAACTCGATTTTGTTTTGTAAATAGCCAATACCATTGCTCGGCTTTTCCATCAAGAAGAACATGGAAATTTGACAATAGGTGTTCTTCGGAACACTTAGAACGTAAAGTTAACGTTTCCACCTTAAAAAGAAAATCGGATACAGAACCTGTACCATCAAAGGAAATCTTCCATTTTTCTATTTTAACACTATTACCATTACCTACACATGAGCCGATTTGCCCATTAAATGATTGATTGGCATTGGAGCTAGAAGTATTTGGATTTTAGAAAGCTTGTAAAAATCCTGGAGATCTATTCGAACCAGGCTCATTTCCAAGCATAAACTGAGATATGCTGGCCTTAACAGAGGTTAGTTCTCTATAGAACTCTTCTCTTGTGCTTTTCATTGTGCGATGTATAACGGCTATAAGCGAATCAAATGAAGAAGCAGTGGTTGGACTTTGTTCAACTGACAATTGTGGATTTAAGTTAGTGTTAACTCCGGAAACAGAAGGTCCGTCGCTAGGAGGCACAAAATTCTGAGATTGTAGTGAAGTATCTTGATTTTCCATTATTTGAGAATCTTGGGAAAGGGAATTTGTTGGTAAATGTGCAGCGCTTTGTTTATTAGCTGCTATAGCAACAGGAGAATGCACTACTTTAGGCTTCGAACCTGTATTTGAATTATTCAAGTCTATTATATTATTGGAGAAAGAATTCGTTGGTAAACTTGCAGCCCTTTGTTGATTAGCTGCTTTAGCAACAGGAGAATGCACTACTTTAGGTTTAGAGCTTGTATTTGAATTATTCAAGTCTATTAAAATATTGTTCCTTGAAGCTGAATTGATTCTGGAATTACGACCTCTATCCAAAGAATTGGTTTTAGAGCCTCGGCCTCTATCAGAAGAATTGTTACTGGAACCTCTGTTCCTTGTAATCATAATGCACACTAATATTTAGAAAACAAATGTTTGCTTGGTTTGAACAAACAGACAAACTGATTCTGACCAAGCTTCACGTTATCTTACATATAGGAAATAAATTTAAGTGTTAAAAAAAATAAAACGTATGTATATATAAAAGTAATATAGAAGAAATTATATTTATAATGTATATCTTAACCAAATATAACCTAATTAAATGTTTAATCCTCTATCAAAAGTTATAATTAAATTTTGATTGCTATTAAATGCTTATTGCGAAAATTTCATAATATTTGGGGAATGATGCACCTAGTCAAAAACGCTAACTTATTTCAAAAATTATCTGCCCAGAAAACAATAAAGTGCGACGTTTTAGTTCTTCTCTTTCCTTGCTAAAACGGATCAACTTCATTTATTTTCATCTTTAAATATCAGTTATTGAAAAACCATTTAAACTGCTACATTAAGGACTTAAAAAAATCCAAAATGGACATGAATAATGATTCATTCTATCAAAAATTTCAAATACAACGAAGACAAAATGAACAACAAATTTTAGACTTGGACCACTTGAAATTAATGATTATTTATTGGTTTAAAATGCTAACTTTGATACGTCGCAAATAGACTAGTTTTCTTATCATCTACATACAAGCTATGACTTACGTAACTAGTTAGACATTGGGTGTTAAAATAGTATTCTTACTTTATTTTCATAAACCAAGGTTTGTCTAATTGCAAAGTTATGTTTCAGGTTTAAAGTTTTTAAACTACAGCCTTTGCGTTGGGTGCCATATATGATACGCGCCGGTCAACTTCGAATGATAAAAAAACAAGAAGTTATCAGAATTGCAATAACACTGAAGATGCCCATACAAATACAACTGTCAAGGGGTATGAAAGATATTTTCCCAGTTAGCTCTAAAATTTGTGATCGTGGTTCTTGACCCAAGTATTCGACACGTGAACATATAAAATACTCTACATACCTTTAGAGTATTTAAAAAAAACAAAGGAGTTGAAAAAAACAGAAATCTAACAAATGACGAACACTTCATGGATAGGGTGTTATCCATGGTTGGTACACTTTTCCCTCCCAAAGTATCAATGCATAGAAACGCCTCTGATAGACTTTGTACCAATAGTTTTCTGTCTATCCCTAAAAGGACCTAACTTACAAATTTACATTAGCATTATCGCAGTGTCCATCATTCCCCAAAAGAAAAGATCTAGTGTTTCATGTTATAAAAGATGTAATTAAGACAATATTTATTTAATATGACCTTTGTCTTATTAATAACTAAAATGCTAATAAACATTCGATCATTACAAATCAAGTGTTTTGCGTAAACTAAACATATTGCCAAAACAAATATATTGTGTACTTAATCTGTCAATAATCATTTGCCTACAATAGCAACAAATTCGAATTGGACAGGCAAAATAACAATAAAATCAATATTTTTAATAAAAGAAAATGAAATAATAATGATTAAAGGGAGTTATGACTTACAGAACAGAAGAGGAGCATACATAGGTTCCACAATTGAGTTGATGGGCCCAGCATTCAATGTGTGTTGTTGTCCTTCGTTTCTTTTATTGCTTTTGTAAAATCATAAATGATAATTAGAGTAGTTTTAAATTTAATTAAATACATAGATACATGATAAAACGAGAAAAGAAGTTAAAGAAATATAAAGATAAAAATTTGCACTCGAAAAATATTGCAAGTAAAATATGATTAAATTTTGAAATATTGTTTCGATGATATTTGGATTTCAGAAAACAATTTTTTTTAATAGAATTCAATTTAAATCTTAACAGCACAATATTTTAACATGATTTGATTTGATTTTATGTTTTTTTTTTCAAGTAAAAAAAAAAAGAAATATACTATAAAAAAAATTAATATGCAAGTTATGCAATTTATGTTAGTAGTGTATAGAATAGTTTTCTTCACGAAATTCTATTTAAAGGGTTAAGAAATATTATATGTTAATGAGGATAAAATATACTATTTAGAGTAAGAAATGTAAGGTTAGTTCTAAGAAAATTTATCATATTTTAGGTTATTGGTAGGTAGTAATATAGAAAATTTAGTTTTTTTTTCGTTGTAGTTTTTTTTCCTTTTTTTGTTAAAAATTTCAAATTTTACGATTTAATGGAATACTTAGCGACGTTGTTGATGATCATTATGGTCGAATCAAATGCAAGCTTGAAAACACGTTTGCTGGATGCAAATATAAAGCACTTCCTCGTGACACATGGAACAGAATTCAATCAGGCAGGTTAGAATCACCCTAAGTTAGAAGCCTTAGTGATGTTTTCCCAAGTCAACTGTACAACGGAGGCACTAATTACCAAATTTGTCATAGAAAACGTGCTCAAATCGGCCGCTTAGCATTAAATTAATTGACATTGGAGCTGATTTGGGCAAATCACATCTTGACGATGCACATCTAAGTGTCCAGACAAAAACACACTTTTTGGTCGTGGATAAGGTTTAAATTTTATCCCAAAGTGTGTCCAGTGTTATTTAGAAAGAACTTAAATTCTTATATATAATATATTTAATATATTTTTATTACTGTATATGAAATACTTCCACACGTCGCAACTGTTAACTCAAAAGTGAATTTTTTGATTCTGCAAATATGAGTCTTTACCATAAGGAAAAAAATTGCGCAGTAATCAAGCATTAGTGAAGGTGAACTTAATGACATTGGAAGATTCAGTTAAAGTGTTAAGGAAAAAGAGGGACAAAATAAGTTCACTCGTAGTTGAGATTTTTGTGCGTACAGAGAGTGATCTTTATGCGCATACATTTTACATACATACTATCCAATGCACTCAAATTTATTATGTTGATCAATCACAATGAAAGATCTTATACCGATAAAAATCATGGGAAGGATGCATAAATTTGTATGTCGAATTCTTCACTTGCCTTGTATTCATCTTCAACATTTTCTTTGCGAGATATACTTGTAATATGCACAAAAAAAAAAAAAAAAAATATATATATATATATATATATATATATATATATATATATATATATATATATATATATATATATATATATATATATATATATATATATATATATATATATATATATATATATATATATATATATATATATATATATATATATATATATATATATATATATATATATATATATATATATATATATATATATATATATATATATATATATATATATATATATATATATATATATATATATATATATATATATATATATATATATATATATATTATATATATATATATATATATATATATATATATATATATATATATATATATATATATATATATATATATATATATATATATAATATATATATATATATATATATATATATATATATATATATATATATATATATATATATATATATATATATATATATATATATATATATATATATATATATATATATATATATATATATATATATATATATATATATATATATATATATATATATATATATATATATATATAATATATATATATATATATATATATATATATATATATATATATATAATATATATAT